>OX336373.1:4200000-4536256 GCA_946902895.1 Fragum fragum
CCACTACTGATGATAGACGTCTGAGTAGAATGATATGCCCGTTTTACTGTACAAACTGGCAATTTTCATACATAAATCTTTTTTTTTTTTTTTTTTACTGTATCTAGATAAATCACCTCTCGTCGTTATCTTGTCGTACAAAGGGCGGCGAACGTTTAGAAAAAGATGATCTCGATATCCCTTTACTCGTGAGGATGTTGGTCGTGGATTAGACTCGCTCTCAGTCTTATAATATCTATTATTAAAATGTGTACAATCTTAGTTGAAAACTTTCTATAATTTCTATTTGTTGTTTGTGACGTAAGGGAAGTAATTTCAAGGAATGAAATTCGTAGGGTTGGCGTTCTTTAGTTAATTTCAATTGATTAAAGTGGTTAACGCTCATCTTAACAGTATTTCAGTCATATCGCGACGACTGGAGCACCTAGCAATGGAATCCTGATATTGCTAATACCAATACTACCACACCATCCTTTCCGAGCCTCCGGCAGCTCATTTCAATTACAGAGAAAAAGAAATAAAATGCTACCGAAAAACTTATCTTGCTGAAGATACTTTTGAAATTCGGATATGAAATAGGAACCTTAAAATATTAAAGGTAATATTATGTGTTTAGAGCCTGACTCAATAGTTTCATCCTCTATCATCGGATTGGTAGTTGTTAATCCGAACAATCAAATCATTCAATTATACTGTACGTGAATTTGAACTCCAACACTGGCCAACTTTGTCCGACTTTCATGTGAAATATTTTCCTTTTGGCTTGGCGGCTTAAACGATTTTACTCCAGCGTATTCAAATTGTTGTATGCGGGGTAACATTTAAGGGAGGCGGCCAAGTGTTGCATATTTGTAAAACTGACCCATCGCTGTTCCCGCCAATTTGCTCCGTTTACTCCGCCTATTGACTCCAACAGGAAGCTTCGAGGGTGTGGCTATGGTAATTATTTTGCGAAATTTGGGATTTTGCTCAGGACTCTAGAAAAGAAAATATCGTGTATTACCTATTGAGTCAACCAGGCCTGGCGAGACGCTATACTTAAGTGAAATTATCTCTATATAAAAAAAGCCTCTTTCTACACCAAAATTGTCATTTCACTCTACTATAACAACAGCGACGTCCACCATCAGTGCTTTCAGTGCTTTAATTGTTAGTTTGGCTACATAAACGCCGTAACTATAAATTATTTATTTATTTACTTATTTATTGGAGTTATGACTTGTATATCACCAACCAACCAGTTGTTTTTGTTGTTGTTGTTGTTGTGTGTGTTTTTTTGTGTTTTTTTTTTTTTTTTTGTTACATGTCATTGACCATTCAATAAACAATTCGAATTTTCTATCCAAGGCTTTGAGCGTCGCCAAAGATCAGTAAATTATTCTGCTTAGTCCTATCGGATTCACATCTTAATTGATTTTCCTACATTGGACTTGTTCCTTTCCGTTAATTATGGTATATTGCTTATATTTTTCTTCAATAGGAAATGGTTACAAATTGATAGAGAAGAAGAAAAACATAAGTCAAAACTAATTTGAGGGGACTTACATGAATCCCGAGCTTATAAAGGCTATTATCAAGGATAAGAGGGAGTGTTCTTATAATAACAACAAGTACATAAGTACGAACAAAACAACAAATGTCGTCCTTGCACACTAATAACCGATATAATGACGCGTTAATTTGCGATGATAAGTTCATTAATGAACCTAAAATACATCAAAACAAGTAACCTGCGGTTATCTAACTCTTGAACATAGGTAATTAGCCTATTACTGAATGTTATTAATATCTACCAGCACAGAAAGAATAAGCCTTTTTAACAAAGGGTCATTACTCCGATACAAGGCAATGAACCGTGACAAAACGATAACATGCATATCTTTATTGAGTGCCAATGTGAAAATTGAATCAAATTCGTTTAGTAGAGACAAGGAGTAGACATAGTAAATAAACATAGGATCAAAACTCCAAGAAAAAAATAATGGAGCGTAAGCAAAAAAGCATGTGCACATTTTTGTGTGAAAATGATTGTATATGTGCTTTTTGAATGGAATCCAACTAGTAGTTTAGGGGAAATGGGCAGACATAAAAAGACCTACAAACCGGCAATGGACTGGACAACCGACCAACCGGCCGACCGACAACCTATATTCCTGTATACCCTATATAGTTTTAGGCGGTATAACAAGGGCTTTGTTTTTAATGAAAAAAATACATTAGCTGTAAAATAGTTCCCTGACTTAACGAAAACGTTCAAATATGATTTTACCAAACCCTAGTCATGCTGAATAAAATAAACTATCAGATATTTCCTTAAAATCAAAGGAATGAAAGTACTCAAAGGCCCTGGTTGTTGGTCATTATTACTCTTGTTTATTTACTTTATACAAAACATATATAATTTCTGAAAATGTCTAGCTGAAAATAAAACATAATTGATATTTGATAATTATTATTTTATACAGCATTCATACAGTAAGTTTGAAAGCACTTTACAGAAACAAACTGAAATAAGATATAAATGCTAAGAGAATACGAAACAAACAAAACATGGAAACAAAAGTTATCGAGAAACATTAGAAGGAGAATAAGATGTCTATTAGTCGTTAAAAGGATCTATCGTAATTTGGTTAAAATTTGGTCAATGTTCGTATTCCACAGCAGTGATAGAGCTACAGTTCTGAAACTGCGACCTCAATACGTCCTATTACAGCTTTTAGGTACCTCAAGAGTTATTCCTTTCGACCCAGATCTAAGTAAGGCAAGTATCTTTTTAAAAGTGATGAGATGCATCCTGGTGTCGTCCATGTAACGCTTTAAAAGTAAAGGTTAATATTTTAAAACGAATCCTTTTTTGGCACAGATATCTAATGTAACTTTTTCAGAGCTGGAGTGATATAACCATGCCTCAGTGTTTTGGTGATGATATGAGCTGGAGTATTATGAACTGTACTGAACTGTCCTAATCAGAGTTTGTTTTGGTTGTCCTAACAGTAAAGTGTTGCAGTAATCTAACCTTGAAGAAACCGATTTCCGAGACATTTTGAAATGCTGTTCTAAACGACGAAGGATGCTGTGGTAAATTGTACAAAGGCCGCATCGAGTAGTACTAGGATGGGGATATAAACAATATCTAGGGATTTTGAAATATAATTACGTACTTTAGGTAATGCTGTTTCCGTCAATAGGAATTTTGCAGACTGGGGCAATTCATGCATATTATTTTCAGACTGACTTTCAGATTGCTTTCCTATTTGAACATCCACGACCTTTTCCAGTACTTTTGAAAAGTATGGTAAATTCGACAAAGGCCTGTAATTCTTTAGATCAGTTTTGTCAATGCCAGATTTCTATAACAAAGTTCGAACTGGCTACAACATTCGACGAGATCATCGCGACGTTCGCCATCTGACCCTAATACCCAGACGGAATTAGTAACTGATGACTCGGTTAAAAGGATGTGGTTGCACTGGTTTGAGAAATGACGTCTAGCCATGGTTGCGTTAAACTCTTTCGATCAATCAATCAACCAATCAATCACTTACTCAAATACTTCACTCTATTTTACAATCAATTAACACTTTTCAAGCGCAGGTAAATATTCAACTTATCCAATCTGTAGTTACGACGATTTAGGCCGGTAACCAACCACTCTACTTTTTTGTTACCTGTTATTTGCCAAATAACGTTGTTTAATTTCCTGTTGAAGCTAAGTGGCCGTTAATTTCTAGCGTCTAGATGACAGCATATTTTGAATTAAACCTCCAAAATCTTTTCTATAGGCTTGCTGATAACATTCAAATAGTAGGTTTTTTTCGGGAATACATTAAATGTTTTTGATACGCATGAATTAAAAAAAAAACCTTTGATACACTTTGAACAAATACTGTCGGTAAGACATAAGAAAATCAGATTTGTAGAGACTTGTATCTTTCGGAAAATTCTTTTTGAGATAAACCCTTACTGGGGATTTGAAATAAGATAATAAATCAAAGCGAATCATTGTTTGAAAGAATAAGCTGTAGTGATACAAGGGTTCGTTTTAGTTCAAACCTTCTTACTCGAGTACTCGTGATAATTATGTGGATCAATGTATAACCAAGATAACCAAGAGCCGCTCTTGGGACATTTTGATCGGAGAGCGAGCGCTGTTACTCTCGACCACGGGCACAACATTAGAAGTATCCTCTAACAGAAGTAAATTACTTCAGAGATGAAGAGAATATTTTTTGTTTTTTTTTTTGGAGGCATGAACCGAAAAAAACAAATCATACTGTATAAATACGCGAAACGTATTCATACATAAGTGATTAGTTTTTGGGTTCATACCTCCATGAAAACAAAAAATATTCTCTGCATTCTTATAATTTAACAGCATTGAGAGAAAAAAGCAAAATCTTTACAAATTCTGATACCCTTTTGTATGGGACTATTTTGTGCGGAATCATACAACATAGCTGCGTTCTCAAAATTTTGTTCATGGAGTTATGAATATTTTTTTTTGACCAATCAGAACGCCCGTTTTCGATAGACGAAACTAATAATTAAATTTCATACCGATAACCCTGCTGTTACAAAGATTTTGTTATGACGTCTTCAGATCGTTTGGACTTGTAGTTGGTTATTTCCACATTTGGAATATCGCCGTTGTAAATAGCAAAACCGATCGACTAAATCCAATCATTCAACTAGACCGGAAGCTAACTTTGAACTCCAACTTTTATGTAATACGTTAAGGTCGTCAACCAAGCATATTATTTTGGTTACATGCTACTGACCATATATTTTGCAAATAACGACGTTTGTTTTCTTGCAGATCGCTAGGCGGGAATTACGATCCGTCAATTGCATCAGGCATGTGGAAAAGGAAAACAAACAAACAACAACAAAAACAAAAACACAACAACAAAAATTAAACAATACAACAACAAGACAAGAAACATTTAATATTTTCTACTAATGTTGCTTTTCCCTCCATGAAAACCTATCTGAATGCCGTTACTGTATTACTATGGAAAATTGAAATGTTTTGATGACGACAAAGTTATCTGATTATGTGACGCCCTCCAAGGAAAAAACTTATGTAGACATTATTGAAACTATAGATAGTGTTTTTATAAGCCATGTCTTCATTATCAAAAATGTTTTCTATCCAAAACTACAGATTTTAAAACTTTTCACTAACTATAAATTGTCTTCTGCACCAATCTAAGCCAGTTTTAAGTTCTGCCGTCTATGATTTGTTGATGCACAAAAACAGATGTAACTTAGAATATTGACTATATAGCTTATGCATAAATAATTAGAAAAGAAATAAAATAAATAAATCTCATTCTATTTATTTATTAGGCAGGTAATGCCCGGACAACAGACCAAATTTACATATAATCAAGTTGCAGCACACTTTCTTGAATAGATAAATACTTGCCTTGCGGAAAAAATCGGAAACTGCAGAAAAGAGGTGGGTTTCTGGTTATGTCAATTACAGTATATTTGAAACATGTGTTAAGCTATTTATTCGTCAGTATCTTTTTCATTCTCAATCTGAACACACAAATATACACAATTGTAGAGAAGTTAATTTCGTACAAAAAGAAGATGTTGTATAATAAATAGGGAATATTACAACAGTGTGTTTTTCTATTTGTTGTTATCGTGTTCGAGAATCGTGTGTATATATTTTCATTGGATGAGATCGAAGGTCGAATTCAATAAAAAAAATACCTATACACGATTCGAGAACACGATGACGCTCTGTTGTAATATTCCTTTTAGGACATGACATAAAGATAATTCTCTTGAATTATAAAGAAATAGCCAAAATTCCGAAAAAACCCGAACGTCAATACACAAAAAAGTAGTCCGTGTTTAACGGTACTCGACCAATACGATTTTTCAGTACATGCCGAATACGGATTTTTTTCTGTCGGGTTGTATTAGCTAGCATATATTTTATAGTTATATAATAAAAAAGCTATGTATTGAGTTCTCGAGCACTAATTTCCCTTACAAATAGACGGATCGCTAGCCACGCCCACTGAACTCCGACAGAAATTGGACCTGTGTATCAGACGTCATGTTTCATGGTCAGTAAAATGCAACAAAAAAGCAAAATGGTTGGTTGTCGACCTAAATGTCGTAACTACAACTTTTAAATACGTTGTTTTATGACGTCTAAGTCGCCAAACCAACAAAAATTTTCAACGTATATGTTAGAGTCTAAAGTTCAATTCCGGTCTAAGTGAATGATTTAATTGGTTGATCGATTTTTTTGTTGTTGTTGTTGGACAGCCACAATTCGTGAATTAAAAGGGCAACACTACTAACAAACGCCAATTATCAGACCCAAATAATTGGCTGTTTATTTCTCTGGAAATCGCTATTGTGGTGGACAATGATTGATGACGAAGTAGAAACAGTATACGAAGAAATCTCCTTTCTTGTTTTATTTGATTAAGGGCCCGAGATTCTGAAACTTTTTTCGCACTGATTTCAGAATTTATCCAAAGTTTGGAAGAAGATTAAATTCTATTTTCTGCTTAGGTACTATGAAATGTGCATAAAAAAATACAACAGTAAATATGAATCAATTATTGGCGATAATACTATGAATCTATTATTACTTATAACACTGAATATATATCTAAATTTGAAATAGGTCCGTAACTTAAATCTGCAATTTAGGTAAAAATCCCGGTGAGTACGAACATTTTTCGGGCCGAGGTGTGTTAGCTTCGGAATATCGTTAAGGCAATAGCGTTTTTCTGTATAAAGTTGGCGAACGAGAAGCACAAGATTACAACAATATTGGATTCATCTCGAGAACCGATAACGAAGCGGGTGAGGTTCCGAGGCTTAGGCGGAAATTTATTTCATATCGGTGGCTTGGTGCAAAAACCTCATAAGTGTCTATTCAAAGTATAGACACTTATGAGGTTTTTACACTAAGCTATCGATATATAGTCACTCGTTATCTATTATTATAACCAATTCCAAAACCAATTCGATTGTGAAATGTACACGATGATGTTTAATCTCTTTACCCACAACAAGAAATCTATCGGAGCTAAAAGAAGGGGGCTGTGGGGTCGACCTATCTCTAAATATTATTCTCTGTCAAATAAGTTTCATGTTATATCCATTTAACCCATTTCCAAACGATAAAATTTTAGACCAGACCAAATTCAAAGAAGTTGTAGACGACAATTTAAAATTTCTTCATTTTCCACAGTGTTTTCCATTTGAGGGATTTCAAAGAGGGGTGTTTATAAGTGTCATTGTGCGAGAATGGGTTAAATATGTTACAAATCAGGTTACACTGAGCGTTTAAAGGTTTTAATAAAACATGTTTAAGGAAAAGTATCTGTTTTTGCAGTAGTTATAAAAGTCATTTCCGCGTTTGATTGATTGAATGGGGTTTAACGCCAGTTATATCGCGGCGGTTGGAGCACCTAACAATGGATTCCTGGTATTTCTCACACAAGTACTACCACAACATCCTTTCCTAGCCTCCGGCTGCTATCCCACTTAGGTTTACGATTATCCACACATTGGTGAAAGACAAATCCCGGAAAGAATATGTGCAGCCGTCGGGGATCAAACCCATGACATCCCATTAATGAAGATAAGGAGTCTGATGCGCTACCGACTGTGCTATGACGACGGCGTCATTTCCGCGATTTATGATCTTTCTTTGTGTTACATGAGAGTCAATTTCAAATGACAAATTAATATATCGAGCGAGGCCGTTAGTTAGGTTGATTTGTTAAAGACTAAAATGCTAGCAGAAGTCGATGGCGCAATTCATACGCGATGGAAACCACAAACAATAAAATCGAAAGATTGCACATTTACGCGATGAATTCCCGCTCCATTCGGGTTGTTCTTCGTTGACTAGTTTAGCGTTACGTAACACAAAATACGTAAAATATTTTTTTCTTTTTTTTATTCTCTATTTCAGAGAAAATAGAAGTCTTGTTATTCGTTAGAACACGGGCTCATTTCTACGTGTTGTCAATGAAAAGTTGACTATGAAAATAGTTTTTCAAAGGTTAAATGCCGCTTTTAAATTTTTTTAGTGATATCGCGGCCCCTAGAGCACGTGACAATTGATTCCTGGTATATACCGCACCAGTACTACCACTACATCCTTTCCTAGCCTCAAGCTGCTATCCCACTTAGGTTTATGATTATCTACCCACTGGTGGGAGACACATGTCGGAAAGGATATGTGCCGCCGCTTGGGATCGAACCCATGACATCCCATGGTTGAAGATCGGGAGTCTAATGCACTACTAACTGTGCTATGACGGTGGCAAAACCATCATTCATAGAAGCAAGATATACTTTATTTTAGTACAATCAAGTTAGAAGCCGAGTCTATGAGGTTATCAAGATTAACATGTCTGAATGCCAACCTCGTATCATAACTTTGATGTACGTGATTGCTGATTCCAACAATTCCTCAATAAAGTTTACTTTCAAATCAAACTTTAAAAGGGATATTTCTTTGAACATGCTTTCATTGCCAATCTCTAATTTAATTATATTCATTGTGTGTCATTAATTACTTATTAAAGTCTAGCTTAGTTTTCTTTGATCTGTTGATTAAATTGAAATAATACCGAGAAAATAAGTATGATTCGGTGTAATAGGCCCTATTTGTATGTTTCAATCGCACAAGTGAATAGATAAATAGATAAACATATAAATATGATAACTCAACTGGGGCAGAAATGTTATGTAACAAAAAATCACAGCCGTCTTTGTATCGTAAGGACGATATATATTTGGTTAAATTGGATTAAATGCCACTTTTAACAATATTTAAGTCATATCGCGGCAGCTATAGCACCTAACCATGGATTCCTGTTATTTCTCTCACCAGTGCTACCATAACAACCTTTCCGAGCCTCCAGCTGTTTATCACACTTAGGCTTGCGATTGTCCGCCCATCGGTAGGAGACAACTTTCGGATAAAGGATATTCGCCGCGGTCGGGTATCAAACCCGGGAAACCGTGATTAGGAGTCCTACGCGCTACCACTGCACTTTAATCGACGATAGTTAAACAAACAAACAAACAAACAAAACCAGAAATACGAGTGCGTTGCATTTCAGCCAAGAAAACTCCAACTATTTCCTAGTGGCTGGTAACTTCGGCCAAGAAAATCCGAACTATTTTCTAGTGGCTGGTAAACCACATTGAGATTACAAATCCTAATGTCATTTTTGAGTAATTATTTTCGCCTAAATGGCATCTTGTCTACGGCGGAAATGATCTATCTAGCACGGGAGGTAATGGCCGCTTAACATCGGCGTGATCCGCGCTGTATTATAAGTTAGTAGGTGAATTTTTAGGGTTTTTATTTTTCATTTTCTTTTCCTCGAGACCATGGTTTTTTGTTTGGTATTGATATCCTGGACGATGAAGAGGCACTCTACTTGAAAAATGTATTTTTTTTATTGTTGTTGTTGTTGTCGTTGTTGTTTGTCTTGGGTATTTTGTGTTTTTTTGTGTGTGTGGTTTTTTTTTTGTTTTGTTTTTATCTTTTAAATACCTAATCTTGTTCACCCCTTCGATATCCTATCACAATTTCTAATATTTTGTTCAACAGGATTCGAGGATGGTGCTTTATCGAGTGTGATGTCAATTTAATAGTTCAATTAGTAAGTTAGCGCTTTTGGATACTAGCGTTTTTTTAAAAAAAGGTTAGGGATCTCATATAGATAGGTTATTTTCTAAATCACTCAATACAGGTGAAAAGATAAAAACAATAATAATAAAATGAAAATACAACGAACACATAATAATAAGTTCTAATGAACTCCTAAATTAGTTTAGCATAAAAACAAGATTTACAATTACTAGATTCAGAAGTACACGCAAATCATTTCATTGAGGTATTAACATAAAAAATTAATCACACCGTATTTACATAAACAAATTTTGTAAAACTATTTGCTCATTTAATCTAATTTTAACCCTTGTCATGCTGATCTCGGAATATTCCGGTTTTGGCAGGAGGAGTAGACTAAGATCAGACTGCACTTATGTGCAGGCTGATCTAAGTCTACACCTCCTGCTTGTACTTTTCCTGCCAGGGTTGTTTATGAAGTTGATTTCTTACAGAAATATTGATTTTTTTAACAACAAGTTCTATCAGTGCTTTCAGCCCTTTGATTTACAGCAATTCAGTAAGGTAATTTATATAGCATGACAAGGGTTAATTACGTCTATCAAGATGCAAGTGTTTTGATTTTTTTTCTTTGTTTTTGTTTGTTTTTTCATTCGTCCGCGAGAAAAAAAATTTGATCACACAACTACTTATATACCTGCACATAAAATAAGATTCATAGAATTTAACTTAAACTTAGTAAAAAAATTGTTTTGTTTTGTTTTGTTTTGCTTGATGACTTTAGATTATATGAAATGAAAGAAAATACATTTTTACAAGTCATTGCAGCATAAACCTAAAAATCTAACCACACTTATATATAAAAACACAATTAAATAAAAAATAATCTTTTCATTTCTTCAGACAAATCAGGTGTCAATGGATAAAAGTTACCAAAAATTCTCGTCAATTGGTGAACGAAATGTTATAACTATAGACTAATTTATGATATTGTTACGGAACTGACCGATCGCGAATGTAAATTAAAGAATCACTCGACCAAACAAATTATCCATTAAGACCAAATATGAACTTTAAACTCCGACACTGACCGACATGTATGTCAATCGATTATTTGGGTTATTCCGATGACTAATACGTCATAAAAATAACGCCGTTTAATATTGAAGTGTAACTAACTGTTTGGGTCAGTGTGCGCGGCCAGCGGAGTCGGTTGGTGGAGCCAGTGCTCCGTCAGTTTAGAGTGCTCGGTAATATTATTCTTCTTTTATAACACAGCCACAACATTTCGCGAGAAATATATCTAAGATGGCTTACAATGAAAAATATCTAAGATGGCTTACCATGGAAGATAAACGAGAAATTTATCTAAGATGGCTAACCATGAAAGATACACTAGAAATATATCTTAGATAACTTGCCATGAAAGATACACGAGAAATATATCTGAGATGGCTTACCATTGAAGATACACGAGAAATATATCTAAGATGACTTGCCTTGAAAGATACACAAGAAATATATCTAAGATGGCTTACCATGAAAGGTACACGAGAAATATATCTAAGATGACTTACCATTTACACTTTTCTGTTCAATCGCTGTTTTTACGCCCCTGTGTAGAAACCGAAGAAATTGCGTAAGAGTAAATCTTTTCAATTGTATCAGGTTATCTTAACACTTGTCATGCTGAACCCGGAATATATATGTGCAAGTTGATCTTAGTCTATACAACCTGCTTGTCCTTTTAAGCCAGAATTGGTGATATAAACAAAAAACATATTTGTAGACCTACCCGTTTCGAAAAACCACCTGTATAACTCTCTAATTCTCACACGATAGAAACCCAATGCTAATCCGAACACAAATATGTTCTAGTGACGATAATTTAAATGCCCCTAAAATTGTTTTAATATTAGTAAAGTCATAGAGTGTTACTTCGAACAGTGCTTCACATTTTATGTTGTTTATGATTTAAACGATTATTATTGCGTATCTTTCCTAAAATCTGAAATATGTGTGAATTCCAAATGGTGGTAACAGCACCGTTGTCTTGCATCAATTACTACACAGTTTAAGGAAAGCTAAATGATTCTAGGGCCGAACAAGATCAATCTGATATCTATCAGTGTTTGACTTTATATTGATTAAATTGAATTCGGCCTCTGCTAAACATCTATGTGATTTTGGTATTCCCTTCTTGTAGGTAAAAACTAAGAACTTTATCTTACTTTGATAATCAACATTTGTAACATCAACCTTCTCTTCAAACTCAACTCGCAATGTTTCTTGCCCTAATTGCATATCCTTCGATGTATGGTGCACCAGTTTGACTTCCCCTGTCTCAATGGCTGTCTGGATATACAATCTAGCTCCGTCAGAACGATAATCAGTATAGAATTCGATGATTTGGGCATTAATCCTCAGAAACTGGCTTATCACCAGAAAGCGAAGTTGAACATGAATAGTTCCAATGATGTTACCAGATGAGTAAAACCTTTTATTCCACGTCGTGGTCCTCATTAACATTTTGCGATCTTTCCAGGACAATTTTGACGCAGCGGAAAATTTCTTTTTGGGATGATAACTGACTTTGGGTGGAGGGTCAATGATTATTACTCTTTTAAACAACGGATTTACCTCGTAAAGTTTTGTCGAAACATTATTTGCCTTCTCATTACATGAATTGTTGTCATCTGAGTTTGAAGCATTACTGTCGCCTTCACCATCTTCATCAGCATCTTCAACATCACCTCCCATTCTGTGGCGGAGCAGGTCTATTGCATATGCGTCTGGATGATGCTCTAATAAATGATTGAGATACTGAGGAAAGGAATTCTTACCAAAGAAGAAAGGACTTGGTGATTCCCTTTTTATCAAACTATGGCTCATACAACTCCGATTGTAGATGTTTTGTTTGTACTCTAAATAGTCTGGATCTGAATGTGTAGTACCGCTTTCTGGTCTTATTCTTTCTAGATTCCGCTCTCCTAACGAAAGGTTTCCAATCGAGATCGCACGCATTTTTCTATATTCGTCGTTGGAAATGAGGATACCATTTGATTCGTTTTCTAGACCAACTGTTTGGTGCTTCGTTTCAAATGGAATAGACTGAGACTTATTTCTTTTCAAAGCATCCTGTCCATCAAATCCTCTTCCATTTTCTTTATTTGTAGAATTCGTTACCGCTGAAATTAAATGGCTTCTGGCACCGGACCCTGTCGTTTTGTTCGCATTTGTTTCTTGTATTGTATCCATGCAATGGACATAGATGTCACTGTGACAGAGATCGGAATGACATTTCTTTAGAGCTCGCGCCATCCTATTCCCACTTTGATTTGCAGCAAATATATGTCCAATTTTGTTGTTTGATATTCGTTTATTGTTGATTTAAAATATATGACAACATAAATATCAAAATCCAGGCTGTAAATGTCACCATAGGGGTTACGATAATTGGTTATTTGCAATAGGTTTGTTGTTGTTGCTGTTGCAACCTTTATCAATTTTGCTATATACTATATGTGGAAGTATTCCTGCTTATCTATTCTTGGAAAGAAACTCTAACAAAATATCTTTCCTGTTACGGTGTCACCGCCTCTCAGTCCTCACTGCGAAATGTAATGATATGTTTATGTGATATATAAAAGTAAGTCGACAGTCGATTGCCTTATTTCTGATGGTACTTGTAATAACATTCAAATTCGATTCGTGCACCAAACTTTTCAACAAATAACACAGCCATTCCTATCCATTGTCTCTTTTGCAGAGAGAAAATGTTCTGACAAAATGAAATAATAAGTTGGTTTTAGTTTGTAGAACAATCCTTGACATTATCATACATCGAATGTTCTTAAGAGGCACAATCCCTTATATTAACATTAAATGAGGTTCTTAAAGGAAAACTGTCAGTGCTTTACATATACAATATTTCCACGAGAATAGTGTTTCCTTTCACAATTATTCATCTTTATTTTTAAAAATATATATTTATATATATTTTTTTTTCTTTTTGTAAATTTACTTATTTTGTAGAAAGTGTGACAATTTTTTTAACTAGCTTACATTTATAACCGACATATCATACGTAAATCAAATGTTGTTTTTTAATCGTCCCAGCGTGGCGTATCTGATGAGTCCCAACAACATGGGATTAAACGAGAATTCTGTTTCGTTCGTTTTTTTTTTGTTGTTGTTGTTGTAAGTTGTTTTAATTTACATGTCTGAGACACATAGTAAATCGAATCACAGATCCCAATTCACTTAATAACCCACTCTAACGTAAACAATTTGACGCCCTTTAATAAAAAGAAGGCTAGGAAAAAAATGTTGAATATGAGGAAATTGCACGTAACAAGCAGATGTCTTCACTTCCACACTTTTACTTCCCGAAAGACAAAAAAAAAAAAAAAAAACTTTCTAAGGTCATCTGCAAATTCTTTCTACATGGGCTAGTTTAATTTTTTGCCGTCTTGTTATGGGTTGAGATCAATTCATAATATTAAGTGTCGCATGCGTTGTATCGCGTTTTTTGAGTGACATGTTTATCGAAAATCTTAAAAAGGCTTCTTCATTGTAAATAGAGTGAAAATAAGGGTTACAATTCGATACAATACAATTGAGTTGCTATCATTTTTACTAAAAAAGTAAAAAATGATAGCAACTCAATTGTATTGTATCGAACTGAACTTAATTTTATTCGTCCCGCTGTGATAACGTTAAAAATTATGAAAAGAACGAAAGCCGGGCTAAATCCACTAAAAACAGTGAGTTTATATGTTGAAAGTTTCACCGTTTTTCTTTTTTTTTTTTTAGCTAGTAAAGCGTCAGCTTTGATAGCTTAAGTTAACAGACAAACTTTTGAGGTCGTCTCAAAGTTCAACGAGTGCAAACTGCCACTAGAGGCTTAACCACTAAATCCGTTTTATGCCTACGCGATAAAAAGTAGTTCTTATGTATTTGCGAATTATTGCAAACTCTGCCTGCATGTTCATCTCTTAGGTGTTTTTCTGTTAGCTAACTTGAGCATATCGGGGTCAAAATGACTCTGATCAGAGTCTTTAGAGAAGTTGCAGACGACAATTTCAAATTGTTTGGAATTCTACAATATTTATTCTTCTAGGTAGAAAACAATGCGGAAAATGAAGAAATTGCTTGTAACAAGCAATTTCTTCATTTTCAACATTGTTTTCTAATACTTGTGCCTAAACATGAGTGATTGTGTGGGAATGGGTTAACTCCTTGATTACTTTAATCTCATTCATTTATCATGATAACGTTTGACAAAGAAGATTACTGAACAAAATAATGCTTTGCTAGCTAACAGTACTTTCAGTGCTTTGATTTTGTGTGTGTGTGTGTGTGTAATTATCCACTCTAAACTCTCAATGATTCACCGAAAAAGCATTAAAATGATGTCCGTCTTATCATTATATCATTTCGACGGAAATAAAATGTAAACTGGTAGCGGAAAGAAAATATTGCGTTGCGTGATGTTCACCGTTGGTTACCATTTTGATTTTTTTCGTTTATCTACGATTCATAAAACAAACACTTTACCATCCCTTATTCACGTACATATAAGCGATAATAATGTTTATGAGAAAATCCTTTAGCACAATTTAAACAAGGATAATATCTATCACGTTCTTCCCAAATAGTAAACAACCAAATGCTGAAATCTTATACCCCAGCATTAGCAATCTATAGATCGCGGTCAATAACAAACAAACAAACCAATAAACAAACAAACAAACAAACAAATGATAAATGAATAAAAATGACTGACTGAATAACTCTTTCAAGTGAAATCCGATATTCACGTTAAGTATAGTTCGATGGTTCAGCGCGAAACAGATGTAACTGCCTACATAAGCAGTTACAACTGTTTCGCGCTTAACCATCGATTTGTGGTTACTTGAATGTCGTAAGTACAGCTTTTTCATACTATAACTACAAATTTAGGTCGCAAACCATTAATTGTACTTTTCTTATGGCTACGTTTCACTAGCCATGAAATCTGCAAAATAACGCTGTTTAACATCAAAAGAGAACTTTTTGTCGGTTGTCGGTGCGACATCTATGATTGTTTTCTCCTCCCGACTTCAATTGTAAATCAAATCTATTGGACGCGGATTAATTACACAAAAACCTTGTATTAGACATATACTGGCACGGAGAGGATGCGATGACGTCGAGTATTTTGTTGTTTGCCAGCAAAGCGTCAGCGTTTGTAGCTTAAGTTCACCGACAAAATTTGAGGTCTTCTGATAGTGCAATATTCCTGAAATACATAAAAACTACTTTTTACTGCTCAAGCATTCAATGGACTTAGCAGTTAAGCCTCCGGTGGCAGTTTGTACTTATTAAATATTTCTAAATTCCACCAATTAATTGTCGTCTACAACTTATTTCGATTTGAAAAACCAATCTAAGATTTTGTCGTGTGTAGTTATTCTCATTTATTTATCATAATCATTATGAAAGAGTATTACTTTACAAAACCATGTACTAGTAGCTTACAGTACTTTCCGTATTTTGATTAGGATTGAAGGTTGATCGATGACAATTTTAGCTAGCTTCTTTTACTTTAAATCTTTAAAGTCAAAGTTTGCTTGGTCCCGGCTGCACATGCATTTGGCCGTTGAATAGAAAATGAAGGGACAACTTTACAACAACGTACTGAAAGTACTGTAAGCTTTAATTTAGAAAAATCTTTCCTGTATTTGGTAGAAAACATTGTGGACATCGAAAAAATTGCTTGTTACAAGCAGTTTCTTGACTGTCCACAATGTTTTGCAATTTTTTTTTCATTTTTTTATTTATTTATTTATTTATTTTTGAGATGTTCAAAAAGCTGAATTGAGTGCTTTTAACAGTCTGAGAGTTCTCTACAATTTTAATAGAGTTTGTAATATTCCTGTAATACATAAGAACTATTTTTTAGGGCGTAGGCGTTTAACGGGTTTAGTAGTTAAGCCTCCAGTGGCAGTTTGCACTCTTTGAACTTTGATACTACATCAACATTTTGTCTTTTAACTTAAGCTCTCAAATCTAACGCTTTGCTAGCTAAAAAGAAAATGAATTGAAGGTAACTAAATAGCACATCTTTTCTTGATACTGAGTACATGTAAATCGGAACTTCTCCTATTCTACGAATCTAATCTCGAATGTACATCATATGATTATTTTAAAGCTTCGCGTGACAAACTTCCAAAATGGCACTATCCGTTATGAATAGCAGCTTTGGTAAAATGAATCTCATAAAGATCCTGTAAGAACTATGTTTGGTCATCAAGGAAACTTGAAATCACAGTAAACCCAAGAACAACAATTTTCAGCGATTTTCTAGACTTCTGAACAATCCGGGTTTACCGAGATTACGTTTTCCTACACTGTTTTTGGCTAATAATGAGTACATATATGTTACATAATGCTCCTCCGCCTGTTACACGTCCGAGGTCTGTTTTTTTTTTTCAAATTTCGGGAAAATAAATGAGTGTTTTCCGATTGAGTATCATGTGTGACGGACGGACGGTCCTTTCAGTGTACCAAGCAACAAGCTTACTGCTGTATACACCCCAAACATAGCTTTAGGAAGGGGGAGTTTAATTGTAATAATGATGATGTCACAAATTCTGTAAAATATGTTTAAAAATAGAGATTATGAAGGCATTTGACAATACAAACACATTTTCGTTGTTGTTGATGATTTCTGATAAACTTGAGCCCAATGAAATACGTGCAAAACAAATAAACGTCATGTTAAGAACGATTCAGCGATGTAATTGGGTCCGTAAGCTAAAATCAATAACTGTGATATCCGATTACAATCATTACAAACAGTTTAACCTACTAATGTTGAACCCGAAATCACGAAATATCGCTATGGTATTTATGTTCTCTTGACAATTGGGACTTGTTGGCATGTACATTAAAAGAATTAGAAGGGAACAGCATCGAAATTTAAAAGCAGTAAGACTGTAAGAGGCTGTAAAACTCTAAACCTCGTGGAAGTGAAATAAACTCGTTACATATTTCTCAGATTAAATTTTTGAAATTCGAAGAATGACCTGAAAACTGAAACAACGGATATTCAGTATCAAACATACTGTATCAAGAATACATGCATGACCAAACATTGCATGTAATGATGTCATTTTATAAACGGCATAGCTTTCTTGGCCGAGATACAAAATATATTATTAACATGAATCATTTTTGAAAAACTATTTTTCTTAATTCTCAAAACACCGTAGTAGAGAAAATTTGTCTAAACAGATTGAGATGCCAAACCGGTTTGACCGGTTGCTGTGCGGGGTTAAAACTGACGGGTCGCTGGCCCCGCCCACTAACCACACTGGCCCCGCCCACTTACTCTAACAGAAATATATAATATTTTAACGGCGCGTAAGTTTGTAAAATCCATGGCCTATTACATGTACAAGAACATTAAAATGTTTGGTTGGCGACCTACACGTCGTAACTACAGCTTGAAAAAAGTTGTAGTTACGACGTTTAAGTCTCAAAATCAGCAACAATTGGCCAATTGTTATCTATCTATAGCTTATTCTGTGAAGATACTTATATGAAATGAAGAGTATATTTTTGTTTCCATTGAGGTAAGCATGGATTCATACTAAAATCGGTGTTTCGTACATCTGTGAAAAAAGCAATAACAATAATAGCAACAAAAATACAATCCTTACCCCTTTGCAAAATTTAGGCCAATCAAAATTCAAAGCATTTCGCAGACGAAAACTTTAAGTGGATATAACTCGAAAAATAACCATTCAATGGTGTAGAAAATATTGCAGAAAAAGAAGAAATTGCTTGTTAAATGCAATATCTTCTTTTTTCTACAAGTTTTCTGAATTTAAAAAATCACAGGGAAGTTAAAACCAGGGGTCGAACAGGAAATGGTTAAATATGATAAATAAAAATCCACATGTGATATTTAGAAGTCATACAAGAAGGAAAAACATGACTCTCCTTAGTTTTGGTATCAAATATCCAAGTCGTGTCTATGTTTGGCGTAAATAGGTGGGTGTTAGCTTCTGATTATAGGTACATAAAAACAAACAAGTAAACTCAATGAGTTACTGATTTTCGACGAGATCAAAAGGCAGCTTATTAGTTGTCCTCGATTCATTAAGAACTTCTTTGACAGAATAATTGACGGATTGCTTGCCCCGCCCACAGACTCATACAGGAAGTTCAACTACGATAATTAAAAGCATTATTTTGCAAAGTTTATATATGCAGTAACATGTAACAAAACGTGAATTGCTTGGTTGGCGATCTAAATGTCATTTCTACAGCGTCAATAAGCTGTAGATATAATTCTTTAGTCGCAAAGCTAACAACAATGCTTCACATAAATGTCGACCGATCTCGGAAATCAACATTCGAGTCCGGTCTAAATAATTTAGATTATGCCGAGACAAAGGGAAATTCACCTGGTGCGTATAATAATTCGCTTCAACCGACGGCATCATGTCGTCATCAGGTGTCATATTCGCTGGTCGGTCTTCAATTCTGTAAAGGTCAGACGAAGACTGTTGTGCGAGATAATATAAATATAGGCATTTACCGTAGTTTCACGCTAACCACTTGGTGAGATAGTCTCGCGCTAACCACTTGGTGAGATATATAGTTTGTTTCCCTTGTCACTTTATTATCATCTGTTGAGTTTGGATCATACGCAAGTGAGGTTATGTGGTATTAAAAGCCGAGTTTTTCTTATCTGGGTTTCAGAAACATCGATAACCCCTTTAAATGACAACTAAAAAGTCATGAATTCAGCTTTATTCAAGCTGTAGTCACTACAGTTTGGATGGAGAACGACGATGTGATATTCATATGCGCTTTATGACAGAAATGTAGGATTGGTATTATATGCGCGTTTTAATTAAATTAAATAATTTGATTTGAATGGGGTTTTACGCCGCTTTCAACAATCTTTCAGTTATATCGCGGCGGCTGGAGCACCTAACAATGGAATCCTGGTATTTCTCACACCAGTACTACCATTACATCCTTTCCTAGCCTCCAGCTGCTATCCCACATAGGTCTACGATTATCGACCCATTGGTGAGAGACAAATAGTCGGAAAGGATGAGTGCCGCCGTCGGGAATCGAACCCGGGACCTCTAGATTGAAAGTCCGACGCGCTACCAACTGCGCTATGACGGCGGCTTAAATTAAATAAACACCAATTACTACTAGTCGTGATTTTCCGTATCAATTTACAGTTCAGCGAACCCTGTCATGTCTATGAAATCATGCCTATATTACTTGAATTACAGGAGAAAGTGTTATTTGTTGATGACTGTTGTCGAAAAGTAAAGCATCTGAACTCGTTCAGAGCCGGTTATTGACCTTGCTGTGATTAGTCTTAACCCTTTCTTGTCCAATCCCTCTTTTTACGTCCCTGTGATTTTATTTTCGAGAAAACATTGTAGAAAAGGAATTGCTTGTTACAAGCAATTTCTTCATTTTCTACAATATTTTCTACCCTACTTAATGGTTATTTTTCATATTAAATCCGATTTAAATTTTCTTCTGCAAAACCTTTGAATTTGGACGGGTCTCAAATTTGACAAAACAGGAAAGGGTACAATTGACGCTAGGAATATTTACGGATTGGAACGCGGCGGCGTCAGCGACATCTCTGTGTTGTCATGAGCAGTAGGGTTAACATGGCTAAGAGTTGTCTTGGTACTAGCTATAAATGCTACTAAGCTCATATATGTTGCTTATTTGTCTACATTTTGCATTATACTTCGCCAGGGTGGAAATGCAAGTTTGTTACTAACAGTCACAATATTTGCGGCTGTGTTGTTCTAACCAACTGGCGTATAGCGGCCAATTGACCAACCGATGCTGTCAGTCAAAGATTCAACCGACCGATCAAATCGTTTATTCGGCTCGGACCGACATTGGCAGCAAATTTTTGGTAACCTTTCGTGTTGGTTTGGCGACTTAAATGTCGTAACTACAGCTTATTCAAGCTGTAGTTACGACGTTAAGGTCACTAACAAACAATTATAACCCTTTGTTACATGCTACTTGCTATAAATTTTGCAAAGTAACGTCGTTAAAAATCGAAGCGGAACTTCCTGTTGGAGTTTATGGGCGGGGCCTAGGGTGTCAGTGGGCGGGGCCAGCGATTTGCCATTTATCAAATATTCTTGGTTTATAGTTTATAAAACGTTATCTTTTTAACATGCATTATGTTAGTCTAGACGCAAGCCGGTCTTCGCCAGGTGACACACTCTGCCGTCTGATTGTATCATCTTCTATGGAAGATCGAATCATCTGTGCATTTCGTTAAACGTAGTTTGAAGAACCAAAATTACCACATCATATTTGGCTACTTGAAGAAAAGAGCGCTGAACTGTAACAGAAATCAAGGACATCAAGTACCGATGATGGACACCACTGTCGACACAGTCGGATGATATGCCGATTTTGGTGTAGAAAAGGTCACTTTCATATAGATAAGTTTATTTAAGCATAACGTCCGGCCTATCCTAGTTGGATTAATAGGGAATATTGAATGTCGTGAGCATGATACGAAGTTCGGCAAAAATTGCCATTACCACAAGCGTTGTATGTCTCTCACCCATGATAAATATCGTAGAAAAATGCCTATTAACCCTCGTCATGCTGTATAAATTACCTTACTGAATTGCTGTAAAATCAAAGGGCTGAAAGCACTGATAGTACTTGTTGTTCAATAATCAATATTTCTTTTAGAAATCGATTTCCTATACAACTCTGGCAGGAAAAGTGCAAGCTGGAGGTGTAGACCAAGATCAGACTGCACTTATGTGCAGGCTGATCTTGGTCTACACCTCCTGCCAAAACCGGAATATTCCGGGTCCAGCAATACAAGGGTTAAGTTTGCTGATAAGCTAATGGCTCAAATGTATTGTTGCAGTTATACAAATACGTGTCTTAGTGTGAAAGATGACTGGAATGCACCTACCAACCAAGGTTTTACTGAAATACTTCTGAAAGTGTCGTTACACTGAATTCACTTGATCGCAGTCGTAAGGCTTTCAGGATCAATACTTTTTACTTTTTATTTTTAAGAGATGATCCTTTCCGATAATAGTCCGCAATAAATAAAGGTACCGATTAAGATACTTGGACAATATTAGATTAGAAATTTTCATTGAGAATTATCACTTATAAGATACCAATGAGATTCTTTATAACCTTCGGCGACCAAGTAGAAGCCTAACTCATTCAAACACAACCACGCTTTTTAATCCTATGAAGAATTACATAAACGAAAACATTGTAAGAAAAAGAGAAATTGCTTTAAACAAGCAATTTCTCTTTTTATTACAATGTTTTCGATCCGACCCTACACAGACCTTAGTTTTCAATTTCAAAGCGATTTGTTTTTTCGTCTGTAACTTCTGTCGATTCGGACTAGTCTATTTGTTTTGTGTGTATTAATGGGTTAAAAGGCAAATTCAACATAATGATAAACATACAGGGAACTACTTTGAACACTACATGTATATAGCTTGTCAATCTCGCGGTAAACAGCTAGTGTGCTGAATTCTAAAAAAAAGAAGCCAAATTACTCACTACTTAATTGACAGCCTTTGCGTTATTGAAACTGTATCCTTATTTACACTGAGTTGGATATTTTATACGTGTTGTCGTATATAAGGGGAGTTTTAACGCTTTATATGAAATATATAGAATCATCGTATTACGCCATTTTCAAAATGTACAGTGTTTTGGAGGAGACAGGTTTTGAAAAATGATAAACCGAACCTAATTGGGCAGTACTTCTCTTGTTACTTTTAATATCCTGATGGACTTTTCAAACTGGGTAACACTGATGGACGCTAAAAACGTCCATCAAAAATATTTTTCATTGACACAAGTCATAATCATTCAAAAACATCTACCCATTTCAAAAGAGAAAATTGTCCGTGGGTTGCTCTTTATCTAGGAAGAGTTAGTTTACCTTTGTGCCTACATTGGATTATTCAGACCTTTAAAAATCCTTCTTGGGAGATACATTATATATCATTTACCACTGATACTATAATCTACTATAACCCTTTCCCATACAATGACGCTTTTGGACGTCCCCTTAGAAACCCCATTGGGAAAGCATTGAGTAAATGAAGAAATTGCTTTTAACAAGCAATTTCTTCATTTTCCGCAATGTTTTCTGCCCAGAAATTTGAAAATCTAAAATTTCATAAACTTTGAATTGTTATCTGAGATTTCTTTCAATTTGGACCAGTCTAAGATTCTCTCCTGTTGTAATGGGTTAAAGTTTGTTTTTATCCTTTATCCAATCTTCATATAGATGTATCTTATATGTCATTTGCCCCGAATCTTTGACTTGTTGGAACGGGTACATCGGTATCTCTTACACTGGGGAATACCATTACATCTACGTGCTCTCATTATTTAGACCATTGATTTCTTTCAAATATAGTCTACAGATTTCTTTGATGCAATATATTTATCAACACATATTTTTAATCTCTCCTTCAATTCTAAATTTGTTTTAGAGCATACAATGACCCCCATCTGTCAATGCACTGTTAAAACTCATTCTTTCAGTGATTCATCCATCCTATTCCAATGAAACATTTAGTTACGAGGGAGAAACATTAAGAGACATAAAGTCATTTTAATGATATACTAATGGGAGCTTTACAATTCAGTTAATAGTTCCGGCAACTGTTTCGTTAGCAAATACCGAAACTGCGAAACACGCGCATCTGTGCGGAACTTCCTTTAACCAAATTCGCGATGTTTTAATTAGGAAAAAAAATTTCATCACAAAATGTTTTATAAATTTACGGATCACTGCTATTCGACGATGTATCATTGATTAGTCACCGATTTGATCTTAACCCAAACTCGTCGAGATCTTCGATTAACATGATTTATTAATATCGAATATGATAGACGTTTAATAGATAAAACAAATCTACAACAACAATATCCGATTATAAGCGATGCGATGGGATTCCTTTGATTGTCTTTACTCTTGAAATAAAAGGAATAAGCCCCAAACCGTGATAACCCTTTCCTGTTTTGCAAAATTTTAGACCCGTCCAAATTACAAGGTTATGCAGACAAAAATGTTGAGTGGATTTGATTTGAAAAAAATAACCATTCAGTAGGGTAAAAAATATTGTAGAAAGAGAAGAAGTTACCTGTTACAAGCAATTTCTTCTTTTTCTACCATGGTTTCTTAGTTACAAATTCACTGGGTCGTAAAAAGCAGGGATTGAACAGGAAAGGGTTAAATTTGTCAAGAACGCTCGATAGTATTGTAGCCTGTGATTTTCTGTGAAACATTCTTGACGCCGTTCTCTTTCGTAAGCAACCTTAATTGTGCTCACGAAATCGGAAGGAACCCGAAAGGATTTAGTGAAAAGTTTTGGAACATATCGCAAATTGACCAATCGCTTGCCCCGCCCACTTACTCCTTTTGCCACGCCCATCGACTACGACAGGTCCCGCTTCAATTTTGAATGGCGTTATTTTGCAAAATTGATGGCAAGCAGCAGTTGTTAGAAGACCTAAACGTCGTAACTACAGCTTGTAGTTACGACGTTTAAGTCTCCAAACCAACAAAAAGCGTATCAAAAATGGCATCCAATGTTTGAGATTAAAACTCATATCTGGTCTTAATGAATGGTTTCATTGGTCGACTAGTTGTTTGATCGACAGTTGCTATTGGCCATTTTCCTGAGACGAATGTATGAATACCGCAAGGTAATCATCATTGAATCTCTTTACGGACACTGTACGAAGTATCAGTAAAGATTTGTGAAGACCGAAAATCCACCGTGCAAAGGCATTTACTACGATGACCATGCAATCTACGCTACGCTAGGATATTCATAAGGCGATAATGCGATGTCTCTATAATATTTCAACGAATTAAAGCCTTCCTAATGTCTTGTGTTTTTTAATTACTTTACTTTTTTTTGCAAAACGAATCCTGAAGATCTCAGGCGTCTGTTCGATAGCAAATATTATGGCCAATAACATGTGACAAAAAGAAAAATGGCTTGTTGGCGACTTTAGCGATGTAACTACAGTTTGAATAAGCTGTAGTTACGACGCTTTAGTCTCAAAACTACCGCAATTGCATGACTAAAATATGAACCAACGTTGGAGTTCAAAGTTCACTTTTGGTCTAATCAATTATTTGATAAGTCGATCGATTCTTTGATTGACAGTCGCGTGCCTTCAATCCTTTTGCAAGTGATAATTCAGAGGCACCATAATTACTTTACATATGTTTATAATAGTTGTAATACATTAAATTAATGATTCTATTTTGTGGAATCTCCATAAACCCGCTGTATTTGATCGACAGCTGTTATTGGCCATTTTCCTGAGACGAATGTATGATTACCGCAAGGTAATCATCATTGAATCTCTTTACGGACACTGTACGAAGTATCAGTAAAGATTTGTGAAGACCGAAAATCCACCGTGCAATGGCATTTACTACGATGACCATGCAATATACGCTACGCTAGGATATTCATAAGGCGATAATGCGATGTCTCTATAATATTTCAACGAATTAAAGCCTTCCTAATGTCTTGTGTTTTTTAATTACTATACTTTTTTTTGCAAAACGAATCCTGAAGATCTCAGGCGTCTGTTCGATAGCAAATATTATGGCCAATAACATGTGACAAAAAGTAAAATGGTTTGTTGGCGACTTAACCCTTTCCTGTACAATCCCTTGTTTTCACGTCCCCTACATTTTATACTTGAGAATATATTGTGGGAAAAGAAGAAATTGCTTGTCACAAGCAATTTCTTCTTTTCCCACAATATTTTCTAACCTGTAGGTTCGTTACATTTTAAATTACACCCACTTTCGATTGTTGTCTGCAACTCCTTTCAAATTGGACTGGTCTAAAATTTTGAAAAACGGGAAAGGGTTAAGCGATGTAACTACAGTTTGAATAAGCTGTAGTTACGACGCTTTAGTCTCAAAACTACCGCAATTGCATGACTAAAATATGAACCAACGTTGGAGTTCAAAGTTCACTTTTGGTCTAATCAATTATTTAATAAGTCGATCGATTCTTTGATTGACAGTCGCTTGCCTTCAATCCTTTTGCAAGTGATAAATCAGAGGCACCATAATTACTTTACATATGTTTATAATATTTGTAATACATTAAATTAATGATTCTATTTTGTGGAATCTGTTCGCAAGATTTCATTCTCCTGGCAACTTGTTTGTGTTAAAATTCATTTAAAACTATTTTAGCGTTTGCCAAGATTTTGTAGTAAATATCTGGTGCATGTTTCTATAAACGAGTTCATATAAGCTTCAAAGCGGGTTGCATTAATTCTGCCTATCCCTGCTTAATTAATATAATTTTATTAGTAATGACAAAGCTGTTTTAAAGGCTAATTATTTGTGTATCCAGGCTGCAATATGGTCAACAAAATTAATCACACAAAGGACACTGACCGATAATACATATCGTTATTTCCTACATAAAAGGCGTGATTTTATACGCCCCCATAGGTACATTTCCTATAATTTCCTAAACTGCCAAAGGTTAATGGTTGTCTAAAATAATATTTTATCAACTGCTTCAAATGTCTGTTTGCTTATGACCAAACAATTCTTAGCCTTTTCAAAATTATTTATAATATTGTCGATAGACGAAACTGGAATTAGATTATTTAAAAGACGACCGCATTATGATACATTCACTTTAGAGATGAAGAGAATATTTTTTTGTTTTCATGGAGGTATGAACCGAAAAAAATAATCACACTGTATTAATACGCGAAGCGGATTCATACATTGCGTGATTAGTCTTTTCGGTTCATACTTCCATGAAAACATAAATATTATCTTCATTTCTTATAATTTAATAGCATCGAGTGAGATAAGCAATGACTTAAATAAAATGATACCTTTGTTTCTGGGACTATTTTGTGCGGAAGCATACAATATTGCTGCGTGCTCAAAATTTTGTTCATGGAGTTATGAATTTTTTTTCGACCAATCAGAACGCCTGTTTTGATAGACGAAACTAAAAATTAGTTATATTCAAATTACACGTTAAATGAGTTCAATTTTGTTGATGATCTATGATAAACACGGGACGGATATGGTCTAATGACAACACACTAAACTCCGGTGTCAGGATTCCCTGGCTAGATCCCCCGCGTCTCCAATATTTGACTTCGGTTGTAGGTTTGGCCGTTTAAGTACATACAACTGATTAAAAACACACTCATCTTTAAATAAGAGAGATCGCAGATCTTCAAAATACTTTCTCTGGGGAGATCTCTGCTAGACCATATCTAATTTAGACGTACGAGTACGCAGTTTCCCAGATGGCAGTTTCCAGTACTTCAGTTTTATATCGCGCGGCTGCTGCGTCTAACCATGGTTTTCAGTCGCTTCTCACATCAGTACAACCAATATATTTTATCCGAGTCACCGTCTGCTAATCCGACTAACGCGGATGACTCAGGTGACATGTCGGAAGGAGTGCTGGCCAGGCGGGAATCGGATTCACGACTCAAGGATTGAAAGCACAAGGCGTTACCGACTGAACAACGTGTAACCTGTCTCGGCTTTGCATGAATAGTCACGCGTGTACTTGAAACATAAATCAAATGACTGAACTGCGACGTAACCTTATTTATCTGATAAGATCTAATTGCGCGGCGTACCAACGCAGCGCTGCTTGTGGTTAGATTGGGACGAGGTCATGTATGACAGTGTTTGTATTTTTCAATGATATAAGCATTTTGCAAAAACACAAATCAATTTTGTATCTAAACAAAACATAATTTTGTTTTAATTATTTTTTCTTATAAATCGATGCAAATTAGTTTGGTAACAATTAAAACTCTATTTTAACTGTATTTTTATGATGAACTCGGAAGTATTTAGTTGTTGAAAGGACAGTCATATTCGAATTGATATTTTCAATTCAGAACTTATATTGGTTAATTTACGATTTCATTTTTTTTTAATGAGAAGTGTTTATGTCTAAGTATTACAAAAATATGATTTACTGTATGGGATAGTGATTAAATTATCGGATTTGAGCTATATCTGTGTACCGTAAGAAACCATCAAATAGACCATTCGGAAATCTCTCGACCGCTTTCGGGAATTACCGATCGTGTTCCGATTGGTTTATCAACAATCATTTCGTACCTTAACCATTTCATACTATAATTTGTTTGGTTATTTCGTACCATGATAAACTGGCCGGACACCTATGTGACATAGGGAATGAATCAGGTAAGATTGATAAACTGTAATTTGTATTTTAGCCCCAAATGTCTGAAAGCCTGCGAGCTATTGTAGTGGCTTTGTGTCCGCTCCGTCTGTAAACTTTTACTTTTAAAATCTCCTCCTCAGAAAGTGTTGTACAGATTTCAATAAAATTTCACCGGTACGATCTCTTTATGAAGAATTTTGATCAGAAAATATTTTTGTATGACTATAATCGGTGGGACCGAATCCGGGTCCGTTCGCCCTAAAACACGTTCGCCCTCATTACTTTTCGCCCTAATTCCCGTTCGCCCCGGGTTCGTTCGCCCTAAATCCCGTTCGCCCCGGGTCCGTTCGCCCTATATTTCAATTACATTATAGCTTTCAACAATAAAAAAAAATCTCGTAAACATTTATTTTCCTTTATGAGATGTTTAGGTTGTGTAAGGTAGTTGTTTCAACTCATATTAGGACAAAATTTCAGACTGATCTAAAGTTGTAAAGAAGGTGAATTGATTCCAAGTACATAAAAAAGGATAAAAGGAATTTATTTGAAAAGGCGAACATGGTTGTATCAAATTCAAGATTCCAAATTAAGTTAATACAAGTTAACAATCATGTTTTATCGCCACAATTATCGGTCTAATAATAATTTGGATGATATTAGAAGACCGTTTTTGACAAAGATAGAATAACTATTTGACATGATCAAAATGATATCAAAATTTATTACAACACAAGTATCATTTACAAGTTACCTTTAATTAAAACAATGAATAATGACAATTGAAAGTAATAAATCTCAAATACGCTTTAAAGCATTTTGAATAAAGGACAAAATTGCTTGCCACAAGTTGGAATTTTTTAAGTCCTCCCCCCCAAAAAAAAAAAAATAAAAACAAACATGAAATTGAGATCATTGAAACACAATCAGACTTTTTACGACACAGTCACAGTTGAATAAGAAAGTTTTTGAAAGTATTGTCGGCATTATATAACAAGATGCCAATAACAGTAGAAAGCATTGTGAGTAAAGGAGAAATTGCTACCATCTGGTTTGAATGGGCCATAATTCACGATTCACACTTTTTTATGACCCCAGTGAAGATGTAAGTAGACGAAAACATTGATGAAAATGACAAGCTGGTTTTTGTTAATCATTTTATTCATTTTCAAACGACCTTACAACAAAGACTACAAATACCCTCAAAATCATACTCATTTAAAAAAAGGGGGCGAACATAAAAAATAGGGCGAACGGACCCACTTTTGGGGCAAACGGACCCAGGGCGAACAGACTCGGGGCGAAAGTATATTCAGGGCGAACGGACCCGATACCGGTGGGACCAATGCCATATTTTCATTTATTCATTCATTTTGTGTGTGTGTGAAAACTTTGAATTTATTATCCTCAGAAGCCAGTGGATAGGTTTCAACCAAAGTTTACACAATGATCCTTGGAAGCCCTTTAACCGGATTCGTTGAAAGAATTTTGATCAGATGAAAACAAAACATGGCCTTAATGGGTGAAGCTAGTTTTATATATGGCTAAAATTGTGAAAATCTCAAAACTATTAGACGAATTCCATCCAAATTTCACAGGAATGAGTCCTGAGTGACCCTTTGTCAGATTCCTTTCGAATTTGGAATGGTAGAAAATATGGTAATCCTTTGGTCAGAGCTAGATTCCATTTAATGTATATAGTGAAAACTTTGAAAGTCTTATTCTCAGATACCACTTGATGGAATGAAATATCACAGACATTTACCTTTTTTGATTTTTAACATATTCCTGTTAAAAGATTTGATCAGAATAAGAACATGGCATGGATGGGGCTAAATTTCATATGTATGGTCTATAGCAAAACGTTTTAAGATCCTCTTCCTAGAGATCATTTGATGAATTTCAGTTAACTTTAACAGGAATTGCCCTTTGGTGACTCTTTATTGGATTCCTTCAAAAATTTGTTGTTACAAAGAACACGATTTTGACACATTCCCACTCAATGACACTTTTAGATACCCACAAGAGAAAAAGCTTTGGAAAACATTGTAGGAAAGGAAAACTCTGCTAGTTACAAGCAATTTCATGATTATCCTCAATGTTTTCTACCGCAAAAGTATAAAGAGTCCAAATTTTCATAAGCTTTAAATTTGTCATCAGCAACTCCTTTCAATTTGAACCAGTCTAAAATTTTGCCATCTGGTAAAAGGTGAATGGGTTGTGTTAATGTCCATATATGGCATATAGTGAAAACTTTGAAAATAATCATCTCATATTCAACTAAATTTCACAGAATTGGTCTTTTGATGACCCGTGATGTCAGTTTTTTAAGAATTCATTGGCTTAATATAAATTTACCAAATTTCAATAGAGAGCACCACTGATGATATTTGTTGAATGAAAGAAAGATGCCTCCCATCAAGTGAATTGAAAAAAGTGTTTTTTTCCCCTAAATGCCTCCTTTGTAAATGAATACCAAGTTACCTGTATCTTAACCCATTCCTATACAACAAAAGTCTAGACTGGAAGCTGCAAATGACAATTTCTAGTTTTGAACTGTTTAATCTTTTTGGGTATAAACATTATGGATAATGAAGATATTGCTTGATACAAGCAGTTTCTTCATTTTCCGCTATGTTTTCAAAGCCCTTTTCATGAAGGATGTAAAAAGGAGGAATAGTGTGAGAAAGTGTTAAGTATATTGTACATTTGTATATCAGGATGATGGAGCAAATCAGATGCTCAAGCGCCTATAGTTTCACTGTTATTGAACTTACTTTGTGACTAGTAATTTAGTTGAGGGAAGTATTTTAACTTTCATTTTAAGTTGTTAATGCTTATACATGTATATACCAAATTTACTTTGAATTGTTATCTGAATTTGTATTTGTCCTCTCCACAAATAACCATTGCATGGTGGGCTTTCCACTTTCATTAATAAACATTTTTAAAATAGAAAGATGACAAGAGCAGATCACATCTTGCTATTATAAAATGAAAGATTAAGATTTTAGCTCCAATAAGCAGTAGTGTTTTATAATTGATGGAAATTAAATCAATGAAGATTAAGGTACTTCCCATCAAAGGCATGTTTCAAAGACCATTGCCACTTACAAGGGCAAAATGTCATAATTTGACAGCACATAGTATCTTCTCAATTCCTTTCTTGAGTGTTCTTTTATTGTTTTACAGCCTGTTGGGAAAAGAAGTTGATAAAAATAACTGTGTCAGCCCTATTAGCTCAGTTGGTAGAGCAGTTGACTTCAAACCTCAAGATAACTTGTTCGAGCCCTAGGCTGACCATATCAACTAGCACAAACAATTGACTTTCGGATAAAATGTGTGACAAGTGTGACGATGCTATTCGTCAAGCATGTTAAAGAACCACGCAGAGTTCTCAGCAGTTTCGTCCTGTATCCTTGCACTATCCCCCGTAACAACTAACCGTCTTCTAGGGTGTCACTCATATGGGCATGTGCTGCTGTAGTGACCATACATCAACGGAAATACATACACACAAAGCCATTTGTTTGGCAAAACAATCCTTCTGTTGCACTGCTGATGTACTTAGTTGAGCTGTAAGTTGAGGATATGAGATGAGAAGACACTCTATTTTACTCAGAAGTAAGGAAGCTGCTTATAGATATGTTAGCATCATCTGCTAAATAGACAAATTTCCTGCACATAAGGCAGAAATCAAGTGGGCTCTCAATACATGGCAAAGGAACATTTCCAGATGGAAATTCAAACAAACTCAAAAACTAATTCCTGAAAGAAGGCATCAACTTATATAGAAGTTAGACTCAGTGTAAATGACAGTGATGAAATGTACTTTATAAAATATTAAAAGTTGCTCCATTTGTTGAAAGCAATACATTTTTGGTAAAAAGGACCTATTTCAAAATCAACTTTTTTCTCCTTTCATCAACATTTTCCCTTTTTGATAATGAAATATCAGTGATTGTATAAAAAAGGGTTAAAATTGGAACGAGTTGTCTTTTTCAGTCAACAATAAACTTGATTTAAAATTGGCATTTTGAATGGTCTAAGTCAAATTATATTTACCCATTCCAACACAACCACACTTTTTTATGCCCCTCAAGAAAAAGGATTAACCCTTGTCATGCTGTATAAATTTGCTATCAAATCAAAGGACTGAAAGTACTGATAGAACTTGTTGTTCAAAAGTCAATATTATTTTTAGAAATCAACTTCATAAACAACTCTGGCTGGAAAAGTACAAGCAGGAGGTATAGACTAAGATCAGCCTGCACATAAGTGCAGTCTGATCTTACTCTACACCTCCTGCCAAAACCGGAATATTCTGGGTTCAGCATGACAAGGGTTAAGAAACATTGTGGAAAATGAAGAAATTGCTTGCTACAAGCAATGTCTTCATTATCCACAATGTTGTCTAACCTTAAAACAAAAGGATGTAGAATCCTATCAACTGTAAATTGTCATGTACAACTTTTTTGGATTTGGACCAGTCTGAAACCCCGCGTTTTTATGCCGCTCAAGAATAAGGATTTAGAAACATTGTGGAAAATGAAGAAATTGCTTGCTACAAGCAATTTTTTCATTGTCCACGATCTTGTCTAACCTTAAAACCAAAGGCTTTAGAATCCTATCAACTGTACATAGTCATCTAGAACTTTTTTGGATTTAGAAATTTTGGACCAGTCAGAAATTTTGTTGGGTGGGAAAGGATTAACTTGGTAATTTAAAACTTGGAATATTATATTGTTTTGAGTATCTCTTTAGACTGTATCCACTGCCCTTTTGGTACTAAACATAAAATGTTCCATGTTGCAAATCAGATAGTCTCTGGAATCACTCCTTATTCTAGATTCTTTATAAGTCCTATTCATCACAAGACAGCAAAGGGTCAGACATGAGTTTAACCCTTCTTTTTTTTCAAAAATTTAGACTGGTCCAATTTGGAAGAAGTTGTAAATGGCAATCAAAAGTTAGTGCAATTTGAAAAGGAACCAACAGTGAAGGGTAGAAAACATTGTGGGAAATGAAGAAATTGTTTGTTGAAATCATGATGTTTTTTCAAGTATAAGATCACAGGCACATAAAATCCTAGGATTGTACAGAAAGATTTAAGGTCAATCTGGAATAAGTTAAAAGCATCCTTTCAGTCTCATCTTTGTAAACTGTGCATTCTGATCAGGGTTGAACACTCTTCTCAAAGCATTTTCTATGTGTGGAATGCTTATTATGACTACAATACTTTCTTTACTTGATGTACTCTGGTCCGTATAAGATTCATCTATAGCTCTACTGGCCAAAGCCCAGGAAGCTATTCTTATAGCATTGTATCCATTGTGCATACGTCTATTAGTGATAAACTTTTCTTAAAAAATATTTTCCCTAGGAACTGCTGGTCAGATCTAAACCAAATTTCACAGGACTGTTTTATAGATGATCTTCTTTCAGATCATTTCAATCAATTATCTTCCAAAATAATTTTTGTTGGAATGGCAACAAAGTAGATATCCTTTAAAAATCATTTTAGTCAAACTGTCTATTTGATTTCATAATTCCTTTGCAAAAATGTTCCTTGCACCAAGACAAAGCTAATTACATAGCATTCTTTGGATTTGTCAAAAAAAATAAAACCCCTGCTTTTATAGGTTGGGCTTTTTTGTCATTGTATAGCATAAATATGTAGGTGATATATTGCATTTGATAAATGGTCAAAGGGAGATAATGCATGGATTTTATTATTTAGGAAAACAGTCCAATTAGTAAAAATATCTCCCCTGTATGCTACATCTTGGTAGGAAATACAGATTTTTTGACTTGCAGAGTTAGTTGATAATAAAAGAGTCCAAATGAAAAAATGTTGAATATGTTGATTTAAGTTGATGAGACTTTGAAAACTTCCTTTTGAAAATTGTTGGATTATATTTGATTAATGATGGAAGAGAGACAGCTTACTATTTGATAAAACTGTTATACAAATGGATAAAGTCCCTTTTACCTTAGATTTAAGTTGGATATAACACTACTGCTCATATCAAATGTACAGCAGGTTGATTACAAGAAGTAAAGAAAAATGTGTCCATAGAAGAAAAAGGGGAGAGCTCATTCAACCCATCAATAAATAACGGAATTGTATGAATACAATCTTGAAATTGAAAGATGTTTCAGAAAATTATGAAATTCGAGTCGGGGTTATTTGTGCCATGACAAGGGTAGCCAATTGTAGTTCACACAGATCTTAGATTGTCTCTTTGAGCATGACTTATCATTTATTTTTGTTTATTAGCATAATGGGTTTCATTCTTTGAATAATAAACGACCCATACCTTGTTCTTACAATCACAAACAATTTGTTGCCAATGGTATTTCAGTTTCTAGTTAACCTTTAAATTTTTTACATCCATCTTTTTTATATATGTACCAGTTTATTGTTTGAGATATTTAATTTTTATGAAATATTAAACTACCTCTTCAAAGAAAATAATCTTTACTCTTGCCAATACTACACTGGGCGAAAACAACAACAGCGTATTATTTCCTATAGCTTTATGATTGACTGTAGACTTTTGTTTTTTCTTCAGATCTCTTAACACTTCATTGACAACTCAAAATATGTGCATACCTCTCTAAACTTAAACCATTGTCCCGTTCAAATCTGAATGTTATTTGGATATGCATTAATGAAATTATTTACTTATTAAGTCTACATCTGTATCAAGAATTCTAAACAAGTTTCTTTCCGCCGCGCTAAATCCTTTGCTCCACCATGGAGCAACTTTATACTTGTTGCAATTATTGTCTTGTTTATAAAGCTTTCATCCGTGAACCATCTATAATTGCCATGTATAGAAGAGTATCCACCGGCCCTAATGACATGATCCCTTCATATCGCCAGGAAATGCCTTGGTGTTGCACATCACGATGTTCTTAGAAAGTCGCAATGGTAGAGACTTCAAAAACAGGGGAGGTACAGTTTTTTAACCCGTTCCTGTTTAATACCTGGTTTTTACGCCCCTGTGTTTTTATGCTTACGAAAGCATTGTGGAAATAGAAGAAATTGCTTGTAACAAGCAATTTCTTTTTTTTTTCCACAACTTTTTCTACACTACTGAATGATTATTTCAACTTAATATTGTCGTCTGTAAAACCTTTCAATTTGGTCCAATCTAAACTTTCAGAAAAGGGAAAGGGTTAAAGAGTCTTTCGTTGAATCAAGCGGTTCTATGCGGAAATATATAAAAGTCATTTACATGCATATATAAATATTTTACATATTAAGTTTTTTATTGCAGAATTATGTCCAAAATACACCTGCATGTGTCTTTGTATTTGAAAGAAGCTATCGACTAGTGCAATCGTATATTCAAAAACCGTTTGCATATTCTGTTGAACCAAGAGGGGCGAAACAACTCAACTTACTTGACACCTACAAACCGTTTTACACTACAATGTATTGATTTCATACTTCACTGGGACCCCTCCCCGAAAAAAAAATCATGTACATTCAACTGAGGGTACTCCTAAAAATTCGTTTTACAATCCACTTCATAGACTCCTAAAACCCGCTGTACACACCACTCGAGATTCTGTTGTATACCCCACTTGGGTGCTTCGAACCCTAGTGATTTTATCTAATATCGTAAAATATTCAGATAATATAGAGTGAGCTAAATACCCTACATTTGGGTAGCTCTTAAACAGCGTTCTCTCTGGTGATTTTTAATCTGATATCGTATCATGTTCAGGTGATACAGAGTGAGATAATCTCACCCCACTTGAGTGACTCCTAAATAGCGTTCTCTCCGGTGATTTTTAATCTGATATCTATCATGTTCAGATGATATAGAGTGAGCTAATCTCACCCCACTTGGGTGACTCCTAAACAGCTTTAAACACTAAATTCCTCCCTTCTCATTGGTGATTTTTATCTAATATTGTTTCATGTCCAGATTATTTAGAGTGACCTGAATTCTATATTGACACAATGGTACGCCACTGTATAGAACTATGTGCATTTGCTCGAATGGTTCTAACGTGGAACTATTTTGTTAGAGGTCGTAACTTATCACGCCTGATGTGCAAGGAGGAACGTCGTTGTAACATGGTGGATTTCAACGGTTGATCAGTTGAACAAGGCATTGACGAAGATTTACGTACTAACGATTTCATTACTCTGGTATCATATTGAAGGTCAGAGAGCGTTCTTTAAGACAGACTTTGCTAAAATTCGACAGGATACATGAAGTTGTTTACATTGAAAATTACAAGAAATTTAACTATGAATACGTGATAGAAAACATTATGTTTCGAACTTGAAATGTCAAATTTCCAGATGATGTGATTTTTGATCTCATTAAGATAACCGTTCGTGGTTAAGCTTATAATAACCGGATTGAACAGTTCTAATGAATCACAGGGGAATGATGCTAGTAAAATGTTTAACATTAAAGAGCACCGTGAAAATTATAAAGTGAAAGGTCTATGGATTGATTTTGGGCGGGATTGAATAGTAGTGAATACTTTTTATCAAAGCCTGTTCAGATACAACAAAGTCAAGTTTTAAGTATAAGGTTTTTAGCTAGTCTCAATGTTTCTCTGGTCACAAAGTTGAAACCCACTGACAGTGAGAAAATTCTTCGGCAAAACACATGAGTAGCGGATTTAGTGACATTTTGCTTGTTTGTGTACACTGTAGGGTCTACAAATATGTCTAAAATTTTACGAAACTTGGTCAGAATATTTTTTTCCAGTCCTAAAGACGTACTCTGTCGAAAGAGTGAGCATTCCATAAATAATCAAGGTATAAAGGACATAAATGACAATTTATATCCCCTAGGTGCTTCAAATTCGACTTACTTTTAATGAAACTTCGTCAGAATATTTGTCAAGGCATCAGAGGGATGCTAATGAACAAAAAAAGAGAACAGACTAATAGAAAAAAAGTAAAAAAAAAAAAAAAAAAAAAACATACATACACAAGATAATGGCCTCAGTGACAATGTCATTGTTTATACTCGAGTGGCTATATATTTTGCTATATCATGATGAAACTTGGTCAAAATTTTCGTTGAAGACTTGGAAAAAAGGGCCGTAATAAAGATCATTCCTACCGAAAATGGGAACAAATGAATGGAAATGACAGGAATAGTGGCAGTGAAGACAACTTCTGTGTTTACACTGTCGGGAGTATATCTTTGGCTTAATTTTGACGAAACTTTGTTCTAATGTTTATCAGGTTATAAGGATGAATCTTGTAGAAGTATGACTCTTTTCAAATGAAATCACGTGAATTGAGGCCTTATGCCGATTTTGTGTACACTCTAGGGGCCACCATTTGTTCTCAATCAACACGAAACTTTGTTAGCATGATTACGCGGTAGGTGAGTAATTAAGAATAGCATGGTCTTTTGGAATATAGGTTTAAACACGAAACAATAAATTTGTTATATGCAAAATTCTACTTTATTTTATTATTTTCAATTTAGAATGCATCAGTTTCTCATAAATGCCAAGTAACGACTTAATCTGGTCAGTCTTCACTTTGCGCACTGATTAGTATGACTACCTGAACGAACTCAATTCACTTTGTGGAGAATTCCTTCAAAAAAACATTCTATATAACTTAAAGTGGTTAATTTACCGTTTTAATCTTTGTCAAAGATGATTACTTAAGAAAATCATGCTTTGCTAGCTTACAGCACGTTCAGTACTTTGATTTTGTATTCTGTCGACCACGTTAACCATTTCATTCAAAGCATACATTTCGTTTTAATCTTGTTCACTTTATTCGATTCCATTTCAAAGTCAACTAAATCGATCGCTCTGCCCATTTTTGGACGTCTTTCATAAAAATTATATGGAAAATATATGTGATCCCTCAGGAGTAATGCTCCCCCGGACGGTCTATAAATATATTCTTTAAAAGAATTTTGGTCAAGCAGAGCTCAACCAGGGGTCACAATCCAAAAATAATTAGATTGTCATACTCGTCAAAAAGAAAAATAATACTAAAAAACATATAAATGAATAAGTATATAAAAGAAGAAAAGAGACTGGAAAGTATTGTGGAAATGTTACGAGTAATTTCTTCATTATCCACAACGATTTCTGCCTTGATTGGCCAGTGCTAATGTTGCTTTACTCTTGATCAGAAGGTAACAGGTTCAAGTCCCACTGTCAGCGGCCTGCTTCATGAGCAAGTTCCTTCAAGGGTGGTTTCGGTGTTTCTCGAACACCTTGACAAGAAAAAATTGCCATGTCGAAAGATACGATCCAACGACCATTTAATACTTAATTTTGAGTCAGATATTGTCTTAGCGATAATCTTATGTATACAGGAAAGGTTGGGCGGAATTTCAGATTATTTATAGATAGATTATTTATAGATATCACGGTTTTCGGTTGTCGTCATTGCATGACAGGATTTGCATATGACCCAAAGTTAACGGAAGATAACCAATTGACTAGCGAAACAAACATGTTCTAAATCATATCACATCAATTGATTAGCGATAAACTACGATAGGTGTTTATATTCGTAATAACGCTTACGACAGTTTTGGACTGATCTGTATAGTTAGGACCGGCTAGCGAACATAACTCCTGATGACGTAACGATGATGTTGGTTTGATGTAATTCGATTCAAACGGTTATTCGCACCACGTGAATGACACTTTATTATTTGCAACTGTCTCGGGTTAATCTAAGAATAGATTGATAGCCTAAGTAGGCTATTACGGAAATACCATGTTTTTCTCTGATAAGCGTCTCTGATTTCGCAAAACTAATTCTAAGAATATTGTTTTTATATAGTGTATGAAAACGAATAAGAATAATTAAAAAATGTAACATAAAAAAAAAAAAAAAAAAAAAACATCGATACCTACCTTTAATAGTCAGCCATTGTCTACCTAGCTGAAAAATTGACCAATCTCGAGTGTTAATCAAGGAATCAACCGACCAATCAAATCGTTTATTCAGCCCGGACGTGAGCTTTCAACTCCGACAATTGCTACCATGTTTGTTATTTTTTGATGGTTTGGCGAAGTACACGATGATTAGGTCGCCAACCAGCCATATTACTTTTCACTTTCCTACTACTTAAAACTAGAAACTCTATGTGCGTATTTTTTCCTAAAAAACAAAAAAAAAAAAAAAAAAAAATGCGAGCAATGAAGAACACAATCAGATCGTTAGCAAGTGACTTCCCTTAAATTGGACAGGAACCATGACTTCTTTCTGGTCTGTTTTCATCTATATAAAGAATGGGGGAACCAGCAGTTGGAAAAGCTCGTATAATGGGGATCCTGATGGCCTCACCAGTTTGTTTCAAAATAAATCCAAAGTCGCGCTATTTTTCAAACAAAATGCAAGATGTTTACGTGTTTTTTGCATGAAACTGACAGGATTTCATACTATAGAAATTGATTTTGAAATTAGTTTCTCTTGTGCGTTCCGTTGTATGTAAGTTGGGCGTGACAAAATGGAGCCGTTTATTTGATGTTGTGGTTTTGTTTTAGCTACGTTATTTGCTGTCTGCAAAATGTTGTAGCAAAAACTATTCTTTTTCTCCACAATTGGTGACTTCTGGACAGTAATGAGGCCATTTGATAGTTTCTGTACCTGAATCGTTTAGATACCAGAGTTTGAATTAACAATGAGCTGACATGCCCGGTATGGCCTGCTCCAAAATGCCATTCCCCACCTCTGACAGTATATCTGTCATATCGCAGTGGATAGAGTAACTAACCATGGATTTCTGTTATTTTTCACAAGAGGATATCATTTTATCTCAATCTTTCTGCATCAAATTTAAAATTGTTTGATACATGTACAATTTCATTAAATGAAGTTTTTTATGCTTGCTTTGACGCCGCTTTTAACAATTGTTCAGTCATATCGAGACGTTTTGAGCACTAACCTGGTATACCTCGCACCAGTACCTTCATTACACCTTTTCCTAGCCTCCAGCTGCTATCCCACTTAGGTTAACAAATACCCACCTTTTGGTGCGAGACAGATGTCGGAAAGGATATGTGACGCCGCCGGGCACCGAACCAATGACATCCCATGCATGATTGCAGGGTGGAAGTCTGATTCGCCACAAGCTGCGCTTTGGCGGTGGCTAATAAATGATTTGGAATAAGACGTAAAAGTATGACAATTTTAGAGCCCGGTATCTTTGATATTTGACCAATCGGGGCTGTCAATCAAGGAATCAACCGACCAATAAAAATAATTATTCAGCCCTGACCTGAGCTTTCAACTCCAACATTGACCGCCATTTTTGTTAACCTTTTCTGTTGGGATTCTTGGGCGGGGCCCAGGGAGTCAGCTTGAGAGGCCAGCGAATGGTTAATTTTTCTTTCTTACTATGGCTTTTGATCTATCATTTTGATACCTTTGATAGAAATAGGTCAAAGGATGCTAATTAATGACATATTTTGATGTCAAGTTAACTCTATTGACATGACTTAACTGACATTCCGTGTTCAAGTAATTAACAAGATACCAGATCTGTTGGAACATGCATTAACTTCGAAACATTCAATCTCATTTATCACGATATGATTCAATATGCTTTAGCACAGTCCTGCAATCTCGCCTTTTTACATCCCAGAAGAAAAAAAGCTATCGAAACACTGTGGAAAATGAAGAAATAACTTGTACATCCATCGATTAGTTTCTGAGACGAAGCTTTTACCATCTATGGAAACTAGACCCGGCCATAAAGCCATGTTTTTCATTCAATCAAAAGTCGTTGAATAAATCTGTTACAGGTCATCCGAGAATCATTCGTTTGGAATATGGTTAACTTTCTGGTGACAAGCTTTTAACAGTAAAAAAAAAAAAAAATGGAAAAATATTCTCTTCATCTCTTAAATGTTCTATAAAGAATTCATGTATCATCGAAAAAGGTCCTATCATATACCATTAAAAAGTCATAAATCATCCACAAGGACTTTATATAATTAACTCATTTCCATACGCTTATTTTAGACTTGCCCGAATTGAAGAAAATAGCAAACGACATCTGAATGTGACTTTAAAATGGAAAGAGAGTGTACTTTAGGCATAAGCAATGTGTGAAAAGGAGAAATTGGCTTGTCATAATCAATTTCTTCATTTTTCCACAATGTTTTCCAAAACTTTCTTTTTTTTTGGGGGGGGGGGGGTCAAAGCTTCAATGTGTGGGGATTGCTAAAAAAATTACCATATTTATGCGAAATTAATATTTTGCTTTCCGGCTTGTCCAGCGATTGCAGTCGGACTAGGCTCAATAGTTTTTTCAATTTTGGGAGTCTTTTGGAGTACATGATCACAATACTTGCTCTATGAAATTTATAGAAACCAAAATGGAAATTTAACAGAGTCCTCTCTATATGTATATAGCCTTCATGGTCTTTCCTGTCGTTTTCTATTCAGTAAATAACATTTTTTAATGTTTATTAAGGCCGCTTTTAACCGCATTTCATTTACTTAACCATAGATTCATCTCACATCGGTACTATCACTGGATACATTCCGAGTCTCCAGCAACTCATCCCACTTAGGTTAAAGTTTATCCAATAATTGATGTGGGACAAATGGTGGAACGGATATTTGCCATCACCGAGGATTGAACCCTGGGCCTCAATTTTATTATGGCCTTTGCCCAATAAGATGTAAATCTTAATTTGAATTAGAAACTGAAGAAAAAAAGAGTAAAAAAGGACCCCACAATTTAATTGTTAGTTTCTTCTGTCAAAAACGGACGTTCTGATTTGCCGAAGAAATTATTCATACCTTTACGAACAAAATATTGAGCATGCAGCTATTTTGTATGCTTCCGGACAAATAGTTCTATAGAAAAATCTATCGAAATTTAGTATGTAGTAATATTTATCTGTTTCTTTTTCGTTTGATGCCATTACAATATAAGACGATAGTATATTCTTATGAGATAAAATGTATTTACACAGTGTAATTAGTTTTTTCGAATAAATCCCCATGAAACCAAAATATTCTCTTCATCTCTTAAATGCACATTAACACTGAAAAATGGTCACAAGTGCATATAGCCAGTAATGAGGAGGCAAGACAACTACCTTGCGTATAAAATATTCTCTGATATTCCTTTGAGAATTAAGTTGGTACCTTTTCACAGAGTGTAAAGGGAAGACGCTGATCCCAACGGACACGCTGATCAGATTATTTCATGAGATGGGCATGTTTATCTCTTAAAAATGTCATGTGCAACGTCTAATTTGAAAAAAATAATGATGATAACAACAATAATGATAATAATAAATTGTCGACTGTTTTATGATAATAATAAAATGCCGACTGTTTTACATTTCGTATAACTAAGAACCCTCTAGGCAGTACACAAATGAAGTGATCTTTAATTAATTGGAAGGGTTTGTGAAATAAGGAAGCTCTATCCTTCCCGGTAAATCCAGGTTTGACTGCCATGGGTGCTAATGAGCTTAAAGCACCATCGCAAAGATATGACATTTTCGTTAATTTACAGGTTTGGTCTTCAAGGAAACGATACACTAGAAAGGTTCGAAAAGGAAGGACTGTTTAACCTTTTCCTGTTCAATCCCTGGTTTTTACGTCCTTGCGATTTTATAATGGAGAAAAAAATGTAGAAAAAGAAGAAATTGCTTGTGACAAGCAATTTCTTCTTTTCAACAACATCTTCAACCCAACTGTTTGGTTATTTTTCAAAATAAATACACTTTAAATTTTCATCTGCAAAACCTTTGACTTTGCACAGGTCTAAATTTAAAAAAAAAAAAAAAGTAAGGGTTTAAAGTGATTAGTCAATTAAGCAATGTAGAGAATATTTTTTGTTTACATAGAGGTATGAACCGAAAAACCTAATCACACTGCATGAATACGCGAAGCGGATTCATACATTGTGTGATTAGGTTTTTCGGTTCATACCTCCATAAACACAAAAAATATTCTCTTCATTTCTTATAATTTAATAGTATCGAGCGAAAAAAGCAAAAAGTTAACAATTTTTGATACTTTTTTTGTATTTGAATATTTTGTGCAGAAGCATACAAAATAGCTGCGTGCTCAAAATTTTGTTCATGGAGCTATGAATAATTTTTTTCGACCAATCAGAACGTCCGATTTTGATAGACGGAACTATATATTAAATTATTGATGTATCTTTGATCATTGATGTTACCATCAATATCCACTTGCTTTTCACAAAACATTAATAACTGTGACTAAATTGTATTACTTTATATATGCCTATATAATTATGTAATGCTTTGTACATGATGAAATATCTCTTCTGACTTTTGGACATATCACTACGGCTGATTCACCAAACTATGCCTTCTTGTCAATTCTTGTATCAGTTTATCTAGGACAATTATTCCGGGCAACCAGCTACTAATCTCTCACAGCGAACTATCCACCAGTAGCCAAAATGTGATAGATTATGGCACTCATTAAAATGTCAAAAAGTATGTTGGTCGAACCACACACGTACGAACCTATTATGCAGCACAAAGTGTTACGGACTGAATCAATCGTAGTAGACATTACGTCAAATATAGCTGAATGCTAATAAGCGAAACTCATCGCGAAGATGGAAGATTCTTTTAATTTGTACTCAAAACGTAAATAGAAATTTACTAGTTTCAATTTTTTTTCTTTTTTTTTTCCCCACTTTTCTACTTTTCTAATTCTCGTAGAAGTTGAAAGTTTAAATTTTTGTTTTGTTTATTCATTTATTTATTTTTTTTAATTGTGTATATTTTTAGTCTTTATCTGTATGCTGGATCGAAAAGTTAAAATGACAACTGTTAAATTAAAATTCCCGTTTTCCTTTTTTTTTTTCATTTGTTTTCAACCAAAAAATTAAATGAGAATAGATAAAGGTTTCAGTGCCTAATTTCCACTTTTCTAGCCAAACTTGAGTTAAAGGATCGACAGTTGTATAGCACGGATAAGGTAAAAACCGTCAACTCTTCGAGTTTTTGAAGACACATTTTTGCTAGAAAAGTGGAAGGTAGTCGCCTAATTTCTAGTTTTCGAGTTCGTCTTAATTCGAAAAATTGGATGGAGGGAATAGGATTTCGTAGAAAAACCAGGCGGATCTCTTAATATTTTCATCTTATACCTTTGCACCTTCCCCGCTGCCTGGGACATCTCTCTCATAGGCAGATGCTACGGAAGTAATGAAAGAAATATAATCACGTTTGTCGACATTTTGAGAATCGTGTACACTGAAGACCGCTTTGAGCCAGCGATATATTCCTGCTGATGTACGCTTATTTATTTTTTTTGCGGCTAACATGGAGCACTTAAAGAATACAGCTTTTTATTATATACCTATAAGAGATAATGAGTAAAACCTGGCTGTCAAATACAACTCGATAGAAAAAAATCAATATTCGGCGTGTAGCAAAAATCCGTATTCGTCGAGTACCGTTAAACATGTGTATTGACGTTCCGGTTTTTTCGGAAAGTTGGTTATTTCTTAGCCATTTAAGAGAATTTTCTTAATGTCATTTCCTAAAAGGTATATAATAAAAGGAATATTACAACAGTGTGTTTTTCTATTTGTTGTTATCGTGTTCTCGAATCGTGTGTAGGTATTTTTCATTGGATTCGACCTCTCATCCAATAAAAAAATACCTCCACACGATTCTCGAACACGATAACAACGCATAGAAAAAGACACTGTGGTAATATTCCCTATTTATAATATACCTATAAAAGATATGGAGTAAAACCTGGCTGTCAAATACAACTCGACAGAAAAAAAATCAATATTCGGCGTGTAGCAAAAACCGAATTCGTCGAGTACCGTTAAACACTGACTTCTTTTTTGTGTATTGACGTTACGAGTTTTTCTGAAAGTTAGTTATTTCTTAGCCATTTAAGAGAATTTTCTTAATGTCATTTCCTAAAACGTATATAATAAAAGGAATATTACCACAGTGTGTTTTTCTATTTGTTGTTATCGTGTTCGAGAATCGTGTGTAGGTATTTTTTATTGGATGAGACCGAAGGTCGAATCCAATAAAAAATACCTACACACGATTCTCGAACACGATAACAACGGATAGAAAAAGACACTGTTGTAATATTCCCTATATATTTGTAGGTTACGGCCATAACGCAGTTGGTAGCGCGAAGGACTCTTAATTATGGGGCCCAAAATTGCTCTTCGGCCGCGTCGAAAATCCTGTAAGACATTTGCCTACCATTTATTTGTAGATAATAGCAAATCTAAGTGGGATGAGACTCCAAAAGGATATTATGTTTACCGAATTAGTTGTACTATTACTGCTAAAATTTGCATTAAACCCCATTCAACCAATCTTATGATTCATATGGCAGTATATTTATACTTTTAAGCATCAGGATAAAATCTGAAATCACTAAAAAAAAAAAAAAAAAAAAACGGCGAAAACTCGCCGACAAAAATATGCGAGATTATATTTATTTAACTATTATAATAGTAATTCATTATTTATTAAAAGCACAATGAAATACATCCCACATATCTTGATTAAAAACTAATCATAAATCAAAGAAAATACTCTTTCTCTAGCCCCGAGGAAATATCCAATTTTCGTGATGAAAGCATATTTGAAAATAAATCGTAAACCAATTTTCTGATCAAAGAAGTTCTTAATATGTTTGAACTTTGTTCGACCCAGATATTATTTCACTTGAAGAAAAATGCTTAAAACCTTGAGGAATAGAACTAAGAAAGGGTGTGTTAAGGACTGTTGGCCCTAAAGCGCTCACCTGGGTCAGCAACAACAACAACAAAACTATACAAAGTAAAAGTGACTTATTTTTACTAGGATTGAACAGATATCAAAGTCCCTTCGAGGAGTATCATAAAAGACCAGAATTGTAGCCAATAGACGCAATACAAAACCTTTTTCAATGAGTTGACCTAGTGATCTACTTTTTGTCCAAAGTAACCCGATATCATGATTGCAATTAAAATCGTGCAGGCAAATACTTGCTTAGTATCAACAAATATTTGGGTCAATAATGTGGCGACTAGACTGCAAACAAGAGTATTTTTAAGATATATCCCATTGACATCACTTTTCGCCCATCAGGGCCAAAAATCAACTTGTCTGGAATACAAATGAGACAAACAATTTTATCAGATATAAAGACATTTCAGATAATTTTAAGGAATTACTACGGTCATTTTTCTTGACCAAGTGCCCCAATTTTTGACCCAACATAATCCAGTACTGGATTTACCCGAGATAAAATCGAAACAAACAATTGCAGATAATCAGTCAAAACATTTTGGTGCAAAAGTGGTCAGTAGAGCGTATACGAAGCAGATTTTAACTAGTGACCCAGTTTTTTACCAACGTTATTCGAGACAGAATGAATACTAACATACTGACCAAATATCATCTCGAAGGAAAATTTGGTTCATGAAAAGGCAATTCTAAGATTTGACAATTTTCTTTTCTTTTTTAACCCCTATGTTCCAATTCACTTTTGTCCGCCATTGTACGAAGGCAAACTTTCTTACCAAGTTTCACGGCATCAAGGCTAAGAGTGTTAATTCATGAGCCCACATAAAATGTTGCTGCACTAACTTTGCCGGTCTTTCAGTCTGCTAGCATTATTTTTCCAGTCTACTGTACATAAAGAAGACTAGTATAGATTGAAACGGCGAGAACGAAATTCAACGTAATTCGTCTTCAATTCTGCCATGATCGATTATCAAAACTCTTTAGTTTTTGTGTTACTTACGACTGTTGTGAAAATGTCGAAGCCATTGCGTAACTGTTAACATGTTAATATAAAGGTTTAACCTATGTAGTATCATGAATAAACCAGACCTCAATATCATTGAAGATCCGCCTTCACACACCTGCTAGTCTTCTGAATTCCCAGACAAATTTGAAACAGAACCAAATTGACCAATCCCGAATTAATATATTTGCTACTCCCATCGACTCCGACAGGAAATCCCGTTGCATCTTAACCTATGTTATTTTCAAAGTTTATTCCAGTAGCATGTAATAGAAGGTAAAATAGTTAATTGGCGACCTAAACCTCGTAACTACAGCTTATTCAAGCTGTAGTTACGACGTTAAATTCGCCAAATCAACAAAGTTGACAGAATGGAGTTGAAATCTCAGGTCCGGGCTGAATAAAAAGATTTGATTGCTCGGTTTATTCCTTGATGACAGTCGCGATTTGCCACTCTAGGACACTGTTACGGCAATGAGACAGTACTCTAGTTGATTCGCCCGAAACCGAAGCAAACGGGACTAGGGAGGACACAAGGTGATGGCACACGACACATGTCACATGTTACAGGGCGTACACAACTGGATCACGAAATCACATCTTGATCACTTTATTGACCAATCGCGGCTGTCAATCAAAGTTTCAATCGATCAATCGAATCATTCATTTAGACCAGAAGTGAACATTGTACTCTAACATTAGCCGACATTTACATGGAGCATTTTTGTTGGATTGACTACTAAACGTCGTAACTACAGCTTATTGAATCTGTTGTAGATCAAAATGTTTTAAATTAGCTGATAAATTTCCCAATTAAAGCACTTTTGTACAGTCAAAAACTGTGTTGGAATCCGGAATCAAGGGGAATTTCGCGCCATATTGCGTTTAGTTGGCGTCATGTTGACGTCATTCAAATGGTAATACTAAATACGTGTAAGGCACTATAGTCCTTGTTCTTGTTCGTTAATGTAAAAAAATATAGCCACGTGATAAAATCCATCACCAGATAACGAGCTGTAAATTTTATACACATAAAGGGGAATTTAGAAAATAAATGAGAGAGAGAAAAAAAAAAAACACCTGCAGTGCAACCAGTATCTTACGAAGAAGATCTTCGTTCACAACATTTTTCCCGCAACTTTCTTCGAGTTTGTTGTTTTCACTTTTTTTAAAACTTTGTTAACGTAAGCCCTCCTGATCAGATTAAGACAGCTGTTTCGCGGAAGGCTACGTTGTGACATTCAAATAATGGTTTGTTTTCTCTGACATGTTCACAGAACTTAGATAACATTGATAATATAAGACCTCGTGGATATATTTTGTTGAATCTAACAGTCTTATTTTAAAGGTCTTCTCCAGGGTCGCATGTACGAAATGAAAAAAAAAAGTTTGAACCAGAACGATGTCGGTATCCCTCTGTTGACGTCATTTGATAGATGACGCAACTTTTAGAATTGACCAATCGCGACTATCAATTATAGAAAAAGTGGGCCAATCAAATCATTCATTAATACGGGAAGTAAGGTTTAAGCTACGGATTTAAAGTAAAGCATTTCTTTTGTTTGGCCAATTGAACGTCGTTACTAAAGCTTATTCAAGCTTTAATTACGACGTTTACGTCGCCAAACTACCATTTTACTTTTATTTTCGGGCTTACTTGCCATAAATTTTGTAAAATACCGCCGTCAAATATCGAAGCAGTAGGCGGGGCCAGCAGAATTAGTAGGCGGGGCAAGTAATTGGTCGATCGTTTCCGGGAGATAACGACATTGTAAATTTATATAAAACTGCAAAGGTAATCACGTGGATAATGGTAAACCTAAGTTGGATAACGACATTGTAAATTTATATAAAACTGCAAAAACGATATTGTAAATTTATATAAAACTGCAAAGGTAATCACGTGGATAATGGTAAACCTAAGTTGGATAACGACATTGTAAATTTATATACAACTGCAAAGGTAATCACGTGGATAATGGTAACACTAAGTTGGATAACGACATTGAAAATTTATATAAAACTGCAAAGGTAATCACGTGGATAATGGTAAACCTAAGTTGGATAACGACATTGTAAATTTATATAAAACTGCAAAGGTAATCACGTGGATAATGGTAAACCTAAGTTGGATAGCAGCTGGAGGCTAGGAAAGGATGTAGTGGTATTACTGGTGTGAGAAATACCAGGAATCCATTGTTAGGTGCTCCAGCCGCCGATATGACTGAAATTCTGTTTAAAGTGGCGTTAAACCCCATCAATCAATTAATCAAACTAAAGTGTAAAACATGTCTCCCGAAGCGTCTACGATCACATGATGTAGGTTAATCAACGTACTAAAAGTACTGTAAGTTAGCAAAGCATTGTTTTATTCAGTAATCTTCTTTGTCGAAGGTTATCATGATAAAGAAACGTGGTTAAAGTAACCAAGGAAGTTAACGCATTCCCTCACAATCCCATCTTACTACGCCACTTAAGAAAATAAATAGTTGAGGAAAACATTGCGGAAAACGAAGTCCCCTGCGGCTCGTACCACTAAGGTTTAGAATTATTCACCCATGATGAGAGACAAATCTCGGAAAGGATATTTGCCGAGACTGTCGTTCAATTCCTTGACCTCATTGTTGAGAGACCGACCCGCTACCATCTGCGCTGTTGCGGTGCCTCTTTAGTTTTGGAGGAGAAGATAACTTGTTTATGGACAGATTAACGGCCGATAGGCCTTCACAATAGCTCACCCGAGCACGTTGTTCTTAACCCTTGTCATGCTGTATAAATCGCCTTACTGAATTGCTGTCAAATCAAAGGGCTGAAAGCACTGATAGAACTTGTTGTTCAAAAATCAATTTTTTTTTTAGAAATCAACTTCATAAACAACTCTGGCAGGAAAAGTACAAGCAGGAGGTATAGACTAAGATCAGCCTGCACATAAGTGCAGTCTGATCTTAGTCTACACCTCCTGCCAAAACCGGAATATTCCGGGTTCAGCATGTCAAGGGTTAAGAGAACAAAAATTAGAATATTTGTTCTTAAGATAAGTAACAATACTTTTCAATTCTAAAATTTTATTGCAAAAATAGTTATTCCATTTCTCACATCATAGGAAAATATACATGAAGGATTTATTTACAACCATTTCTACATGTGATAATAACAGGTAAATATTGGGAAAGTTTGAACAAAAATGTGCGACAAAAATATACAGTTATTGTGTTTAAAAGATAATGTTTTATAAGCAGTTTTAGTATCGATTTTTTTTCCAATCCCTATCAGGGGGCTTATCAATCCTCAAGTAAAAGATCGCTACCCCCCCCCCCTAAAAAAAAAAAAAAAAAAAAAATAAATAAATAAATAAATAAAAAAGAAATTGAGCTCCAACAGGAAGTTCTTTTTCGATATTAAACGGATGTACTATGAAACAAAATGGACAGTGACGTGTAACAAAAAAACTAAAATGGTTGGTTGGTGACCTAAATGTCTAAACAACAGCTTGAATAAGTTACGACGTTTAAGTCGTCATACAAACAAATAATAATGCTTCAAATAAATATCGGCCAAAGTCGGAGTTCAAAGTTCACTTTCCTCCAAATATATAATTTCATTGGTCGATAGACTTTTTATTGCCATGCGTGATCGGCTTAAACATCGTTACTACAGCTAATACAAGTCGTAGTTACGACGTTTACGTCTCCAATGATCCATTGTATTTTTGTTACATGCCACTGCTCTTAAAGTAACACCGTTTAAAACTCGAAGCGGGACGTCCTATTGGAATTAATGGGCGGGGCCTATGAAGTCAGTGGGCGGGGCCAGCGATTGATCAATTGTCCTAGTAGACATGAAATGTTCGATAAAAGGTATAACACAGTTTTAAAAGTTATATCGTCGATGGGTTACTAAAACCTGGTAACTACAGGTTTTACTAAACTGTAATTATGAGGTGTTTCTCACCCGACGTTGATATATAAGATGTGAAAAAATTCAAATTCATCCTCAATTACTTTTAGGCATTCGTGCCCGAAACGATATTTGTGTGGGATGTTTAATTGATTTTTATTTCTTGTCAAAGTTCATAAATGTCATTGAAGGTTTTGAATTACAGGGTCCATTTGACGAAACGTTAACACCTGGTTTGTGCAAAAGAGGAATGCCTTACTCGATTCAAATATTCAGTACAAAAATGTTAATATCTTTTCTAAGGGATATACAAATATTTAACAATTGTTCAAAATGATTATTTTCATTTAGACAAGTAAACCTCTGAAAATTCTATGGGAATTCGTCCAAACAAAAACACGACCCATATCGCTCACCTACGTATGAAAGAGCTAGGCTCTACGATTTGGAAAGAGGAAATGTTACAGGAATTCTTCTTTGTTCTAGTAAAATCGGGATTCTAGAACACATGCCTTTTTTTAGTCCAACGTAAAGCAATACTACATATATAACTTGAAAGCTGTAAACTTTATATTTTTTTGGAAAAAAAGATATTTAGATTTCCGTCTTTATTTTTACGTCAATTTTGGGGTCCCACAATATCGATCTTAACCCATTCCCGCTAAGAGACGCTTTTAGACGCCCCAAAGAAAAAGAAAATCTTGGGAAAATATTGAGGAAAGTGTTATAAGCAATTTCTTCATTTTCCACAATATTTTCTACCCAGAAAGTTGAAAAAATAAAAAAAATAATAAACTTTAAATTGCCGACTGCAACCTCTTTCAGTTTGGACCAGTCTAAAATTTTGCCGTCTGGTAATGGGTTAAATTTAAATAAAACGTTTGGTAGATGGTTATTAGGCAATGTTAAATGCAATATATAATAGTTGAAGGTCTTTCATTTTCGGAAAAGAGTCCCTTTTTTACATTCCAGATGATTAACACTGAGTTCCCCATGCTTTTCAATTCTGTGAAGTGTTTTGAAAAGGCAAGGGCCTAAGGATCATTTCAGTGAAGTTTGAAAATATGAAAATCGTTTGAAATCTGATTATTAGTTTGGAAGAAGAATATTTTATACATTTTCGGGTAGGACAGACAAACAGACTGACAGATGACGGACATGGGTCGATCACAGAGCACATATTATACGAACACAGATATCGTCGTTTGACTGCAAGAGTATCATAACAAACGGTGTTGCTACTATAATATGTAAGCTCATTAACGACATCAATATATTAGTGCAAAAGCATACCAAAAGTCAAAACTTGCTATATTTTTGCGCTAATCCATCGATATTAGCTAACAAGTCTTCGCAGGGCATAACTATGCCAAGGTATTCCTCTTCAGTTTTAAGTTTTTATGTCGCTTGAGTGAAAGCGTCAATCATTACACGACTACATTTGTAATGTACGGCTAGTCAAGGCGACATTGAAATCATTTGACCAATCGCAGCTGTCAATCAAGGAATCAGTCGACCAATTAAATCAATCATTCAGACTGCAAGTCAGATTTGAACTCCGACATTGGTCGGGATTTTTGTTAAACTTTTTATAATGCTTTGGCGACCTAAACGTCGTGACTACAGCTTATTCATGCTGTGGTTACGACGTTTAGGTCGTCAACCAACTATTTCACTTTCTTTTTACATGCTACAGGCCATGAATTTTTGCCTAATAACGCCGTTGAATATCGAAACAGAACTTCCTGTCGGAGTCAATTATCAGGGCCAGTTGAGTAAATGGGTGGGGCCAGGGATTGGTCAATTTCAAAGAAAGCAAGTACGTATAATTCACGAATAAAAACAAGTTTAAAAGAAGAATTCGTTTGTCGTTTTGCAACAATAGTCCCGAAATACTCTACTGCAAGATCATCAAAAAAGTGATAATTTGACCGATATTACAAACTAATCCTTTAATCCGAGAATAAATTTTCACACTCATGTACCGAAGTTTTTCCCATATTCTTTTTAAACAGTTTATGCAAGAACTTCTTGGGACCTGCCATGATCTGTTTACCGGACTTGGCGTGAGAAGGAAAACTAGGCGGTTCCATTTTTATTCCGGGAGTGATCTTTAGGCGAATTTGTGACAGGAATCCGACCAATAATTCGTCAACATGGTGGTTTAACACGGCTGACGTCTCCGCGTATTTGCAGTCGTATTGTTTGGCTACAGATCTCCCCTCTGAAACGATAAAAATGTGATGTGATAATTTCAAATCTTGCTACGTAAAAGAAATCGAAAACCATTTAAATTAGAGACTTTTTTTGGCTTGTGCTAACGTTCCTACTATAATCCCCTCGATCAACTCCACGAATGAAACAAGAGTTTAGAAGTTGTTAAAGGTTAAATGACGTCATTTTAGTAGCTACTATACTTGTTCGATTGGACCATTTGTTAAAATGGTAGGAACGTTGGTCCCAATCGGAAAAGGCCAGAGCCTTATCCCATTATCAGATGTCATAATTTTAGACTTGTTCAAGTTGAAAGAAGATGCATATACGGATGACGATTCGAAGTTTACTTAAGTTTCAAAATAAGTGAGGAGTCGGGTAGAACACACTGCAAGGGTTGGTGAAATTGACCAATCTAAGCTGCCATTCAAATTACCGGTCGACCAATGAAATCATTCATTAAAGAATTTGTTTTGAACTCCAACCTTGGCCGCCATCTTTGTTTACCTTTATGTTGGTTAGGTGACATAAATTTCGTAACTACAGCTTTTTTCAAGCTGTAGTTACGACATTTAAGCCGCCAAACCAACTATTCTATTTTTTGTTACATCCTACTGGTCATAAGTTTTGCAAAAAAAAACAAAAACGGATCTTCCTATTGGAGTAGGTGGTCGTGGCCAACGAAGTTATTTGGCGGGCCAGCGATTGCTTACCGTAAATTCATCTTTTGTCCTGTGATGTATTCAGTACCTACTTTTATGCAAGGCCTCAGAATTCGTGAGTATGCGTTAATGCATTAAGTCTCATGGAAGTCAACAATTCTTTGCATAGGTTTTTTTTTTTTTTCAAATAAATATATCATTTTGAAGTTCAGTGGCGATAATATGCTATCATTCGTTCAGATAAGAACTTTGAGTTACGACATTATTGTTAAGTATTTTTGTTGGTTTGAGGTTTTTAAACAACGTAACTACAGCTAATTCAAACTGTATTTAAAACGTTTAGGTTGCAACCCAAGGATTATATTTTGTCACTGACCATGTTGTTTACATAATGATGTCGACTGTAGTGTCGCTTGTCTGTGACGAGCTATCAACAATCTTTACTGGACAGGTATTATGAATGAAACTATTAGTTGATACTTATCAGTATTTATCACAAAATGATATAGTAAACAAGGTAAATATAACAACAAACAAACAATCGAACCAACACACACACTCACACAAACACGCTTATACCCCATAAAACAAACAAACAAAAACAACATTTGGTCGGATGATGTTCTGTTTACTCTGAAGTCTTAAAATACATGTATTTAGTATCTCAGTAAGGTTCCATTAAACTATAGTACGTTCAATTAGTGGTTTGTTTTCATAATATTAGTGGCTTTATCGAATACCTAATTGAAAAACAGTTCGGTCAAAACAGGATGTTTGCAGTCACAGAGTGAGAGGTCATTTTAGCAAACAAGTAGAGAGATGGATATATAGAGAAAGAAATAACGAAAGACAGATAGAAAGAGAGCAATAGGGATACACATAGAGACACAGTATCCGAGGCAGATTGAGAGAGGGGGAGCGAGAGACACATATAATGAGACAAAGAGAGAAAAAGAGACAGATTCGGCTGATTTTTATCAAAGGCTTTACATTTCATACTTTTCGACTAATGGAAAACTGGTGCAAATCAATCACAGTTTTAGGCGCTTAAAAGACATAACCAGAAAAGAAAATAATGTGTAGTTTGATTTTTTTTTTTTTGTTGTTGTTTTTGTTTTTTACCAAAACACGCAAACAAATTGTACCAAGGTACGGCTCGATCCTCGGCGGCGGTACATTCATTTCCAAAATCTATCTCTCACCAATGGATGGATAATCGTAAACCTATTTGGGATAGCAGCTAGAGGCTATGAAAGGATGTAGCGGTAGTACTGGTGAGAGAAAATCCAGATCTATTGTTAGGTGCTCCAGCCGCCGCAATATGACTGAAATATTGTTAAAAGTGGCGTTAAACCCAATTCAAACAAACAAACCAAGATTCGGCGTTGAATCTTTACTTTTTTTTCACATGCTTTCAAACGAAGTTTCTCGCAATTTTTCCCGCCGTATACCTCTCTGTTATGAAGCAAATGTTACGACAAAACCTAATCGAATAATCTTAGATGGCTTTGCACGCCTCTAATGTCACGTAATTTAGAGAACATGCTTAGACTCAAATTGAAGTAATAGTTTTCATGTCTGCCCAATGTCCATTTACATTAGGATCACTCTAACAGGTGACCTTTACAAATTTCTTCTTACATAAATACCCAATGACAGCCTATATTTTCTGTGGAAATTGAGAATTTCCCTACAGGCAACCGTGAGCTTGTCAAGGTCAGCCTGGTGTTTCTGACAGAATCCGTAGGGTGGTTTTTACGCAAATGCGGTCGATTCATGCGTATGGTGTGTATATAAGATGAAACGATCACTAATATAGAATTAAACTTGCCAACTTTTCTAAACGTCTTTTGATATCCTAAGTGGCAGGGGAGTAAGAGCGGGGCTCGAACTATTGGTCCCAGTGTCTAGAGTTCGAGACTTTCCAAACATGGGCAAGACACTTAAAAGCCAGTCCCAGTCTACCCAGCTATACAAGTCGATGTAAATCATTGCCACTTTTTCAGGAACATGAAACATTTGGAACGAGTGATCGAAAACGATTATTTGTGCTTAAAGATTTGTGGGCCGATTCCCCCCTAGACAAATTTAGTCAGGTGCAAATTCAAAGAAGCTGCAGATGACAATTTCAGGTAGATTAAATTATGAAAATCTCTGTCATTTGGGATAGAAAATATTATTAATAAGGAAGAAATTGCTTGTAACAAGCAATTAATTCATTTTCCACGAATTTTTCATGAGGTTTTTTTTCATAAGTTTTTCATGAGTATTTTCATGAGGAGCGTTAAGAGGAGGAAGTGTGTGGGAATGGGTTAACTAGACAAAATTAGGTTAAAATAAGTGATTTTAGGTTAAAAAGGGGTCTCAGTATAATTTTTTTCTTTTATTTTCTCTTTTAAATATTTTACCTTTGAACCGTATGTGTATGAGCTATGAAATAAGAAATTATTAATTTCCAAACATTCGTAACAAAAAATTAGAAAAACGCGATATCTAAAATAATCGATTTTATAAAATAATCGAATGTAGCAATAAATAGTCAATCAGTGTGGTTATTTCAAAAAACTATGTAGCAAGAACGTATCGCGAAAGCGAAAAGTCCTAAGTCAGATCAACCTGCGCGCTCCGCGCAGATTGATTAGAATCAGTACTTTTCTCTCAAATCAGATGGTCCCTTTTCGTGTGACAGGTTTGTCACCAATAACGTGAAAAATAGTTGTCCAAAATCTGTGTTAAGTGAGGCTTTAATGACGGATGGGGAACCTTCAGAATGACGTCCTTCAAAATACTTTATCACATTAGCTCTCTCTTGGATATAAATATTTAAACGTTTTTTGGACGATTTCGCGAGTTTTTTCTCCCGTAACAGATATTCGATAGAATTCTCTCTTTCGGTAATGGACCTGGCGGATTATCAAATTACCATAGAAACGCTTCCCAGAGTTGACACAATTGCGTCAATAGAGAAGACAGACGACATTAATTTCAATTTTTACAGACGATATTTTCATTGATAAGTCTGCGTCATTTTCTATTGAAAAAAATCTATTATTATCATTATTATTTCATTTTAGAGAGAAAATTAGTGCCGAACAGATGGATTTTTCAATGGAATAACTTCGATGGATTAGTGCCTATTTAGCAAAATACGTGCGTGCGTAATCAAAATAATGACTTTTTTGGATTTGAATAAAATACAATGTTAGACCGGAATAATCGCGACTGTCAAGAAAAGAACAAAATCGACCAATCAAATCATTCGTGTACTTTAGAAGTGTACTTTTAACTCCGATATTAGCCGACATTTTATGTGTAGGATTTTAGTTGGTTTGGCGACTTAAACATCATAACAACAGCTTATTCAAGCTGTAGCTACGACGTTTAGGTCGCCAACCAACAAATTTATAATTTTACACGTTAGTAAAAACAAACTTTACAAAACAAAACAATGCCGTTTGATATCGAATTGGGACTTTCTGTCGGAGTCAGAGGATGCGGACGGTTGAGTCAGTGGGCGGGGCCAGCGATCGGGCAAGTTTTATCGGTACAATTATGAAAATCTTAGCAGTCAAATAATGTAAGAAGAAAACGTAATGGCCATTGGGGAATTGTATCCGATATTCGAGATAAAACACAAAGTAATTTACGATAAAGTACGAATACGCTTTGAATAATTTATGAAACAAAAGTCGAATACATAACACATTTATAATGGTCGACGAACCGGTTCTTTTTATTATGTAGGGAAGTTAAATTGAGAAAAGTGGACTGTTTATATTGTATCCGGCACAAAACTGTGCAGAGGGAACTAAACCGATGTCCTTGCATGAAACAGAAACATAATCGAAGTTTGTTTAACACTTTGTTGTCAAAAAAGATGGTTCGCAATGTAGAATGTCCGTGTGACAATCCTTCTTTAATGGCAAATGATTGGTACCCTTTACAGAAATTATTCTTGTATTTGAAGTTAGTATAGACAGAGATCAACCAGCATATACATTCAGTTTGACATTTAGATGTGACCTTTATCCTTATTGCATCGAATGAATATTTCAAATAGCACATCCAATCATGTTTGAGAAATTTCACCAAATTAGTTTAAAATCCATCTGTTAATATACAGGTAATGATTCGGCCAAGCGCAACGTGAACTTGCATCTATCCAAAAAAAAAATCCAAACGTGGATATCTATTCACAATAGAAAATAATTATGCCGAGTTATTTTCAAATCAATTCATCAATATTAGAGTTAGGGTCCATATAATTCCGGACGGACGGACAAACTAAAGCGCTAGTTAATGCAGTAACACATTTACTCCAATTTGCCATTGTGTGACGGCTACATGTTTGTCTCCATCACCGCCTGCGGTGTAGTTAACCCTTTCCTGTACAAACCCTGGGATTTTGCGTCACCGTGATTTGATACTTAAAAAAATATTGTAGAAAAAGAAGAAATTGCTTGTAACAATTCCTCATTTTTCCACAATATTTTCTACAGCATAGGTTGGTTTCATTTAAAATTAAATTGAATGTTCATTGTCGTCTGCAACCTCTTTCAGATCGGACCATTATCAATTTTGCAAATCCCGAGGATAAATGGCAGATTATGGAGCTTGTGACAAGCAAATTTCTTCTTTTCCCACAATATTTTCTCGAGTTTGAATATAACAGTGGCGTAAAATCCCGGATTTATACAGGAAAGGGTTAAATATGCGAAGAGACCCAGCCTAGTGATCACAATACCCAACAAGCATATTCACGTAGTACCACCCTACTTAGTTTTAGACTGGTCATAATTGAACAAAATTGCAGACGACAGATTTTAAATGATTGAATTAAAGAAAATCTTTGTATTATGGGTTAGAAAAACATTGTGGAAAATGAAAAAAATGTGACAAGCAATTTCTTCTTTTATAAAAATAAAATGTTTCTTCCTCTTTAAACAACGATTTTCTTTCTTTTGACAAGCAATTCTTTCTTTTCCAAAATGTTTTCCAAAGTGTTTTTCTTGACGGAATATCAATAAGCAGAATCGTGTCGGAAAAGGTCATTGTAAAGCTTAAACAGGTTTGTGATTCTTCTCCAATGTAATCACGCTGTGAGGGAACCCGCTATGATTCCATAGAATCGATTAAAGAAGCAAAAACTGTCAGAATTAAGTAATTCCATCTGCCATTCGTCTATATAAATCATAATTTTCCATGCATCGATGATAAATGGCAGATATGGAGCAGATAGCGGGAAGTGATGGCAAACTGACAGAAACTGCCGTTCGTGATTGATTTAAGAAATTATGCTTTCAATAGTCATTCGCTCTCTCGACTTGACATATGAAAATTGTTTCTAAATGTTTCAATATCGTAGGAAAAAAATTGTCGGAAAGAATGATTTAGGTATTGCAAAGTTTAGATATCTTGATTTGTTAGGAATTTAAATATGTCCTATAGCGCGGTAGTTAACCCTTTACTGTTTTAAAATATTTCAGACTTGTCTAAATTCAAAGGGGAAGCTGAAGACATTATAAAGTGAATTCAATTAAAAAAAGTAACAACACCATATGACAGAAATATGTGGGAGAATAAGAAAATGGTTGTTCCAACAATTTCGTCTTTTTCCACAATATTTTCTCCAGTATTATATAACAGGGGCGTTTAAATCAGGGATTGTATAGATAAGGTTAAACAAACCCCTTGAACAACATATATGTAATATTTCACTAGTTTAATGACTTTCAAACGAGCTGAAATCAATGGTAACAACTTTTCATAAAAGTCAAAATGGCGTCATGAAATGGCGTTATTTTACAAAAGTCTTAATATATTTCGAGGAATATATAAAATTGAAAAAATCCAAGAATGTATCTACTTATCGCAAACAAAAGAGAGAGAGCGAGAGAGATTGTATAGATACAGACTATCGAATTCGCTCTCATGAAAACCCGATTTTATTAAAGCCGCCATCTAAAACAGATAAACATGTGGCAAAACCTGGTTTTATCTGTTTGCAGATGATTCGTTTAATAAAATAATGCATTTCATAACCACTTATTCAATATCATCCACTTATCTTTTTTGAAGATTCCTTTAATGAAAAATGATTTTTTTTTTTTCATTTTCAACTTTTTGATATTTACTTATTATTAACTTAAAATTGGCATCTGCAGATTCTTTTGATTTTCAACCCGTGTAAAATTGTGCCGCCTGGAAAACGTGAAATACATAGGGGATATTACAGCAGTGGTTTTTTTCTATTTGTTATTAACGTGTTCGAGAATGTTTGTATTTCCGTTTATTTATCAACGCTACAGTAGCACATGCCCATATGAGCGACGCCACCAGAAGACGGTTAGTTGTTACGGGGGATAGTTCAAGGATACAGGGCTAAACTGCTGAGAGCTCCGCCTGATTCTTTAACGTGCGCGGCGGATAGCACCTTCACACGGGGCCTCGGTTTAACGTCTCATCCGAAAGACAATTGGTTTGTTAGTTGATATGGTTAGCCCGGGGCTCGAACCCGTGATCTTGAAGTCAAGTGCTCCACCAACTGAGCTAAAAGGGCTGACGAGTGTTCGAGATTCGTGTGTAGGTATTTCTTTTATTGGATGAGACCGAAGGTCGAATCCAATAAAAAATACCAACACACGATCCGAGAACACGATAACAACAAATAGAAAAAACATACTGTTGTAATATTCCGTTTATTATATATACCTTTTAGGACATGGCATTAAGAAAATTCTCTTAAATGATTAAGAAATAACCAACTTTCCGACAAAACCCGAACGTCAATACACAAATAAGTAGTCCGGTTTAACGGTACTCGACGAATACAGTTTTTTGGTACAAGCTTCGACTGATATTTTTCTGTCGAGTTGTATTAGATAGCCAGATTTTAATCCATATTATGTATAGGTATATAATAGAAGGATATCATTTAGGGAATATGCATTTTTCATAACCAATTTTGAAAGCAATGTTCACGTACTTAAAATAAATAAATGACTAAAAAAATTGATAAAAACATGTATCGGTAATATTTTAGTTATGGAATTATATTTTATCAATATTTTCCCAAGAACGACAATCGTTAGAAATATCTTTAATATCGACGGTCAATTTAACATTACGTTTCAAGGAGAACGGTTTAACCTTATAACGCTTGCGACAGAGCTTTAATGTTGTATTGTGTAAAAGAGACAATCGACTCATTTGAAAAGTTTATAGGTCTCAAGATGAACGATATTTCAAAACAATCAATTTTTATAGTGTTTCGCGAATTTCCCAGAAGAATTTTCTGCTCACGTTTTCCTCTAAATGACCTTGCTTATCGGAATTTCCTTTCAATTAGAATTTTGTATTTGCTTCAGAATTTAAATGAGCTTAAATATTTCTCTATTGATTTGGAGCGGGAAAATACGGACATTAACATATGAAGAATAATAAATAGGGAATATTATGCTATCATAGAGATAAAGCATGTATTTGCTTGAAGCCGATGAGGAAAATATTGATATTTCACGAGACCGACGGTCGAGTTGAATATCAAATTTTCCCCGCAGCGATGAAATAAGAAAATAATGTAAAAAAAAAAAAAAACAATTTGTATTTCTTTAAGTATTTCTATTCTCCTTTAACATTCTGGTTACGTTTATTTGCATTATGAGGTCATATACAAAATAAAAATGACGTCATGTTAAACTACCTTATATTTGACACTGTCAGATCTATACGAATTTTTTTTCAGACGTGTCCGATTTTGTCCGTGTGGAGTGTATATATTTTGCTAGAAATATTTTTGTATATTTAAGAGATGAAGAGAATATTTTTGTTTTCATGGAGGTATGAACCGAAAAACCTAATCACACTGTATGAATACGCGAAGCGGATTCATACATTGTGTGATTAGTTTTTTCAGTTCATAACTCCGTGAAAACAAAAAATATTCTCTTCATTTCTTATAATTTAATAGCATCGAGCGAAAAAACCAAAAGCTGTACAAATTTTGATACCTTTTTGTGTGGAACTATTTTATGCGGAAGCATACAAAAAGGCTGCGAGCTCAAAATTTTGTTCATGGAAGTATGAATTAAATTTTTCGACCAATCAGATCGCTCGTTTTTGATAGACGAAACTAAGAAATAAATTATATAAAAATGATAATAATCATTAGAAAAAAATGCGAACTACAGTCCGCGAGTGTCTATTCTGAGAATATACCCTCTATATCTTCATAGATATTTGCACAATCTAATCATAATCATAATTTCAATATTTTTATTATATCTTTTTTTTATCATTTGAAAGAATCAAAACTCATACTAAGTCAAATTAAACTCAAGGCTATCTTTGATATAGTAATAATTTAATTTTCAGTTTCGTGTACCAAGCCGCTATCATAGCGCACTTTGTAGCACTTCAGACTCCCATTCTTCAATCATAGGATATCATGGGTTCGATCCCTGACGGCAGCACATATCTTTTCCAACATTTGTCTCTCACCAATAGGTGGGTAATCGAACACCTAAGTGGGATAGCAGTTTGAGGCTAGGAAAGGATGTAGTGGTAATACTGGTGTGAGAAATACCAGGAATCCATTGTTAGGTGCTCCAGCCGCCGCGATATGACTGAAATACTGTTAAAAGTGGCGTTAAATCCCATTCAAGCAATCAATTTAGATGTGACCAGCTACCCGTCAAGGAAACTCTCGGAGGTTCCGTAAAACAGATATTAGAATAAAGAAATTAATACAGCAGAGGTCAGCACGATACTTTTTTATAAAATATATGTATGGTTCATCTAATTTAACCCTTGTCAAGCTGTATAAATTACCTTACTGAATTGCTGTAAATACAAAGGGCTGTAAACACTGGTAGAACTTGTCGTTCAAAAATCAATATTTCTTTTAGAAATCAATTTCATAAACAACTATGACAGGAAAATTACAAGCAGGAGGTGTAGACCAAGATCAGACTGCGCTTATGTGCAGGCTGATCTTTGTCTATACCTCCTTCCCAAACCGGAATATTCCAAGTTCAGCATGACAAGGGTTAAGGAGATCAAAAAGGGAGTGAAAAATTTCGAGTCTGACCAGACTGCACAGTGCGTTCAAGCTGACCGGACTCGATACTTTTTTTTAATTTCTCAGGACGTCTTTTTTTTTTTATTCAGGGGTGGGGTGTTCAAAGAACATGCATACCTTCTCTCGCCACCTTTCTTTTCCGAACTAAATCAATTTTGTTGGCAATCAGGATTGTGGGCTTATCTGTTCTGTCTAGTTCGTGACGCACTGTGTACAATTGATCCACTGCTGTTTGAAAACTGGCCCGGTCGGTGATCGAAAACACAACACCAAAAGCATCGAAATTCTGATTGGACAATTCCTGAAATATATCAAGCAATTTACAGGTAATATAAATCACCAATCGCTTGCCCCGCCCAGTTACTGCTTTGGCCACGCCCGCTTCGATTTCAAACGGCGTTATTTTGCAAAATCTATGGTCGGTAGTATGTAACAAACAGTATAATCGTTGGTTGGCGACCTAAACGGCGTAACCACAGCTTGAATTAGCGGTAGGTAAGACGTTTAAGTCGCCAAACAGCAAAAATATTTCACACAAATGACGGCCAATGTCGGACTTTAAATCTCAATTCCGGGCAAAATGAATGATTTGATTGGACGATATATTCCTTGATTGACAGCTGCGATTGGTCAATTTCATATTTTCAAAATCTTTTAAACATTGAACAATAATGATAACAATAGCACATAGATTCTCAAATAAAAAGGAAAATTAACTTTTTTTCGACAGAACGATAGACTTTATTGAAATGCTCGTCCAGAGAACAATTTCTGCAGCTCCGAAGTGGTTTGCCGAACGAAATGTCCATGCGGCCAGCGATGCACCCGGGATTCAAACCCGCAATACTCGACTTCTATTAGATAAAGAGTCTTTGCTCCTAACCAAGGAGCCATGTATGGGCCAAAATAATAGAATTGGCGGTAGGCATTCAACACGATAATAAAAATTGAAAAAAAAAAAAAAAAAAAATAAAATGTAAGAAATTTTGTTTTTGTTTGTTTGAATGGGGATTAACGCCATTTCGAACAGTATTTCAGTTATATCGCGGAGGCTGGAGCACCTAACCATGGATTCCTGGTATTATCCGCACCAGTACTACCACTACATCCTTTCCGATCCTCTAGCTGTTCATCCCACATGGACTTATGATTATCCACCCATTAGTGGAAGACATATATCGGAAAGGATATTTGCTGCGACCGGAGATCGAACCCGGGACTCCGTGATTTGGAGACCGACGCACTACCAACTGCGCTATGGCCGCGGCTCTATAGTCAGGAGGAATAGCAAAGTGGTTAGCTGGCGACTTAAACGTTGTAATTAAAGCTGTAGCTACGACTTTTAAGTCGCTAAACCAACAAAAATGCTTTCTATGAATGTCGACAATGTCGGAATTCATAGTTCACTTCCAGTCTAACTCTATAATCTGATTGGTTTTTTGTTTTTTTATTGACAGCCGCTCTCCGTCAATTCTGAACTTGCGCGGAAAGTGCAAGAAATGTCGGTTCCGTCTGGTTGAGTAACACCTTGCCAGTTTGTTCAAAGGAAAACTAATTTTCCGCCAGTACCATATAATTAATTGCCGCCTTTTCAATCAACGCTATGAATAATAGATTATTAATTTCTGGTGAGATATGAACAGTTATTGATTTGATCGACAGGTTACAGGGCTTTGGATAAAAGCGATTGGTTGAAACCGAAATCTGTTATTGCTGTTCTAAATCCTATGTTGTTGGTACTCATTGGAATCGTCTTGACAAGACGATTCCAAATAGTACCCACAACATAGAGTGTGGTGCTAAAATAATAAGAAACGAATAATTCTAGAATCAAAATCAATCGCCCTACCGGGAGTTTTAAAGATACATTAATTTTATACCAAGCCTATCCGATACAATAATCATCAAAGCTATCAATTTCTGCGGTCGATGAAACAATTATTTTTTTCAGCGATCTTGATAATTAATTTCGCGTTTCTTCGATAGCTGAGGGGTAGACCAGACAAGATGTTATCTTTGTGTTGAATGTAACAACGATTTGAATGAAAGTGCTTACTAAATTATGTACGAGTCGCTATTTTCGCCGTTTGAATCTTTTCTTTCACGAAACCCTGCCGTCCTAGCGCAGTAGGGAGCGCATCAGACTCCCAATCTTAAATCATTTGTAGGCATGTGTTCGATCTCCGAAGGAGGCACATATCCTTTCCGACATAGTCTCTCACCATTGGGTGGATAATCGTAAACCTAAATGGGATAGCAGCTTAAGTCTAGGAAAAGATGCAATTATGGTACTGGTGCGAGATATACCAAGAATACATTGTTAGGTACTCAAGTCGCCAAGTCACTCAAATGACTGAAAATTGTTAAATTCGGCGTTTGATCCCATTTAAACAAACACACGAATTTTCATCAAACTCTCTTTTGCCCTGCATAAAAAAGCTCCACATTTTTTTTTTCAATTAATCAAACGATATTTTCAGCCAATCAGGCTACATGTATGTTGATAGGCACAAAATGAATTTGGAAAATTGTTTATTTTCAAAATAAACTCCTTGAGTTTCATGCATCTAATTTCACTGTCACTGGGGTAAAGGTGGTTGACTAACGATCTGGAAGTTATTGGTTCGTAACCAAAACAGAATGGCCATACCAGATTCAGATATTTAACAAAGAGTGAAGCTTTTCGACCCGGACAAGACTGCGAAATCCACGCAGTCTAACTATGAACGATACGCAGTCTTCCTTTTGTAAATTTGCTTTTGGCTTGACTGGACAAATAAACTTTATTAATTTGATTTAGAAACTTTCGCCGAATTTGAAATGAAATAAATTGTAAATAAATATACCAACTATCACCTACGTGAACTTGTTCTTAAAAGCATCTCTACGACTCGCACGAAGAATTCACACATTATTTTCCATAGCTGGTCTCCAAGGCTTTCAGTAAGTGTGGGTTTGAATATATCTAAGATACATCACTTATGCTTTACATTTCATTACTTGAAATTGCCTCCCTTATGTCTCTCAAAATGAGAACACTGATCTACAAATGTCAGATATCTGCCAGGGCGTTTATAATCGTTTAAGCTAAAACTGTATAAATCTATAAAAATACCTAGGTACCAGTAAGACAGGAAGCCAGCCTACATTTTCCCGTGATGAGAGAAAAATGTATTCATAACATTGATACAGTTCTGTATATTTGTACAGATAACCCTACAATAATGATAGCAAGGTGAATACTCGAGATAAACGAGATATGACGTCAATGGGATAACAGCTTATGGATTCCATTAATGTGAGATCATGAAAGAAAAAATAGGAACTGTCATAAAATATACTGCGATACAATCCGATCTTAATCGAGTTTAGGATAGACCAATCACTGGCTCCACCCACTGGCCCCCGACATGGAAAGCCAAAGAGGTCTGAGAGGGCGCGAGGGTTAATCGCGAGACTGTTCTAAGTGTATACAATGTAAAGACAAGTACGGCAGTTTGGCAAATAAAGCGGCTCTTTAACCCATTCCCATAAGACAAAATTTCAGACAGGTCTAATATCAAAGAAGTTGCAGGCGACAATTCTAGGTTGGTAGAATCTTTAAAATCTTTGTCTTTTAGGGCAGAAAACATTGTGGGTAATGAAGAAATTGCTTGAAGCAATTTCTTCATTTTCCACAATGTTTTCCAAAGCTGTCATATTTAGAGGTGTTCAAAAGCGTCACTGAGTGGGAATGGTTCAACAGATGTTTATGATAAATGAAAAGTATCCGATTTTCCTATTAATTTCACGCAAAATAGTTTCTCTTCCTTTCATTTTTTAACGTTATGACCAACCATTTCTATTGTAGAATCAGCTGAATCTTATTCTACAAAATGCCTGAAACCATTTGGAAATTGAGAGCCCATTTTTGTCATCCACAATCTGTGAAGGATCTTTAACCGTAGCTGTTTCACATGCAATATGGTTCTTACCGCATTACCCATCGGTCTGTCTTCAAATTCTAGAGTAGATTCTTCCGCGTTAAGTAAAACAGTCACGTGACGTACTTTATCCTCGTCATCTAGAAATGGAAAAAGCAAATATATGAAACATACGACATCGTACGTAAACTCTACGACACTATAAGTATCTTTATTACATAGGAGCCTATGCGTGACATTTCCGACCATTACACATGTGCGCGAAGGAAAGACTCAGATCAGCCTGTGCATCCGCACAGTCTGATCTGTGTCTTCACTCCGCGCTCTGTAGATAGTCACTTATCCAAAGATTCTTCAAACAATCAGCGAACATTCTAATTGCCCCGAATGGCTGTCCAGAGTGCTCAAATTGTGTGCGAGTCATGCACATGCAAAATTGTTGGAAATGTCACGCATAGGTTCATGTTCGTTTTCTTTTCTGGAAGACATCAATACCGTCAATCTGCTCAAGCGACCAACACAATTAATCGATCACTGTCATTATCTGACCTTCATCAGAATTCTATCTCAAAGGATCTTCATAATTGGCCCCTTTTGCTATAAATATTATCCTATGTTGTTGGATATCATTAGCATTGCTTCATTGCGACGATTCTAATGAAACGATTCAACATAGGATTAAGTGAGAATCCTGAAAAGATTTAAGTTTGCAGTCAATCCGATCTCTCATGAACAAACGGGTATTAAACGACCATTCTGGGGAACGGCCGAATCTAAGTTGGAAGAACTTGTGGCCGGACCCCCTTTGCCAGACTTATATGAACATTTGTTGTATAATGTAATTTGTAATGTTTGTACATAAATGGCAATAAATTATGTTTAAACCAAACGACCATTCTCTTGAACGACATCCTGTTTGTCGCTCCTTGAGCTGTCGCTTGATTAAAGTTTATCTGAAGAACTTGATCACATCAAGCATCGGAAACGATTTGATTGTTTTGTTTAACGTTAAACGCCACTTTTAATAGTTCTGCGGCTGGAACACCTAACAATGGATTCCTCGTATTTCTTACACCAGTACTACCACTACATCCTTTCCAAGCCTCTATCTGCTCATTACAATTAGGTTTACGACTATCTACCCATTGGTAGGAGACAAATGTCGGAGAGGATATTTAGTTTAAACATATCTTATTTGCATGAATTTCATTACAAACATATACATATGAGTATGACACAGATAAATGTAAATCAAGCAAAAAGGATTAGAACGAAAGCATAAGCTTATAATGTTCTTCTCCCTATGTTTGATTCAATAGCGGAACTAACTCAAATTTCTAATAGGTTCTTTGAATTTTAAATAAATGACAACATACATTATATACATATGACTGTTAGAAGACAGCGTTTTTGAAAGATACAAGTACTTTACAGAAGGGGTTGAATGGTGTTCCTCAATTATCTGTAAGACATACGTTTATTTTAGGTATCTTCATCGTAATACGTATAGCGTTTTAACAAGGAAGGACTTTTTAGAAACGCCTGTTGTCTTTGATATATCTTTGGACTTCTATCATTATATGTTCGTTGTCTCTATATGGCAGATTTTGTTTTCCATACAACAAAGTATTAAATATCAATGCTACCAATATGTGTTAATGAGAAGATATTTGCCACAACCGGCGATCGAAAGCCGGACCTCACGACTGAGAATCGAAACTGAGAAACGAGTCCAGGGTAACTAATCGTTGATCCTAATCTAGATCTATTTCCCAGGTCAACTTCTTTAATCAAGGTATTTATTGCGGTCAATAAACGTCCCATTTGCTCAATGAATCTCATCATAAAGAAGCAGATGGCGTATCTAGATATAGGACACGGAAATAGGTTCATCGATTCCTCGGGTATATTAATCCTTTCCTGTCCTATCCCTGGCTTTTTACGTCCCTGCTTGAACCTGAGACACATTGTGGGAGAAATGAAACTGCTTGTTACAAGCAATTTCTTCCTCTTTTGTAATACTTTCTACCCAACTGTATGATTACATTGCAAATAAAATCAACTTTAAATTGTCGTCTGCAATACCTTTGAATTTAGACAGGCTTGAAATCTTTGATATAGTAAAGGGGTTAACGGTAATTTATGTTTCAACACTGTAAACAAAGCTTTAACCAATTCCGCCACAACAAAATTTTAGACTGGTACAAATCGAAAGAAGCTACAGACGACAATTTCAAGTTGATGCTTTTATTTATTTACTTATTTTGTTTTTGTTTTGTTTTCTAGGATAAAAAACATTGTGGATAATAAAGAAATTGCTTGATACAAGCATTTGTTCATTTTCTTAAGCTTTTTTCTTGTTGGGGCGTAAAAGGTGGACTGAATGGGAATGCTCAAAATAAAGGTTACCATTGAAAACTGAGCTTTGTTATTTAAGAGTTGCAATGTCCCCCAGTATTATAGCATTCTAACAAAAAAAACCAAATGAGCAGCTTTTTGTTTGTTTGATTGTTTCTTCGATTTGTGTTTAACGTAGCTATAAAATTATTTCAATTACATCGCGGTGTAATTAATTCATTCGTATTCTTCCTGCGTATCACCAGTGTTGGCTAGGTCTTCGAAATATCATGTCCAAGGATACCCCAGGTGCGCAGTTGGACAATCGACCCACGGCTTTTATAAGGTCATGAGTTCACCTCTCTTACTATCGAGCCATACCTGACCCTCACCTATTGCCGTAAAAATACCAATTTCCTTGCAAATCGACATATGAACTATGGCAGTTTCATTGAAAAAAATATAAGTGGAATTCGTATTTAATTTCCATTTGTAATAATGGTTGATAGACAGGAACTGGTAAAACTTATTAAACAGCTACAGTCAAACTTGCTTAAATGACCACCTTTATTAAACAACCGCTTTCATTCCGCGACCAACATCAAAAAATATAGGGGCGTCATTCAAAATTGGACGATTTCGCTTATAAAATTATCAAAGCTTAATCCTATAACTGTGAATCTCATTAGAATCGGGGCCGCCGTCATAGCGCATTTGTTAGCGCATCGGATTGTCAATCTAGAGGTCCCGGGTTCGATCCCCGACGGCGGAACTCATCCTTTCCGACTATGTGTCTCTCACCAATGGGTCGATAATCGTAGACTTATGTGGGATAGCAGCTGGGGGCTAGGAAAGGATGTGATGAGAAATACCAGGATTCGATTGTTAGGTGCCAAGCCGCCTCGATATAACTGAACGGCTGTTGTAAGCGGCGTAAAACCCCATTCAAACAAAATCATTAGAATCGTATCAATGAGACGATTCTAATAAGTTCCACCAACATAGGATTAAGTAAGAATTTAGATATTCAGTCAAACCGATCTTTCATATTTGTCATGAAAAAGCGTAGTAAGCGACCATTGGCTGTTTCTAGAGTGGTCGCTATATACAAGTTTAACTATACTTACTTGACCAATCGCGTCTGTCAGTCAGGGAATAAACCGACCAATCCAATCATTTATTCAACCCGGACCTAAGCTTTCATCTCGGACATTGGCTGCCTTTTTGTTAACATATTGTCTTGGTTTGGCGACTTAAACGTCGTAGCTATAGCTTGTCCAAGCTGTAGTTACGACGTTTAGGTCACCAACCAACGATTTTACTTTTTTGTTACATGCTACTTGCCATAAAAAATTTAAAATAACGCCGTTAAAAATCCTATCGGAGTTAATAGGCGGTGCCTAGGGAGTCATTGGGCGGAGCCAGCGACTTGTCACTTTATAACTATAGACAATTATTTATGTATATCTATAAAATCTATGATAAAAAAAGAGGAAGAAATTTCTTGTAGTAACATTATATCGTCGGTGATCGAAGTAAATATCGTAACTAAAGCTTTGATGAAACTGTAATGCTCTCGCGCCAACGAAATTTATTTCAATGAAAATGCTCCTTTTTAAGAATTGACCAAATAGTCATTTTGCCGGACTTAATTGATTCGGGTTCAAACTGGGGCTAATCGCGAAAATACGATTTATTTTATTTTAGTAACACGTGTTGCCATGGCTTTATTCCGACACTAAACGACCTTGAACCTTTCAACTCTGACCTTTGAAACTCGAGAGAGCTTGGGAATTAGTTAGCGTATGCAAATAACAGATAAGCTTGAATGCAAACAATACTGAATATCATAGATTGAAATATCTCTACGCATAGAACAAATTCTACTCAATCGATACTTTTGCAAGAACTTGCATTACTCCTTTATCACTTTGACTGGCGAGCCTGTCCTAATCGGACGATACAAGAATATCGGAGAGCAGCGTAGATAGGGCAGGTTCACTTAGCTCAAATATTTGACGTTTCATACGAACCTTGGTCGTCAAAACAAATATTTGAATTGAAGATAAAGGGCAGCGGAGGGCAATGAGAGATTACAATCTAAAATTCAACATATTATTACGATAGAATAACTATTCTAGACCTAGAAGCACTGACCGACAAGAATCTATCCTGTCCGATTTTCCTAGAAGATCCCGTTTCGCTTGACGGTTCAATGAACAAACTGTGAAGAGACACATGCGAGAACTGTCGAATGAATTTCTATCGATTAATCGCAAACAATCATAAATATTATAGATAAATTATAAAATGTGTTATCATAAGTTACCATGTTTATTAAATTTGGCATCTAGAAAAGATGAAAACTCGACGAAGTCCCGTTTTACTCTGTTTCAAGAAAGAAAACGAGGGTTTTTTGCTGTTTTTTTTTTTTTTCAGGGGAAATGTTGATCTCTCATATTATGTCCTTTCATCTGTGTAGTCACTATAAGGAATAAAGTGTTATAGAAGAGATTCAAAACCTTGAATTGTATTCGAGCCGCGTAGGAAAAATTAGATATATCACGAGACCGAAGGTTTTACACCCCGTTTATATCAAAGTTTCCATTTATTATATACAAACGAATTTTGGCTATAAAAGAAAATTCAAAGTACTGAAAAGTACTGTAAAAAAGCAAAACATTGTTTTGTTCAATAGTCTTCTTTCTCAAACGGTTATCATGATAAAGAAAAGAGGTTAAAGTAACCAAAGAGTTAACCCATTCCCACACAATCCCTCCTTCTTACGTCTCTCAATAAAATAGTTGTGAAAAACAATGTGGTAATTGAAGAAATTGCTTGTTACAAGCAATTTCTTCATTTTCCACACTGTTTTCTACCTAAAGTGATTTATGAATATTTTAAAATTTTCAACAATTTGCAATTGCCGTCTGAAACCTCTTTGAAGATCGATGTGCTCAAGTGAGCTGAATACCTAGGAGATGAATTTGCATGCACAGTTTGCAATTTTCTTCAAAAACATAAGAACTTCTTTTACGGCGTAGGCATTTAACGGATTCAGTGGTTATGCCTCCAGTGGCAGTTTGCACTCGTTGAACTTTGAGACGGCCTCAAAATTTCGTCTGTTAACTAAAGCTATCAAAGCTGACTCTTTGATAGCTAAAAAGCTAACGAAGTTTTACTAAAATCAACTTTTCTTTTAATCACTTTAACGGTATTCTTGGCATGACGTCTTTTTTTTTTTCAGGAAATGACGTCATTGCCCCATATCATATCAGTTCAGTTCATGTATGATACGACATTTTTAGTTTTAGTTTTTTTTGTTTTGTGTTTTTTCTCTGATGAGTACGGTTTTGTCTGAAGGGATGAAAGTATCTTATAAGGAAAGTCGACAGGTATATAATGAAACTCTTTATTCTTATCTTTAATTGATACTTATTTAGACAAGTTAACTTATACCCGACGAGGACAACGACATCATTTATTATTTATAACGATCACCCATCTGAAGATAGAACTTTGTCTCATTAGCAGGCGATGACCGATGAGGATACACAAGTTACCATGGAAACGATCCCCTTGTTACTAATGATTGTCCCTCAATAATGCCAACTTCCTGTGGACATCGTCCTTAATGAACACTTGACTGGCTTTTTTATTTGTTGGATTTGTATAAATAACACCTAGATCATGTCTGAATTAAGTCAGTGACTTGCGGCTTACACCGAATGGTATAGTTTTGGACCTCATACTTTTATACGATATTCAATTGAACTCTTTAAATTAAAAGAGATAAAATTGAACATCGTTTGAAATCACTTCCCTACCCCTTGGAATACTTTGTATCATGGATATTTTGTTTCGAGGTAGCAAAAATTGATAATGAATTAATTTTAGTTGAGTCTATCAAGGTTCAAACGTTTAGATTGGCTTTGTTGTGTTTTCATCGAGGTACATGCATGAACCTTTTAAATTAGTTTAAAACTTAACTATACTGTATGAATACGCGAAGTGGATTTATACATTATCGTATTAAGTTTTCGGATTCTCTAAATATAAAAAGAACAAAAATAAATATCTCTACATTTCTTAAATAAATAACCCCCCCCCCGAAAAAAAACATTATTGGCAATACTTATTGCGAAGCTTTTGTCAATCTGTTGAATAAGTTAAATGGAGATTGTGTCCTGTCTTTTTATACCGCTTTTATACCCTTCTAAAGACAAACAAACAAAATAACAACAACGCTAATTGTCTTCAAGTTGCTAGGTGTTTGTGTTCAAAAAGTGGTGTCATCAAAGAAATTTCGCCGATGTCTTCAAGAAACTATAGAAAGTACCATAAAGCAAATAATTTGTTTCGTAGAAGCCTTCTATGAGCTAATTTGGCGTCAACATAGCCTAGAGCTTCGGATATATTGCTAACACTATTTGCATAAGAGTGATCGTATAGGCAATATAGACACAACGTATCTTGACGAAATCGAAGGTCTGAAAGTACTGTCTGCTTTGTAAATAATATATGAGAAGGATTTCTGTAAAAGTCGCTGACGCAATATTCCAAAAGTAACATGATAAAGTATGACAAACAGTAGATGTATTAGATCAAAGTACTGAAAAGTACTGTAAACTAGCAAAGCATTGTTTTTCTCAGTAATCTTATTTGTCAAACGTTATCTTATTAAACAAGCGAGGTTAAAGAACCCAGGAGTTAACCCTTTCCCACACACACACCCCCTTCTTACGTCTCTCAAGAAAATATTTGTGGAAGACAATGTGGAAAATGAAGAAATTGCTTGTTAGAAGCAATTTCTTTATTTTCCACATTGTTTTCTATCCAAAGAGATAACTATTTAAGAATTTTTAACAATTTGAAATTGTCGTCTGCAACTTCTTTGAAGACTGATCAGAGTCATTTTGAACACGATGTACTCAAAATTTTGTCTTTTAACTTAAGCTATAAATTCTTACACTTGCTTGCTAAAAAATCACGAGACAGTATGACAAGCAGTATGTGTATTAGATTGATTGATTGAATGAGGTTTAACGCCGCTTTTAACAGTATTTCAGTCGTATCGCGGCGATTGGAGCACCTAACAAGGGATTCCTGGTTTTTCTCACACCAGTACTACCACGACATCCTCTCCTAGCCTCCAGCTGCTATCCCACTTGGGTTTACGATTATCCACCCATTGGTGAGAGACAAAGGTGGGAAAGAATATGTGCCGCCGCCGGGGATTGAACCCATGACATCCCAAGACTGAAGATTAGGAAGGTGTTTTAGAAGAAAATTTTCGGGTCTTAAACATGGTTCCCGTTTTATCAAGTATTGAAAGATTATTTTTGATGAACACTATTTGTGCGATTGTCGTAAGACCTTAGATAAAACTATCTCACGATTTTGTACGTGTATGTAAATCTTATAGGCTTACGTGCCAATTTTCAAATTTACAATATATATATTTATATACATATATATGTTGCGAATCATTCTCGTATTTTTCTATTAAAAAATACCCGAAGGAGATAAACGACAGAACATGTTTAAATGTCAAAGCATAATTTGTCGCAAAACAATACAAAAAAAAAAACATTTTCGGATTTGCCCTCAATTTCATTAATATCTAAGAATCGTTTGTAAGATTGATTACCTGCCTGACGAATGGGTTACGTCAAATCGTCGACTGACGACCAAAATGTCGTAAATACAGCTTTATTCAAGCTGTATTTACAACATTGAGGTCGCCACTTGCAATATGATATTCCACGTGATTCATGTTTTTATCTGAAATATCTATGATATGCACCTAATATTGATACCAATACACACCGTCGATTGGATTCCAAATTATCGTAACTGCAGCTTGAAAAAATGCTGTAGTTACGACATTTTGCCATCCCTCAGACGATTCATATCAACTAAACATCTAATATAGCTTACAGATAAACCGATCGAACTAATAACAATGAATAAATGAATAATACATAAAATTGATCTATGGATGTATTTAAACCTGATCCACACACAATGAATTATGCAAGCAGCTCTTTTATATGTTTTAATGCGAAAGTTGCGTAACCGCTCTGGATAAGAAAACAGCAATGCCTGTTTCAGGACCATTAACCAATTATCCCATGACGCAATTTTAAACTGGTCCAAATAGATAGAAGTATCAGACGGCAATTCTAAGTTAATGATATGAAAAAAATAATCTTTGTAATTTGGAGTAGAAACATTGCGTATAATGAAGAAAGTGCTTGTAATGGGCAATTTCTCAATTTTCCACAATGGTTCACTCTTAAATGACGTAAATAACGCGGACTTGTTTGGGAACGGGTTAAATAATATTGTATTGGATTATATTTTTCTGTGATCTTAAACTTAGACAATATCAACATAACATTGTCATGCTACAGATGCATAACTTAGACGTGAAACTTTAACTTTGATTATCTGACAACAACTTTAGACTGGCTCCATTCCCTATGATCTGAAGATATTGCAGATGAAACCTTTCACTAGTAATTGAATTCTGTGGGGTTTTGATCTTCGAAAGCATTTTTTTTACTTTTAATTGAAGTTCATAGAAAAGTGGAAGTAAACTATGAAGAACAATTATGACCTTAAATGGAGAACATTTGACAGTATAAATGCAGTGAAGTGGGTCGCATACTTTAAACACCTTGGTACATGTGTATGCCATAATAGGATTCTATAAATCGAAGTGTAGCTAAAAAGTTTAGAGCCTGTATTTTATCTATTGAGCTAAAAAAAAAAACAACTCTTTTTTCTATGATAAAACAAAAACAAAAAACGCCTTACTAGTCTAAATTTTCATTTGTCACTAAGATAGCTTAATTGTTGCTTCGTCGTTTGTGAAATAACCCGCTTCTTCACAAAAACGCAACTTGTACAAAGGTTAAGTCAGACGAAAAGGTCTGGTAATGAATATGTCAATTTCATTTAAATTGCTTCGTGTATGATTACGTAAGTGGGACATGCATAAACAAGTTTACTATAATATTTGACCTTTCAGATTGGACTTGTTATCTGCATCTAAGAAACCGGCCCGGATAAACTGGTTGATAAGCAGCAGGCTGTATCTAAATACTGTTAGACAAGGAGAGAAGGGATTTTATTTGTCAATCTTTTAGCACCAAAAGTCAGTACATTCCGAACACCAATGACTTCAGCATTTATTAGTCCCTTAATGGCACTCCGACCCAATTACCATATGGAACTTGTTAATTGGGGTTATGAAACTTCATTGCAGATATGTCGAAAACCACAGATAAATGCTATTATCATAAAGTGGTTTAACACCAACCGTTCGAAACTATCAACAGATCCAGTGCCCTATAGACAACAGTAATTTATTAGACATATACGACACCCAAGTGGGTATTATTGTCATTACGCACTCAACACCTTGACCACGCAAAATTGACTTTTACTGTTCTGTGTTCGTCGACTGTCTTCCTTGCACATGAAAGTCCTTGTGATCTGTTACGGGAAGAGGCAACTTCTTGTAAGTGCAAAAAGTATCGAGTTAGGTCAGATTTCGCGAATTGCGCAGTCTGATCAGGATCGAAACTATTTGCTCTTTGTAGATACCTTTAAGAGATGAAGAGAATATTTTTTGTTTTGTTTTCATGGATGTATGAACCGAAAAAACTACATGTAATCACACTGTAGGAATTTTCGCGTATTCATACAGTGTGATTAGGTTCTTCGGTTCATACCTCCATGAAAACAAAACAAACAAACAAAAAAAAACTCTCTTCATTTTTTTTATAATTTAATAGCATCGAGTGATAAAAGCAAAAACCTTTACAAATTTCGATACTTATTTGTATGGAACTATTTTGTGCTGAAACACAAAAAATTGTTACGTGCTCGATTTTTTTTATACAGGTATGAACATTTTTTCCACCAATTATTTTGAATGGACGAAACTAAGAATTAAATTATGTTTGCATGTATTTTGAATCTAGAATGGTAATTCTATCTAATTGAATAGATTATTAAATACATGTACTATCACCGATTGGCTTATGGGTCTTCGTTATATGTAATTTGATCACATACCCGAATGTGCATTTTTTTTAAAATTCAAGCTTTTAATGAAATAATGTTTCGTTGTATTTGATTTCAATTCTAAAAATTTTTGAAACTTCATATGAATTTTAAATGGTTCTTTTTCTGGCAACATTAATGTGTAAAGAAAAACGGTTATTTATGCGAAATATGCCTATATATAGGTAACGCTTATCAAGCTTATTATTTTTGTTAAAGATTCCATTATAAAATATTTACGCGTGAAAAAAATGTTAGAAAGCCACAATCAAAATTTCATTGAAAGAACACGGTATCGTAAATTTGTTTTTTCTTTTTTCGCCGGAAACAAATATGAAGTTGGCCTTTAAGAATTGTTTTTATCCTCAAATAACGTCTAATCACCATACATTAATTGTAGAATTATTAAAATTCCTGCAGATTTTCTATCAGCCATATTTTCTTGAGAAAAATCCCGGGAAATAATTTGTAGGGGATTCTTGAAACCGCAGACAAAACCACAGAAGGGCACACAACCCGCTCCCAGTAAACCGGGCTAGCACATCACAACAAATTTGCTTTTTCTAGTACAAAATTATATAAGACAGGAAGAAACTTTTATTATCATAACTTAATCTCCTTTTTATGTGTTCATTGTATAGTGAAGTGTGATGGGGTACATAGTTTCATATCTCTTTTCAAAAACACGCACTCTTCATTTATAGAAATACATAATTTTATATCTCAATGAAAAAAATATCTCCATTCCCTATAATTCAATGAGATTAAGTTATGTATTACATATTTTACCAGTTTGAGACCAGATTTAATTGAAATACTTCCAGCGAAAGAATACAAAATAGTTACACACTCATTTTTTTCATAGCTATAATAAACAAAACTTTCATCAAGGCAGTGTGCTGGAATTTTTACTGTCAATTAGCCTTTAGTCTTTAACCATTTCTACACTATCCCGCGTTTTGACGCCTTCTGAGAAAAGAGCTTAGGAAAAAATGGTGGAAGCAATTTCTTCATTATCCACCATGTTTTCTACCCCTATAGACAAATACGTTAAAAATCTAACCAACTATTACATTGTTATCTGCAACTTCTTTCAATTTGGAGAAGTCTTAAACTTTGTCGTCTGGTAACGAAATCAATTGATCAACAATAGCATGGATTCGTTCTATAATCATGAAGAAAGCTTTATTCGGAACGAGTCTGGCATTTAGTCCCGGGGTTGCTAGTTGGAACACTGGTCCAGGCCATATCTATTGCCGATTTTAATGAAAAGTTAATTATTTTTGGGAGAGAAAACTTTCTACAAGGTGTACGAGCAGGTTGTATCTGTTCTGTGATTAAGTCGAAGGATCAGTGCAAAACTAAGGTAAGAGCATTTAGATATACAAACACTAGTTTAGCTCTGATTTTGATTTATTGAATTGGGTTTAACGCTACTTTTAATAGTATTTCAGTTATATCGCGGCGGCTGGAGCATCTAACAATGGATTCCTGGTATTTGTCACACCATTACTACCACTACATCCTTTCCTTAGTTTTGCTCTGGACCAACGGTGTTGACGAAATAACAATTATAAAGACATCGGTTTTTCCTTACATGTAGATATTTGAAACAAAACCCAAAACTAAACGACACAACAACATCAAAAACAAATATTCGGATAAATGTATCAAGGCTGTTTCTAAGGAAGAATATACTTTTTTAAACCCTTTCCTGGTTTGCTTTCAAAATTTGATGGTTTTGCAGACGAAAATTTAAAGTAGATTTAATTTGAAAAATAATTATTAGATTGGAAATTAAAGGGGAAAGGGAAGAACTTGCTTGTTGCAAGTAATTTCTTCTTTGTCTACAATTAATTCTCAATTTTAAAACCATAGGGACGTAAAAACTGGGGATTGAAGAGGAAAGGTTTAAAAAATCCTTCGCAAACTGCTTTTTTTTAATTGCGGTCATTTGGTCGCATGTCGTCGATGGTCGAACAAAATGTCGTAAATATAGCATGGACATAGCTGTATTTACGTCATTTTGGTCACCCACCGACGATATGGTATTTCGGGGTATTGTTTTTATTTCCTACGACCTTTTGAAGTTATAAGTGAGAAAAACATTTTACCAAGTACTCTTCCAAACATTAATGACCTTGATATCGCCTAAAATAAAGAAGTTATTAAGCTTGCCAGGGATCGCTTGCTAACTTTTTCTTTTATTCCGGACTCGGTTAATATAAGCTTTCTAAAAAAAACCCTCATATCTATATCTTATGCAAATCAAGAGTATGACAAAATAAACAAACAAACAAACAACAAGACAAAAAACCATCGTAAATACAGACTCAAGCAGGCTGAAGTAACTAGGTTTTGAAAGTACACGAACACCGCAAAATAACAATGCTTCATGACATATCGAGGGAAAATAACTCTCCGTTGACGGTGATACTAATTGACAGCTGAAATGAACATATGATGAAAACATGTCTTAGGAATGTAAACAAGCCGCAATATACATGATGACGTCAATCCATGGAATTCCGATTATTCTAAAATTAGTAACAGTTCCTCCAAGGAAATACCTTCCTGCTTTTAGAATTTTTTTTCCAGAAAAAAAAGTTGATTCATTCGAAAAATATTTTGACGGTGGAATTTTAATGGTGCGGTATGACGGTGAAGACAAAAATAGAAGAAGGAAAATATGCGTTCGATGACTAAACTGCATGAATTTACTCGTCAGCATGAAAATCAATATGAAAATGTTTATTTTAGCTATTTCATTTGGTAAATTTCAAATATATATGCATGTCTAAATACAAAAAAAAAAAAAAAAAAATTAAGGCATTCCTTTTAATAAAAAGGCATCCCGACCTACGAAAATTAAAAAAAATAATAAATAAATTAATTAAGAAAAAATGAATAAATAAATATGATGCATGATAATAAACGGAACGCTGGCCCCAAATACGGACTCCAACAGGAAATTACCCTTCGTTATCAAATTGCCGTTTTTTTTTTGTTTTTTTTTAAATATGACCATGAGTATATAAAAAAGTACAATTGTTGTTTGTTGATCTAAATGTCATAACTGCAGCTTGAATAAGTTTAAGACACGACGTATAAGTCGTTAAACCAACAAAAGATGCTGCACATAAATGTCGGTCAATGTCGGAATTCAAAGTTCACTTCCGGTATAAATGAGAGATCTTATTGGTCGATTGATTCTTTGATTGGCAGTTGCGATCGGTAATTTGTATTTCACGTCTGGTGTGAACCCTAGAGCTGAACTTCAGCACCTCACGTTTAACCCATTACACAATTTTAGACTGGTCCAAATTGAAGGAAGTTGCAAACGACAATCTTAAATAGATGGAATCTTAAAACTCTTTGTATTTTAGGATAGAAAACATTGTGGAGAATGAAGAAATTGCTTGTGACAAGCAATTTCTTCATTGTCCACAATGTTTTTAAGGCATTTTGCGTTATAAAGTAGGATTGTGAGGGAACTGGTGAAATCTATGCTCTTACTAGTATTGGAAAAATAGAAGCTGCACGCATAACTGCCGTTACGACATACACAAGTTGTTAAAAGTGTTAGAAGAAACAATATAATCTAGTTTAATAATATCATCATTTGGCTACAGAACATCGTAAATACAGCTTATATTAGCAATAGATGCGATTATTTGGTTGCCCAGCAACGATACTAGGGTGATTATACTAAGAAATCTCCATTTTTTAAACGACGCTCTACAAAACCTTCTAGATCAATAGAATATATATATTACCAAGCAATTAACAGGTTCTTTGTGCTCACAGAGGGCTTATCAGCTAAACGCTTGAGGTGAAAATTGCTCAGCGCCACCTTCCAATCAATTAGCTTAATTGGTCTTTTATGTTTTGCAAGTATCGATCAACAGCATGAGATTCAGGTATGCTTTGAATTGAAGACTCTTACTAACTCCTTCCCCGGGGACAGTTTGTTTATTTTCACTGATTATTAACTTGTAAACTACAACCTGTCTTTTCAAAGATCAAATATCACTTAAGTACAAACACCTTAGCCCTTTCCTGTTCATTGAATGGTTTTAATATCTCAGTGTTTTACATGTCAGTGTAATACTTGAAAACATTGTGAAAAAAGAAGAAATTGCTTGTCAAGCAATTTCTTCTTTTTCCATAATATTTTCATACCCTATTAATTTAGTTTTCATAATGTTGTCATAATTGTTGTCTGCAAAACCTTTCAACTCTTACTTGTCTTAAATTTTTGAAAAACAGTAAAGAGTTAATAAGTTAAGAAACCATTTCCAGGTTTGTCAGTGCAAAATTTTATTTTCGTATTTTTTTCTCTAAAGGACGTGAGTCAGAAAGCAAGGAAACACTGCCCGTCCATTTCACAAATTCTCAAAAATAGATTTTTTTGAAAAAATATTTGAGGTCATTAAGAAACGTTTTTTTGTGTTTTGATATAAAATTTCAGTTTCTGAGACCCACAGCGTTCTATTTAGCTGTACGTAATTTCCGACCAACCTAGTAAATATCACCCCACACACTCATTAATTATAATTTTGTTTGTTTGTTTAGTTTTATTGGGGTGTGGGGGGTGCAAAATATGTAACTAGTAAGTCTATTACCAAGAATTTTGAATGCAATCGACATTGAGGCTGAATATTGGGTGACATGCATATATCTTCAAAGAAACCCAAAAAAGGTTCCCTGGTAGGTCTAAATTTAATGAAATAGCTTGAATAAGATGTACTTATGACGTTTAAGTCGACAATCTAACAACAATTCTTGTTATGAATGAATACCAATGCGGAAATTGTTAGTCTAAATTTCCAGTCTATATTTGTTATTTGATTGGTCTATTATATATTTTCATTGACAGCAGCAATTAATCAGTTCCGGCTATACTTGAACCGGAAGAGAACTTTGAACTCCAACATTGGCTGACATTTATGTTACGCATTTGTGTTGGTAAGGCGAATTAAATGTCGTAACTACAGATTAATGAAGGTGTTGTTACGACATTTAGGGCGCAAACCAACAATTTGACTTTGTAACATATTACTGGACAAGAAATATTCAAACTAACGCGTTTTTATATTGAAGTATAACCTTGGAGGTAGTGGCGGTGTTAAGCGGAGGCAGTGGGCGGGGCTAGCAATTCGTCAATTAAATTGAACAAGCGGTTCACAATGGAATTTAACGGAATAAACGTCATTTTCTTGATGTTCTTTGCTGTACAATGTGAAGCTTACTATATTCCAAGGATACTTTTCCGAAAAGCTGTGATTGATTCATTGTTTCGCAATAGAACCACGCCTGGAATGTGGTTTTTATCACATACAGAAAAAAGACGGATGGAAACTAACGCTTTACCGTAATTTCCAGTGGAATGAATAAATGGGATTTTACGCCACTTTTATTAGTCATATCTCGGCGGCTGGACCAGCTAACGATAGATCACGGGTACTTCTCACACCAGTACTACCACTTCATCCTTTCATAGCCTCCTGCTGCTATCCCACTTAGGTTTACGATTATCCACCCATCGATGAGAGACAAATGTCGGAAAAAATATGAGGAGCAGCGGGGGTCGAACCCATGACATTCCATGATTGAACACGGGAGTCTGATGCCCTACCGATCGCGCTATGACGGCGGCGTAATCGAAGTTTTATGGCCAGCAGTCAATACTTTTTGACATAAATGGACTTCATTCAAATTGTTATATTGACGTTTGAATAACCAACCAACGATTTTACTTTTTGTTACATGTTATTGCAATATTACTTAATTATTGAATATAACGCGAGTCGGATTTAAGTGGGCATGACATGCCATCCCGGTTCATTTCACATGCTAGACGTCGATCAGCCTGGGTATATGCACGGTGCACTCTTATTTTATACTTGAGAAAACATTGTGGCAAAAAAAAAAAAAAAAAAGAAATCGCTTGTAACAAGCAATTTCTGCTTTTCCAACTATATTTTCTACATCGTAATTATGATGGTTTCATTTCAAATTGCTTCCAATTTTCATTGTCGTCTGCAGTCTGTTTCAATTTTAACCAGTCTAAAATTTAAAAAAAAAGTATCGGGAAAGGATAGAGAATATTTGCAGGTATGCTAGGGAAACTTTAAGTAAGTAACTTTCTCCAGGGTGCACAGTGAAGACTCTGATCAGATTGCGCGAATGCGTAATCTGATCAGAGTCTTTACATGGCACACAACGGTATGATTGACAGATCGCAGGTCTTCGACTGAGAAATTCGACTGAGATAGTAAACAACAATAGTTTGAAAAAGAAATTGGTCAGTGGAATAAAAAAATGTTAAGTCTTTGGTTGGTGGCCTAAACGTCGTATTTTCAGATTGAATAAGATACATGTATAGTCACTTCGTTTAAGACGGCCTCCCACCCAACCCCCCAAAATATGCTTTGCATTAACGTCTAATTGTTTTGATTCGCCAATATGTTTTTTTGATTGACTCCCGATGACCAGTCCACATTTTGAAATGCCATAAACAGACTAGTATCTGATGGCTAGCCTTAACCATTCACTGTGATGGATATCCATCATTAGTTTCATCTTCATTGTGACGCTTAACCATCACTGACTAAAATTGAAGATAAAATCTAAAAACAGCATTAACAAGGATGGCAAGCAATCAATGATAAGAAATAATGTGACGGCTATTCGTCACAAGTATTAGAATTCTGAAAGTTTAAGACACTTTGTAAAACCGTGATAAGCCTTTAAAACCGTGAAAAAGCTTTAAAACCGTGATAAGCCTTTAAAACCGTGATTGCTTTGTACATTGCGACATTACGTGCATCTGCACTGTGTCGATCAATTCCAAACCGTTTTCATTTAAAGGACATATCTTTTTTTAAATGATTAAGGTGTGCGGCGCATCGTTTAGCAATAAAAAAGAACGAAATTTTATTCAAATTGACGTGAGTTTCATATGCCTCACGTAGATATTAACCAATTTCCTGTTTTAAGGAATTTTAGACGGTTCCAAATTCAAAGGTTTTGCATATGGCAATAAAAAGTCGAATTTATTTGAAAAATAATCATTGAGTAGGGAAGAAAATATTGTGGAAACAGAAGAAATTGCTTGTAACAAGCAATTTCTTCTTTTCCACAATGTTTTTTTAAAGAACAAAAATACTGGGACGTAAAAAACTGTGATTAAACAGGAAATGGTTCAAATATACGTGACCGACGGTTTTGAGAAGAGATAAAATCTATCCATTTTGAAGAATTACACTGTGACGATTTGACGTCACACTAGGGGTTGACACTAAACCATCAGTTACTAGACTTATTAAGGCATCAAGGTAAGCTTACATTGGTACAAGGAAAAATAACACCGTAAATCGAACCTTGACCTTGTAAAACTTTTCTATTACGGAAGCTAGAGTGGTTATTCCTGCATGAATACGTGATGTTTTGGTCCTAGTTAACAAACTCAAGATCACAGAAAAATAGTCCTGTATGCAACGACATGATTCTGTTGCCATAGCAACCAGACAAACATTGTAAAAACTTGTTAATCATCAATTACAGAAATATTTTTTCTGTCATTGAGCTCTACCTCGATTTTCTAGGGAAAATAAACAATTCTCTGACAAGCTTTCACGTCGACACGTACTTTCACCCAATTATCAAGCCATGTCAATTTAGTCGAAAATACAATTCGCAGATAACTTACAGATTGCTGACCCCGCCCATTTACTCTGAAGGCTACCTCGATGGTCGAGTTGTATAAGTGCTTAACTCGTGATCTGAAGGTCACGGGTTCGAGCCCAAACGTCACCTGGGTATGTTAATGGGCAAGACACTTAATAGCCATCCTCAGTCTACCCAGCTGTAGAATTGGGTAGCAGTGGGTTTAGCCGCTGCCTCTCTTACAGGGACGTGAAGACATCTAGATTGTAGGTTTCGAGAGCGTCACTATAAGCTTAAAGCTTTTGTCGCAATTGAACTAAAATAAATAAGTATAAACTAAAACGTGTTCTTCTTTCCTCGATAAAGACATTTTTTCCGGTATATTGAAACAAAAGTGTGCATGTATAGTATCATTATTGTCCACCCACTATGATTTGATGTATACGATATATAAGATTTGAATAAAAAAAATGACGTAAAAATTATCACGTGTACATTTCACCCGTGTTCATTACAGATTTCCGGTCGATACGGCTTTAAATGCCAATATCTTCTAAGTCAGTTGAAATTTCAAATTGATTTAGGATACATTTGCTTTGATGATTTGTTATGATTAAAATGACTTTGTTTAGGCGGGATACATTAGTAATTTACCCTAGTGAACATGACCCCCTTTTCAATTATACCTATCGATTTCGGATTGTTCCAACTTATGGTCAGAAATTATTCTCCGTCGCACAAAAATAGGCCAACAATGGACGCTGGTGCAACATATTGCTGGTGGGTGACCAAATTATCAGAAAAAAAAAAAAGCCAGAAATTCGCGCAAAATAGGCCAACAATGAACGCTGAAAGCGAAATATCGTCAATGTGTGACTAAAATGTCGTAATTACAGCTTGAATAAAGCTGTATTTACTACATTTGGTCGCGCAACGTCGTATTCTGATTGCGTGGGCTTAACGCCCAACTCAACGAGTGATAAAATAAAGAGACTGGATTTGAGTTAAAAGTCTCAACTGAATGACTGGAGAAGCAGGGAGTCGAACCAAAGCCCCTGACACTTGATTGTAGCGTGTTACCACTGGATCAAATATGTTCCAATAGCATATCCTAAAAATGAGAACTGTTTCAGTTCAAGAAAGATTAATCATTATAAAAAAGAATGTAATTTGTGATATAATTGAATATCCTTCATTTAGAAAATTTGTCTCTCACCAATGGGTAGACAATCGTAAACCTAAGTGGGATAGCAGCTGGAGGCTAGGAAAGGATATAGTGGTAGTACTGGTGTGAGAAATACCAGGAATCCATTGTAAGGTGCTCCAACCGCCGCGATATGACTGAAATACTGTTAAAAGCGGCGTTAAACACAATTCAATCAATCAATCAATCGTTTAGAAAATAATGCGAAAAACAAATTATATGTGAAAAAACTACACCAAAATCAACTAAATATAACAAAACAAAACACATCCAAGTCAGATTATGGGTTACAACCTGTTTCATATGGTTCAATTCAATAAGCAACAAAAAGAATGCCCCTTTTCATTTAACGGTTAGAAACTGTTTTTGTTTGGCCTGTTAACAGATTCGTTAACGAATCGGAAATTAAACCGGAAGAGCTTTGAACACGCGATATGTCGTCCATTGATAAAGTTCATTGTTCCATATAAAAATCAAAGTACTCAAAGAACTGTTAGCTAGCAAAGCATGGTTTTGTAAGGTAATCTTCTTTTTCTGTTGTCTTTTGTAGGGTAGAAAACATTGTGGACAATGAAGAAATTGCTTGTTACAAGCAATTTCTTTATTGTCCTCAATTTTTTCTAAAGCCTTTTCTTGAGATTCTTTAAAAAGCGGGATTGATTGGGAATGGGTTTTATAGTACGCTTTTAAGGAACTACTTTTTGTTGCGTAGACTTTCAATGAATAAGTGGTTAAGCCTCCAGTGGTGGTTTGCACTCACTGACCTCTGGGAAGACCCCAAAATTTTGTCTGTTAACTTAAGCTATCAAAGCTGACGCTTTGCTAGCTAAAAACCTTCACATTTTTTAGTTCAATACCAAACTTGTATTTCTCGGAAATGTTACCGTAAATACAAAGAAAATGCTATCAACAAATTATATCTTTTTTTATTCCATGGCCTTTTACAGTCAGTTCCATTTTGATTGTAAACGGCGTTATTTAACAAGTTTTGTGGTAAGTAGCATGTAAAAAAAGGTAGAATGGTTGGTTGGCAACCTACACGACGTAACTACAGCTTGAATAAGCTGTAGTTACGAGGTTTAAATCTCCTAGCCAACAAAATGTTTCGCATAAATTGCGGTCACTGACAGAGTTTAAAGTTAACTTTGAAGTCTAAATGAATAATATAATTTGTCGACTGATTATTTGTTTGACATCCGTGCTAGGACAATTGTTCGAAAAGTGTCAACCCTGAACAGGCTGACCAGGGGCGATAACTTTCACCTTTTTCCATATTTCAAAGACGAACAATGGTCATTCTACCCACCAGATACTCATTTTTTGAAAATACCTACTTTTATTCCAATTCTAACATATTTCAGATCCGTAACGCGACTTATTGATTTAATGTTTGTATTGGTTTTAACACTACCTTCAACAATATCTCAGTTGTTGCCTAAAATACCTAACACCAGTACAACCGCAACGATCGACCCGAACAACCAGCTGCTCATCTCACGTAGGTGCACTGCTTATCTTTCGCCAAATGGTCGGAGTCAAATGGTCGGAGTCAAATGGTCGGAGACAAATGATTCATTTCGCGATGACTTCTGTCTAAATAGTAAGGTTTTGAACGGGTTTCCGAACCCTGTATTAGCTTTTACGTTTAAATCTCAAACACGATTTCAGAAATTGTCGAACATCGAAAACAGTGTTGGAGCTCAAATTGCTGGATCGCGACAGTCAATCAAAGAATCAACCAACCAAACAAAAATGCAATTAGATCGGAAGTGAACTAACGAGTTCGGTACTGGAAAATATTTATGAGGAGCACTTTTGTTAGTTTGGCGACTTAAACGTCGTAACTACGGCTTCTTCAAGCCGTAGTTACGACGTTTAGGTCGCAAACTAACCCTTTTACGTTTTTGTCTCACGTTATTGGTCACGAAACTCGAAATACCTCCTTTTTATTTGTAATAATAACTTCCTGACTGGAACTCATAGGGCGTAACAAACGATCTGTCAAATCCCTCATGGTCCCTTTTCAGGTGATCCGTTACATATTTAAATTACAGAAATAATCAAACTTACCATTATCATTCTCGTATGCCACAAATTCTGACGTCATAAACTGGTTCGTGAGCGACGTCTTTCCAACGCCTTTGTCCCCCAAGATAGCCACCCTGTACACGACGGGAGGCGGGATAGATGACGACGTACTCTCTGCCGTTCCACTGTCTTTCGAATTCGTACTATCTATCCTCTGTCGACTATTTGACTGTCCGTTAACCTGTCCGCTCATTGCCGCTCCTGTTTCACTCACAACCGCGCTTCCGGTAGAATTAACGCTATGTGAGCTTCGTTTGAAAGAATCTCCTCTGTTAATGACGCCACCTTTTGACGTCGTTTTGAAGGAACGTACACGACGTAACGGTTCCGTATTTTCTTTGTTACCGTGAATATCGTCAAATGAAACAGAAAGTAAATTAGCGGATGGTGACGGCAAGCTGCTACGTCGAGGTCGATCGACGTCGACGTTGAGCAGTTTTGGGCGTGGGCGATTTCGAAAAGAGCATGATCTCCCATGGGCTGTGTTTGGGCTTAGTTGTCCGTCACCGTGAAGTAAGCGACGTCTCTGTAAAATTCTGTTTTCTGGAATGTTTAAGATCTCCCCCTCCACTTCGTGGCATATTTTTGGGACGCTCATTTTACGGTCCCCTGGGTCGTTTTCTCGAACCACTTCTTTCGTCATTTCACCGTCAAAAACGCCCGTAGAAATCTGAAAAAGAGAACAACAGAAAATGTTTTTTACGCGACAAAGTTTGAAAAAGAATTTCCCTTATAGCTGACATGATTGATTAGATTTTAATCTGAAAGTTTGGCGGAATACGACAATTGACAAATCGCAGACCCCGCCCACTTACAACTTTGGCTCCAACCATCGACTCCGACAGGTAGTTACGCGTCGATTTGTACGAATTTATTTTGCAAAGTTGGTCGACATGTAACCAAAAATGTAGAATAGTTGGTTGGCGACTTAAACGTCGTAACTACAGTTTGAATAAGGTTTAGTTACGACGTTTAAGCCGTTAAACCAACAGAAAAGTTTAACAAAATGGCGGCCAATGGCGGAGTTTAAAGCTCAGCTCCGGGATTAATAAATACTTCGATTAGTCGGTTATTCCTTGATCCAAAGACGCGGTCGGTCATTTTGACAAATCGTTGGTGGCCGATCAAAATGTCGCAAATACAGTTTTATTCAAACTTTATTTGCGACATTTTCGTTGCCCACTGACAATAAGCATCGAGTGTCCACCAATCATGCAAAAAAGGGATCATCCAGTCAGCAAAGATAATTATTAACTTTTTCAATTGATGAATCGCGGTCTGACAACCAAGGAATCAATCGACCAATCAAACAGTTTATTTACACCGGATGACAACTTTGAGCTCTAACATTGGACAACATTTATGCAAAGCATATATGTTTGTTTGGCGACTTTAACGTCGTAGCTACAGCTTTGATAAGCTGAAGCTACAACATTTATGTCGCCGGCCAACGGTTTTACTTTTTTATTACACTATAAGTTCGAAAAAGCGCAGTATAATATCCAAACTCAAGTCAAACTTCCTGTCGGAGTCAGTATGTTTAGTCAGCGGAGTCAGTGGGCGGGGCCAGCGATCCGTCAATATCAACAAGTTTTTACCTATACGATTATTTTTGGAATTCTTTCTCTGATTGACCTTTACTATATTAGGTCTCTTTTTAGATATTAGGCTCTCAAAGTACTCGGGTGTTTTGCAAATATAACACACAATAAATCAAAACGGCTGAGGAAATGTCAAAGATACTCCACACATTAATTTTGTTAAATAACACGAGATTATGACATTTTCAAGTTTCAATCTAAAGCGTATCACTAAAATTTCATCTGATTTCCCATATTTGGAAATAAGGTTTTTCTAATGCAATTCCATTCAACATACGTTGAAATGTGACAAGTTGTAAATTGTCTATCCTTTTCCAGCGATGTGTTGTATTTTCATGCATGAATCAAAGAGATTTTTTCTTGTTTGACACGTTTCAAACAAGTCAATTGACAAATCGCATATGTCAATCAAGGAATAAACCGTCCAATCAAATACTTTATTCAGGCCCGACCTGAGATTTTCAAGTCAGACATTGGCCACCATTTTTTTAACCTTTTTCGTTGATTCGGCGACTTAAACGTCGTGACTACAGCTTATTTAACCTGTAGTTACGACGTTTAGGTCGCCAACCAAATATTTTACTATTTTGTTACATACAACTGGCCATAAATTTTGCAAAATAAGGCCGTTATAAATCGAAGCGGAACTTCTTGCCGGAGTCAATGGTCGGAGCCTTGGGAGTCAGCGGGCTGGGCCAGCGATTGGTAAATTGTTTTATTCAAGCATGCCACACCAATCAAAACCGACAAAAAAGGGTAGCCAGAAGCTATTTTAGAGGTATGAAATAATTCCAAAGCGAAATGCCGTCGTTGGACGATCGAAATGCAATTCAAGCTGTGGTTACGACATTTTGTTCATGCACTGTTGATATGTCCTATGTATGTTTGCATAACTGAGAAATGCATTATACAATTTTTTTCTGACCCTTCCAGTCTAAACTGCCATCTGCCCCTGTCTATTTTTAAATGAGCCTATGCGTGACATTTCCAACAATTCCGTATGTGCGTGACTCGCACACATTGAGCACCCTGGACAGCCATTGGGGCAATTAGAATATTCGCTGATGGTATGAAGAAGTTTTGGGTCAGTATCTATCTACTGAGCGCAGAGCGAAGACTCTGATCAGACTGTGCAGATGCACGGGCTGATCTGAGACTTTACTTGGCGCACATGTGTTATTGTTGGAAATGTCACGCATGGGCTCAAATGATAATAGGTAGAATAAAGTTAACTAATCTTAGCTACATTCTGCCTCTTATCAACCAAAAACAAAACAAAACAAAATAACACACAAAGTAAGAGACGTTTTTTTATGCAGATGACAGATTTAATTGGAAAGGTCAAAGATTGTAGAACAATCGGTCCCGAATCTTCAACTTGCGTAAACATACACCGATCAAATGAACTAAAATTGTTCATTGTCAGACTTGTTTTCGTCTGGCTGTTTTTTTTTTTTTTCCTACTACAATTTCTCTGGAAACAAATGATTATTTCGAGAAGAATGAATCAACAATTGATCCATTTTGACGGCAAACGAAGTTTAGACGAGCAGTAACTTTTTTGCGAGTGTTTGGTCCTATAAAATGATTTTATTTTTACTGATAATTAAACTCATTAGATAAAGGAATCACTTTTTATGGAGAGCATTGTTCAGTAGTGCAAATGCTATGATGAGGGTCACAAGATATGACCACCTTGGATTATGTTATAGGAGGATGTTACAAATTGAAATGTAGCTTAGGTACCCTGCTTCATCAAAAGCAGAATGGAGGTCAACATATTGTGTATAAATAACAACCAGGGGATAACAACAACAACAAAAACAACACCGTCTTCGTTTCTAGTCGTAAATATGAAAAATGAAACATTTTGAACGTTTATAATACCAATATCTTGTTCAAATTACATACTTAGAACTGTTGATACAACATCTTGTGTTTACTTCTCGCTGGGAAGGGAAATACTAGTCGGTTGCGGGAAATATAAAAAAAATCCTCCACGGCTCAAAGCAATTTTTTGTACAAGATGTTGTATTTCTATCGCAACATAATACTCCCTATATATACCGTGAATAAGTGTTGCTTTCAATACAAAACTACTGAAGTAAAAAACATCAACATTAAAGGTCACAACTCTCTAGAAAATAAAAAAGATTACAATTTTATTTTGTTTCCTTATTTTGTAAAAAAGGCGTTTAAACGCAATCGGAAAATTCGTATGTGAAAATACATAGCGTTGACATTCTATTGTAAACTGAAACTCCTCCTCAAACTGGTTTAACCCTTGTCATGCTGAACCAGGAATATTACTGGTTTGGCAAAGAGAATCTAGCTTAACGTCAACTTCGGTACATTTATTAGAAAGACCATTGCATTGACGTAAATCTTTTTTTTTTCTCTCAAAACTCAAAGGTCAAAATTCTATTGAACATAAAATAGATTAGAATTTTATTGTATTTCCTTATTTGGCAAAATGGTGTTTAAATATCATCAGAAACTTCGCGCTTCTTAATACCAAACGTTGTCATTCTAAAAGTAATTGGATTTCTTCCTCCGAATTCAAGCAATATCCGGGCAAACGCATTCACGTATACATGTATACAATCATAATTGATATACGAAAACCAAGTTTCTCTACTGTTGAGTTCGTTCAGTTTTATAGTCAATTGGTGATTGTCAAATAACCCCGCAATTGACCTATCGCTTTTTTCAATCAAAGAATCAATCCATCTATCGAATAATCCATTTAGACAGGACGTGAACTTTGAGTTCTTACATTTGCCGACATTGTTTTGAAGCATTTGTGTTGGTTTGGCCACTTCAAAGTCGTAACTACAGCCTACTATGTATTCACGATATTTATTCGCCAACAAACTTTTTTTTTCTACATGTTACTAGCCATAAATTTTGCAAAAAAAAAAAACAAAAAAAAACGCTATGTTTTATATCGAAGTGAGACTTTCAGCGGGAGTCAGTGGGGGTTGTTAGTGGAGACAGTGTCCATATTAAGGTCAAATCTATTTTGTTGATAATGTTTTCTCATTTCATTTTTTCATTCCAACGAGGTGGCAATTCGTTTTCTTTCTTCTTTTTTATATATAGAAAAAAAAAAGAAAAATGTAAATGTTTTGGGGGTGGTTTTAGGTCTAAATAATAAAAAAAAAAAAAAAAAAAAAAGCGCACATGTCATCTCCATGCCACCGTAGAAACAAATTCCATTTAACTTGTCGCAATATCTGTTTATTTCACTTAGCGTATTCAGTTAACCCTTTCACGAACAGTCCCTAATTTTTTTTACTTCACTGTATAATAATACTAGAGAAAACATTGTGGTTAAAGAAGTAATTGCTTATGACAAGCAATGTCTTCTTTTTTTCCACGATATTTTCTATCATATATGATGGCTTAGAGCAAAAACATAGCATGGCTCTATACAATGTATAGAGCCATACTATGTTTTTGCTCTAAGCCCTCGATATGATGGCTACTATTTGAATTGTACTTACTTTATAACGCCAACTGCTACCAGTTTGAATTGTGACAAGTCTAATATTAGAAGAGAAATAACAGTAAAGGATTAAAAGGCGTTTCAAAAGCGATTCCTAGTTCATAGGTCCTGACACAAGATGCAATTTTACACGAATTCAAACAATTGACAGTTTGCTGACCCTACCCACGTGCTAACAGGAAGTACCGCTTGGATATAAAAAGGAATTATTTTGGGGCGTAAAAAGTTGTCAGCCCGATTAGCTCAGTTGGTAGAGCACTTGACTTCAAACCTCAAGATCACGGGTTCGAGCCCTGGGCTGACCATATCAACTAACTAACTAATTGTCTTTCGGATGAGACGTTAAACCGAGGCCCCGTGTGACGATGCTATCCATCGAGCACGTTAAAGAACCAGGCGGAGCTCTCAGTAGTTTCGTCCTGTATCCTTGCACTATCCCCCGTAACAACTAACCGTCTTCTGGGGGCGTCGCTCATATGGGCATGTGCTACGGTAGCGACGATAAATAAACGGAAATACAAACAGCGTAAAAAGTTGTCAACCCGATTAGCTCAGTTGGTAGAGCACTTGACTTCAAACCTCAAGATCACGGGTTCGAGCCCTGGGCTGACCATATCAACTAACTAACTAATTGTCTTTCGGATAAGACGTTAAACCGAGGCCCCGTGTGACGATGCTACCCATCGAGCACGTTAAAGAACTAGGCGGAGCGCTCAGTAGTTTCGTCCTGTATCCTCGCACTATCCCACGTAACAACTAACCGTCTTCTGGGGGCGTCGCTCATATGGGCATGTGCTACGGTAGCGACGATAGATAAACGGAAATACACACGTGTGATTGCATGGAAATGAGTTAATTCACGGCTACATTTTTATCTTTTATCTACCTATAAAGCTCTGCAGCTTTGCTTTAAATCCGAATCATTTGTAGTCTATTAAATATTCAAGGACTTGATAATGGCTGCAATTCTTAGTGCAGTCTTTTTGAATTCCTCAAGAACCTTTATCTTTTTTCAGAAAACGGCAAACTATGAAAGCATGCAATTGACTATATAGAATATAACCTTTAAGACATATTTCCTCGCTGTTTTCGTTCCTGGTAAACACTTTTTGAACCCTTTCCTGTTCAGTCCCTGGTTTTTACGTCCTTTCATAATTGAGAAAACGTTGTAGAAAAAGAAGAAATTGCTTGAAATAAATTGTAGACCTTTCCAAATTCAAAGGTTTTGTAGGCGAAAATTAAAAGCGATTATAATTAGAAAAAATAACCATTCAGTAGGGTAAAAACTATTGTCGAAAAAGAAGAAATTACTTGTCACAAGCAATTTCTTCTTTTTCTACAATGTTTTCTCAAGTATAAAATCACAGGAACGTAAAAACCAGGGATTGAACAGGAAAGGATTAAATAAGTGGTAGAGACGTCTGTAAACAATTTTAACGAAGATTTCATGATTTCTTTCGGTGGGAATTATTGCCCCTATATATGAGAGCCGTAGAGACTTTAACATATGAGTTTGAATATATAATCCCGCGTTTTGATACAACGAAGAAAATAATTTGACTCAAAATGTCTTATATACGAAATGGTACTCTCTTTTTTTATCAATTTGCGAAACAGTTATAATTGAATGATTGAATGGGGATTAACGCCACTTTTAACAGTATTTCAGTCACATCGCGGCGGCTGGAGTACCTAACAATGGATTCCAGGTATTTCTCACACCGGTACTATCACTACATCCTTTCCTAGCCGCCAGCTGCTATCCCACTTAGGTTTACAATTATCCACCCATTGGTGAGAGACAAATGTCGGAAAGGATATGTGCCACCACCGGGAATCGAACCCATGACATCCCATGAAACAGTTATAATGAACAGTTATGTTCTACAAGATCTTAAATTAACACATAGTTTCAAAATTTACTTACGCCCTCCTTCAATGAGAACCAGTTTTAAACGTGGGTCACTGTTATGAGCTGATTTTATTGACCTGATCCCAAACGTTGCGATGGATATATAATCAAACCCTCGTTTCATTGATTTGTAATAATTGTTATTAAAGTACTCAAAATTGAAGTATCAAATACAAAATGTAACCCTGTAATAGATGCGGAGTTGCCTTAAGTCGTTAAAATATGTTAAAAAAAAAAGAATATATAGCACCAACTCAAATCCCTATTTCAAATCATAAAGAATAACTACATTTTTGCAAGCTAGAATCAATTCAAATTTCGTCAGTAACACCGAAAATGAAGAAATTGCTTGTAACATGCTAATTTCCTCATTTGCCACAATGTTTTCTACCAAGAAATTTTACAAAATCTTAAATTTCACAGGCTTTGAATTGTCATATGCAACCCCTTTCAATTTGTATCAGTATAAAGTTTTGTCGACTCGTAACAATCTTTTTTCTATTCCAACACAATTTTTCCGTCTTTATTACGTCCCTCATTAATAAAATTTAGGAAACATTGTGTAAATTGAAGGAAGTGCTTGTAACAAGCATTCATTACCTACAGCGTTTTCAACACACGCACACACACACAAAAAAACCAAATGATTTATATAGTTTTTGATATCGAAATTATTGTCTGCAACAATTATCAATGTGTACCAGTCTAGATTATTATAGTGTGGTAAAGCGCTAGCAGATACCAGATGCAACACATGAATTATCATCAACACCTGTTTGCAGATACTCGCCTTTTACCGTGAACGTAATAATTCCAATAAATGGTCAATATATAATAATGATATTTCCTTCTCAACGGCTCACCTAGACGACTTTCCGATATTTATTCTACAGATATCTATACCGCGCTTTTTATACCAGACCGGCCGCCGTAACACCACGTGACTAATTCTTACCAATGTTGTTATACCCTTAACGACATCAGGTAATTTTTTGCGTCATGTCGGAAACAATCATCTAACAAGCTGATTACTGTTTCTTACTCTTTGAAAATACGGCTTATTAATCCATATTCAACAAGAGTGCTAAAGTCACAATATACGCCATCTTTTGGCATTAAGATTCCCATTTCTGTTACTCAGGCTAAATGGCAAAACAGTGACAATATACACAAAGTCAGGTGACATTCTGAGGAAATTTCATTCCAGTTCGTCGATAAATAGATTTGTCAACAAGAACAATTGCATTAAGCCCACTTTTCTAAGTAGGAGCCCAAAGGTCAGGTGACTAGGAACGTTTTAAAGGAAACGTTCGTCCAAATTCATCAAAAAACGTAGGAGGATATGTATTAACAAGATGAGGACATACGGACGGATGGAAGGATTGAAGGATGAAGGGACGGACGAAGGGACAGACGAAGACGATAATACCAACATTCTTCCTCCGTCGGCGTATAAAAAACATTGAGTCTAATTCATAATTGAAATAAAAGAAAATTCTAAACGAGAGCTCTTGCTGAACGAGAACCCTCGTTTCAAAAGTCAAAGACCAAAAGGACATATCGTCGGTGCGCGAAATAAAAAAAAAAGTCGTAGCTTTACTTGCGGCATTGTGCTCAAGTACCGACAATATATATAACTACATGCACGTGCACATGCTTGACGGAAAATGACAAAGGTGTCTTTTGACCGATAGAATTTAATGCAACTTTTCTTTTAACTCCTAACGAAAGCTCACATATTTATAAAAATGGCGACTCAAGATCTATGAATGAGCTCGTGTATACCAACCAGTTTCCTGTCTTTCATGTACACCGCGTGGTTAGATCAGTCGGTTGGGCACTCACCCTAAAGGTTAGAGATCACATGTTCGAGCCCTGACTAGTTACACGTGTTTCATTCTTTTTGACACTTGGCACTGAAGTAGGGCGAGCGATAGCGTTGGTTCTCTAAGATTTAATTAAAACGGAATTAACTTGGAATGGGTAAGGTGAAAACAAATTCAAGGCTTACTCTGTAATTTGATAAAAACGGTGTTAGAGTTACACGTGTTTCCAATATTGTTGGCCTAGAAAAGAATCATTAGTTTTACAAAATAGAGTGACATATGTCCCCATAACGCCAAAAGAGATCTATACGTCATGCCTTTGCAAAAACAAAATAAAAAAAGTATTTGACTTGACGTTTTTATAACATTATGTATTAGTTCTGTAGGTTAACCTAATCCTGTTTTTCAGAATTTTAGACCTGTCCAAAGTCAAAGGTTTTGCAGATTAAAAATTCACCTAATTTAAGATTCAATAGAGTAGAAAATATTTTGGAAATACTGTATAAGAAATTGATTGTTACAAGCAATTTCTTCTTTTTCTACAATATTTCTCAATTATAGATTCATGTGGACGTTAAAATCAGGGAATGAGTGGGAAAGGGTTAATAAGCTGATACTGAATCTACATTTAAACCCATTCCCACACGGTAAAATTTTAGAATGGTCCAAAGGGGTTGCAGACGACAATTTAAAGTTTATGAAATTTTGGATTTTTTCAACTTTCTGGGTAGAAAACATTGTAGAAAATAAAGAAATTGCTTGTAGTAAGCAATTTCTTTATTTTCAACAAAGTTTTCCAAAGCTTTTTTTTTTCTTGGAGCGTCTAAAGGTGTCATCGAGAGGGAATGGGTTAATACAGTTGCGTGATTATTTGTGCAAACTTACAGACATTGCGGCAAACAGAACTATTACATAACTTCACAGTTTAACCCAATTCAAGACGGCAACATTTTAGACTGGTCCAATTTGAAAGGCGTTGTAGAAACTATTTTGAAAATTATGAAATTTTAGATTATTCAAATTATTGTGTACAAAATAATGTGGAAAAGGAAAAAAAATGATACATAGAATTTCTTCATTAACACCGTTTTCCCTATTGCTTATTTGTGGGACGTCCAAAAGTGCCGTTCTCGTTGGATTGTTCAGATTGGTAAACGTCAAAATACACTCCTTGCTTTTCAGAAAAAAAAGTTAATGGATCAACGAACAATCGTTGTCAAAGTCAGTTGATATATCTACGAGAATATTTATGATTGAATCATTCAAGATTATGTCGACATTCACTGAAATGTACGAGGCATTCAGTACTAAAGACTAAATGTTGATTATGTGGTTTCTTTGAGGTCAGATTTACACCACTGAAAGTATATTCGTCTACTAGCGACGAAATAATCGTAACTACAGCTAAAAGTATTCACGAGATTTTTATCGTTCTAGCAAAGAATTTTGAAAAGGTCCAACTAGAATCAACTGTCATTGTATAATTAAGGAAACCAAGATTGAAAATATTGTAAATTTCCTAACGGAAATCCGGTTCGCTACTCAATTCATTCCCACACAATGACGCTTTTGGACGAACTAAAGAATAGAAAATCTTCGGAAAATATTGTTTAATATAAAGAAATTGCTTGCTACAAGCAATTGCTTTATTTCCCACAATGTTTTCTAATAAAAAAAAAAAAAAAAAAAAAAAAAAAAAACAGATTGAAAAAAAATTCTCAGAGAAAAAATATTGTCTGCGACTTCTTCCAAAATTAAAATTTTGACGTCTGGTAATGGTTTAATGCCCATGAACTCAAAATCTACAGTAAAACTTGGTAATGCATTAATAGATCATTTGTCTGGTTCTAGAAAAACATTATTAAAGAAAATTGTTTCACAGATAGACTTAATGCATATTAAACCAAGGACTGTTTTAATTGATAATTGACGGACCGCTACGGTCAAACAAAGAAGAATAAAAATCTACTACTTTTAATGATATGATAGTCTTAAAAAGTCTTTATTTAAAATAGGGCTCCAAAAAGTATAGGCAAAAGTCCTTATGACCAAGGTTTTAAGTCTCTTGGAACAGGTTACTGATACCGTGCGAAATCTTAACCCATAGTTGAGATTGTAGTGGTAGTACTGGTGTGAGAAATACCAGAAATCCACTGTTAGGAGCCCCAGCAGCATCGATATGACTGAAATACTGCTGAAAGTGGCGTTAAACTCCATTCAATCAATCGGTAGTTGCTCATTGTTATTTTCAACGTCTAGTCCTCGGGGAATATATTCATATCGTTGATAGCGCCCAAAACTTCAAACAACGTTTACACGTACTTGACGGATCGTGGCTCTCAAAGAATCATAGAATCAATCGACTAATCAAATCAATTTAGATTGAACTTTAAACTCCGAAATTACCGTAATTAATGTGGAGAATTCTAGTTTGGTGATTTAAACGCTGTAACGAGATTTTGTAAAATAATGGAGTTTAACCCTTGTCATGCTGAACCAGGAATATTCCGGTTTTGGCAGGAGGTGTAGACCAAGATCAGCCTACACATAAGTGCAGTCTGATCTTGGTCTATACCTCCTGCTTGTATTGTTCTTGCCAGAGATGTTTATGAAATTGATTTCTAAAAGAAATATTGATTTTTGAACAAGAAGTACTATCAATGCTTTCAACCCTTTGATTTAACAGCGATTCACTAAGGTAATTTATACAGCATGACAAGGGTTAATATCGAAGTTCTTCAAATCAGAGGTCAGTGGCAGAAGTCAACGATCGGTCAACGATTGGTCAATTGACAAACCGCTGGACACGCTCACGACAAAGCAGTTCGGCTCAGTTATCAAGCGATTCGAGTTTGCAAAATATATGATTGTAAATAATAATAATAAAAAAAAAAAAAAACAATAAGAACTATAAAGAAAATCATTCTTTGACGACCTCAACGTCCTAACTACAAATTGAAAAGTCACCAAACGATAAAAATATGACATAAATGCCAAACTTCACTATGCGCTTACGGACTAAATTAAACGATTTGATTTGTCAATCGACTCTTTGATAGACCGTTATTATCCGCATTTTATGTGTAAGTGGATTCAATATTCGAAACTTCCGTGACTAGGTTTTGTTGATATATGTTTGGGAAAATTATTCGTCATTTTCAACAATCAACTGCGTTTAGATTATCTACAGAGTTATAAATACATTTTTCGATCATTGTTTTGGGCAAATGGTAACATCTGCTGCATTGTTCCTCAAGAACCAAAGTCAGAAATAGAGTGATATCTGTTTATCTGATACCCTGTGACAGCTGTTGTTATGGGCGAATGACTAAATAACACTTAGTCAGAAAAAATGGTATTCAAAGCCACCCAGCAGAAAATGATGTACACTGGTGAGAGAATCAAAACACTGAAAGTACTGTTAGCTAGCAAGGTGATCATAACCGAGGTAAAAGTAACCCAGGAGTTAATCAATTAAAACATGACAAAACTTTAGATTGGTTAAATTGAAAGAAATCGACATCTCTATGTAACCTAGGAAAAATTATATAACCTTAATCCCATTCCCAAACGACATAATTCTAGACTGGACCTAGTTGAAAGAACATGTAGTCCACATTTCAAAATTAGTGAAGACAGAAAAATAAATGCCACATGGGGTAAAACGTATTGTGAGAAAAAGAGAAATTACTTGTTAGAATTTATCCTTTTCCTACAATATTATTCCTGAGATCATCTTTAGGTGAGAAAATACAAGGGATAGTTTAATAACGGTTAAAGAAGAGTCTATCAGCCAAACTAGATAGCCACCCCTCTTAAAAGTTTGTGATTTCGTCAAGACAGACTTGTACTCTGTTGATGTTGTGGAAGGTACCAGTCTACGTTAAAGATGGCTACTTTGTTTTACATATTCAAATGATAGCCCGATGATAGGCACTAGGAACTTTTGTCCTATGATATTAACCTACTTGAATGCTTAAAGTTTATTCGTTTTATATAAATTGGGAAGCATATTCTTTCAACTTAGCTTAATTCGTCTCGACTCTGTTTCCTACTGGAGAATGCACCAGTACCCGCGCCGATTTTTTTTTCCCAATGATAGGACCAAGATCGATATCCGCTCTCGGGAAACAAATTTTGGACCTCTTGATTCGGAACCTTCTGAGTAGAGACAAATTCTATAAGATATGAATATAGTATTTTTACGTTTTGTTGAGATATGAAACGACATATATAATCACACGGTATGAAGAGAATATAGAAGATTGATTAAACATTTTTTTCGTAGTTCAATGAAAACTAAAAATATTCTTATAATCTGATATTTCCTGAAACCCTGCTACGGTTCATTGATCAACGCGGGGCAATTTTTATTAGGTTTTAGGAATGAAACAGTCGTTTTTTAGTCAAGTGCAAGTAATATTTGTTTTGATTCTTTTCCTGAAAATCTGAAGTCAAGAGCAGAACGGTCGCTGGTCCCGCCTACTGGCTCACATGGCTATACCCACAAACTCCAACTGGAAGTTGTACTTTAATATTAAACGGCGTAATTTGGCAAGATGTACTTTACTTGAGCGAATAAGTGAATACTTTAATTAGTGATACAAGTAGGAAATTACACAAAAAACTGTTTAGAATTCCTTATTTGAAAGCAAACTGCAGTTCAGATTTTTTCAAGATGGTCGACAGAAAACGAAGCGGTCGTAAATCCTTTAGTAAGTTTGTTAGTTTAAAAATCTGCCATTATCACCCTACTTCAAGTCATGGTATGATTAAATGTTGTACCAAATTAAGGCTCTAATGCAATATAACAAATTATTTCATACGAATACTAGAGGATGTATGGATCCCACAAAGTTAAGAATTCTTACAAAACGAATCCTTAATTCAAAATTAACCCTACTCCCCATCAATACTAAATTTTGAAACCACATACCACATACCAAATCATTGAGTACAGGAAAAGATATAAGAAGGTTATTTGGAAAGTGTTTGTTTGTTAAATGTTACACACATAGTCATAAAATATTTAGATACTGGATTAATTCATCATAAACGACTTTTCTTTCTATTATTGAAACATCGGGTGAACAGCAAGAGCTATATGTTCACGAGTGGCCATGCTTAGTTGTTCACAAAATGCAACGTTAATCAATCTTACACAAACAAACAAGCAATTATTCCTTTCTTGAATACGAAAGGACACGAAAATAGAACCCTTTTTTGACAAGCGCGCGTCATTTTGCACGTGAATTACATGGCAACCTGCTGACGTTTTCAGTGTCCGGAGTAGTGCTATATGAGCGAAAGCAGTGCGTAACCTATCTCAGCAGTAAGCTTGCTACTTTGATAATTTCGGTATTTTTCGCTGAAATTATCAGGTAATATTCCACTAATCCATCGGAAAGCATTTGTGAAAGAGTAATAGCTTATTTAAAGAAAGGCATCAATATTTATATTGGCATCAGAAGAAAGGCTTTTAAAAGTAATTTAATTTTAGCTATGCCTACTTTTTTAATCCCGTATTTTGATTGCCGAATCGTTTCATACCTGCATGATATAAATTTGATAATAAAATATATTGTTCGCTTGATGAGAAAGTTCCTAAAAAGAAACTATCTCAAAATTTTTTAATCAATATTATGCTTCACTATCTACTTTTTGGCTATTTTGATACATTTTTTGTATGGTTTGGCCTTGCACATCTAACGTCTCGAGATAAGCTTATTTTCTAAAGACCCCCCCCCCCCAACCCCCGGAAAAAAAAAACATACGAAAAAACAAAACAACAAAAAACAAACACATGCAGCTCGTTTTCAAAACTAAGGGAGGGTAAAAAGTCTGCATATCTCAGCCCTTTCCCTTATACAAAAGTTTAGACCTATTTTAATTCATATGTTTAGTAGGCGTATATTTAATGTGGAGTTACTTTGAAATACAATCATTCAGTGGAGTAGAAATCATCTTTGAAAAGAAGAAATTGTTTGTTACAAACAATGTCTTATTTTTCTACAATGTTTTCTGAATTATAAGATCACAGGGACGTATAAACCAGGGATTGGATAGGAAAGGGATAAGGCATCTTCTAGACGCAATGAATACGAGACTTTTATCAGTCATAGGTAACAAAGAATCATCTTAATTTGGATATTGTTTACCATGGTTGTTTATCCACCCCACTCATTGACGCTTTAAGACACTCAAAGAAAAAAGCTTTGGAAAACATTGTGGAAAATGAAGAAATTGCTTGACACAAGCAATTTCTTCATTATCCACAATGTTTTCTGATCCCCCCACCAAAAAAAAAAAATATAAAATAAAATTTAAAAAAAATCCAAAATTTCATAAGCTTTGAATTGTCGTCTGCAACATGGACATGTTTAAAATTTTCTCGTGGGTTAAATCGACATTATTCATTAAGTGGAAACTTGTTTTTTGAAGTCTAATAAAAGCTCCGTAACTCGTGAATATACAGCGTCTGTTGTTCACGAAATGAAAGATTTACCTATCTTACACGGAAATGAAACATTTATTCTACTTATGTGATGTTAAAAGAAACGAAATATGATACTATTTTTTTTAGAAAATTTGAACGCGCGCCATGTCCATTTGGAAATAGATACTGTACTCGCTGTACATATTTTACTCTGACGGCGATAATTTATCTTCGGGAAAGACCGGCAATATCGTCCGCTTAAATGAAATAAAGATTGATTGATTGAATGGGTTTAAACGCCACTTTTAACAATATTTCAGTCATATCACGGCGGTTAGAGTACCTAACTGTTGATCCCTAGTTTTCTCACACCTGCACGACCACTGCATCCTTTCCCTGCCTCCAGCTGCTCATCTCACTTAGGTTTACGATAATTCGCCCATTGCTGGGAAATAAATATCGGAGAGGATATTTGACGAGATCGGGTATCGTAGTTTGACCTCTTAATTCAGAGTCCAACGTGCTACATACCGAGCAATGGCCGCGGCCGAAGTAATCAAGATATGAATATTTAAGAATCTTATGTCTGAAAGAAGATCATTGGTTAAAAATACCGCCAATGTTGTGTTAATGTTTGTTGTAAGTAAGTAAGAGATAGATTATCTTCTGTGAGGTATATCGAAGTAAAGATATTTCCTTGGTGATCTCAGAGAACTAGATATGTCGATAAATCAGCATCTATTGTCTTTACCTGAAAGGTTCACATCACAAAAACAACGCCGCGTGATTCATGCATTTATTACGAAATAGACCTAGGGATGTACTCGTTCACACGATAAAAACACAGGGTGGCAGAATATATCTCTATTATGATACCTAATTGAGTTTGATTGGTAGGGAAATAAACCAATCCACCTTATCGTTATTCTGCAATTCATAGCCATACAAAACAGTGCTGACACAGTTAACTTATAGCCAAAATAAATCAACAAAAACACAAGTTCAGATTTCTTTTCGCTTTTAATATTTTTTCATAGATTTTCAAGAACATCTATCATTTCTTTGTTTTCAGATTTGATTGTTTAACACTTTCGCACACACATACAAAAAAAACTCTATCTGACGTCCCCGAAGAACAAAAAAAGATGCAAAACACTGTGGAAAATGAAGAAATTGCTTGTTACAATAACTTTCTTCATTATCTAGAAAAAATATAAAATTCTATCAACAAAGAAGTATTGTCTGTAAAATTCTTTATTTATGCTAGGCAAATGACGGAAAGGATATGATCCCCGGCGACGGCACATATCCTTTCCCACAATGGGTGGATAATCGTAATCCTAGTGGGGATAGCAGCTGGAGGCTAGGAAAGGTTCTAATGGTGGTAGTGGTACGAGATATACCAGAAATCCGTTGTTAGGTGCTCCAGCCGCCACGATATGACTGAAAAATAGTTAAAAGCGTCATTGAACCCCATTCAAACACACAAACTAATCACTAGTGCACATTGGTAGTAGAGCGGCGGACTTGTAATCTAAGCGGGAAGTGAAAGGTCGCGGTTCAAATCACGGCCACGGGCATGTGGGTATGATCTTTAGCAAGGCATTCAGAGCCAAGTTTTGTAACGGTCTTACCGTAAAAAAAATAATAATAATAACTAAAAAAACACGAATAAGTGAAAATTGCCATGGTGAAGCTGAAAGACTGCTACTTACGGCACAAAACCACATTCAATCAATAGATTACACGTAAATCTATTGAGCAGTTCTTCCATACCTAAACAATCCCTCTTTACGCCCCTCGATAAAAGTCTTGGGAAAACATTGCGGAAAATGAAGAAATTGATTGTTTCAAGCATTTGTTTCATTTTCAACAATGTTTTCTATACATAGACGAAAACATTAAAAATCCAATTAACTCAAAATTGGCGTCTGCAGCTTTCTTCAATTTGTACCAGTGTAGAACTTTGTTGTGTTAGAATGTGTTGAGCAAGGATTACACTTATTTATTTCGCTGTGAATGTTCTATACTTTCCATAAACATTATAATTATAAATACGGCTTATTACCAAGAAATTGCAAAAAATCTAGGTGCCCTTCAACTTAATAAGCACTGTGGTGTATAAAGCTTGTTAGACGAAAAAGGTCCTTCTATTAATAAAATAGTTAATTTGTTTAAATGGGGTTTTACACCGCTTTCAACAATCTTTCAGTTATATCGCGGCGGCTGGAGCACCTAACAATGGGTTCCTGGTATTGCGCACACCAGTACAGCCATCACATACTTTAAATAGCCTCCGGCTGCTATCCCACATAGGTCTACGATTATCGACACATTGGTCGAAGACAAATAATCGGAAAGGATGAGTGCCGACGTCGGGGATCGAACCCGGGACCTCTAGATTGACGTTCCGACGCGCTACCAACTGCGCTCTGACGGCGGCAATATAAATTATTTAAACAAAATGACAGGATCCAGCAGAGGTCAATCAGTGACGTTATTTCTTTTTAGTTTAGTTTACACGAAAATAATCCAATCTTTAGTTTCGTCTATAAGAACAACGGGCGTTCGGATTGGTCGAAAAAAAAAAAAAAAAACTATTCATAACTCCATGAACAATATTTTGAACACGTAGTCATTTAGTATGCTTCAGCACAAAATATTCCCATTCAAAATGGTATCCATATTTGAAAGTTGTTTTCTTTTTCTTTTTTCTTTTTTTTTTTTGCTCAATTCTATTAAATTATAAGAAGTGAAGACTTTTTTTTTTCATGGAGGTATGAACCGAAAAACCTAATCACACTTATGTATGAATCCGCTTCGCGTATTCATACAGTGTGTTTAGATTTTTCGGTTCATACCTTCATGAAAACAAAAAATATTTTCTTCATCTCTTAATTATTATAGTTTGATTTTGATGAAAGCTTTCGCTCCTGAATATTCACAATCAAGATCGTTTCACGTCCCCAAAGAAAGACACGCAGCCGCATAAACCCACAGCTGCCCAATTTACAGTTGAGTAGATTGGGGCTGGTTATTAAGTGGCTTGCCCATGAACCCTCCCCGGTGACAGTGGGGCTCGAATACGCAATCATTAGATCACAACTCAAGCACCTATACCACTCGGCCATCAAAACAGTCTATAGTATTCTAAAAATATTTAAGAGATGAGGAGAATTTTTTTTCATGGAGGTATGAAACGAAAAACCTAATCACACTGTATGAATTCGCGGAGCGGATTCATACATTTTGTGATTAGGTTTTTCGGTTCATACCTCCATGAAAACATAAAATATTCTCTTCATTTCTTATAATTGAAAAGCATAGAGCGAAAAAAACAAAAACTTTACAAATTCTGATTCCTTTCAGTATGGGACTATTTTGTCCGGAAGCATACAAAATCGCTGATCGTGATTAAAATTTTGTTCGTGCAGTAATCAATATTTTTTTCGACCAATAAAAACACCCATTTTTGATAGACGAAACCAAAAATTAAATAACTTAAAAATAATAATGATAACATTTTAGTTTCAGAAAAATCTGACAAGGGCGAAATAATTTCTAACCTGATCAGACTGCACGAATCTTGCAGTCTAACCAGTGTCGATTTTCTCTGCTTACACAGAAGGTTCGTTTTCGCCTGATTTTCACATATACCTATTATACATAAAGATGTAAATTGGCAATAAAAAGTCCGCAAAACAAGTACAGAATTGTGTACCCACCCGTGGGTCGAGCTTGTGATTATCTTAATAACCTAGGTTAATATCGTAAATACCGACGTCAGTCTCGCGATAATTCCGAAATGTCGACTAGTACAGGGCAATAAACGTGGAACAATATACTGATATCGGATAATATACAACGAGGATGTCGTAAAATGGAACAGAACTTGAAAAAAACGTACCCTTTTCATGCTGAATAAAATCATTGAACAGAAATGCATTACAACCAAAGGGCTGATTGCACTGTGTGTCTGGTTATCAGGGTCAATATTTGATTAAAAAAATATCTTATGGAAAATTCTGGCTTCAATGGGAAAAACAGGTGGTGTATACTATGATCAGACTACACTAATGTGCAGGCTGATCTTTGTCTATGCCTCCTTTAAGGCAGGAATACTCCGGGATCAGCAAGTCAATGGTCAACATTACTATAAGAAGCGAATGTATATTGGATTGGTAAATTACATCCATTACATCCGTATGTGCTGCATTCATTCGTCTGAACTGTTTCTGTTGTTTTGAGGGCTTTCAAAAGGAAAAAGTAAAGTTGATCTCCGTTTTAAGAAGATCGACATAGTCAGGAATGGTCAAAGAGGAGCCAAGTAAAATTTCTTTGGCTGAAATTTTAAGCATTCTATCAATTGAGCTTAGCCTGAAGAGAACTTCAAAAATTAGGCAGATTTCTAAATTAAATTGCCTGGATTGACGGGCCTCCGGCTATGCCCTTCACCTCCAACATTTTAGCTTATCTGAGGAAATAGACGCCGTTATTTGTAAAACTTGTGGTAAGGGGTATGAAAAAATTGCAAATCGTTGGTTTTCGAACTAAATGTCGTATCTACAGGTTGAATTATTCGCAAAACCAACCAAAATGCTTCAAAGGTTCACTTTCTGTCTATTTTTAATAACAATGACAATCCACCAATCTCTCTTGATAAGGTATTCTATTTTCGTAATGCATTTTTAAAATCGTTTAAGGTATTCTATTTTTAATTTTACATTTTTAAAAAGTCTTAAAGGTGTTCTATTTTTTGTTACACATTTTGTAAAAGGTTTAAAATCCGAAATAATTGACTGCCGCGAACTTACAGCTTTGGTGTAGAGATTATTTTATATGCACCCGTCCAGGGTATGTGCAAAATAAATGAAATTGAATAAATAAATGGAAAAATAAATCAAAGTACTGAAAGTACTGTAAGCTAGCAAAGCATGGTTGAATTTAGAAAATATTTCCCATCTTGGGTAGAAAACATTGTGGACATTGAAGAAATTGCTTGTTCACAATGTTTTCCAAACCTTTTTTATCAGATGCTTAAAAAGCAGAATCGGTTGGGAATGAGTTAAATAGCATGCTTATGACATAGTTCTTTACAATTTGAATAGAGTTGGCAATATTCCTGAAATATAAAAGAACTATTTTTTATGGCGTAGGCATTCCAACGATTTGGTGGTTAAGCCTCCAGTGGCGGTTTGCACTCGCTGAACTTTGAGAAGACCTCAAAATTTGTCTGTTAACTTAAGCTATCAAAGCTGACGCTTTGCTAGCAAAAAATAAACCAAAAAAAAAAAAAAAAATCCACCCCCGAACAGTGAATACATCATCCATTTCTAGAAACTAGATGATTTACGATCTTTGACCTAAGCGAGCCATTTTGGTTTGGCTTATTTTAGGTTTTCGATCAATTTAGCTGATTAACGATATATGAACTAGGCAATGTGTGTGTATTTCCGTTTATTTATCGTCGCTACCGTAGCACATGCCCATATGAGCGTCGCCCAAAGAAGACGGTTAGTTGTTACGGGGGATAGTGCAAGGATACAGGACGAAACTGCTGGGAGCCTCGCCTGGTTCTTTTACGTGCTCGATGGATAGCGCCGTCACACGGGGCCTCGGTTTAACGTCTCGTCCGAAAGACAATTAGTTGAGTTAGTTGATATGGTCAGCCAAGGGCTCGAACCAGTGATCTTGAGGTTTGAAGTCAAGTACTCAACCAACTGAGCTAATCGGGCTGAACTAGGTAAGCAATTTTGCTTTGCCTCATATAAGCTTTGCGATCAACTTGCTGGATCCACGTTCCTGCATACAAAGTAAATAAGTCTTATAGTGGTGATAAATTGAGACACAAACATAAATATTTTTAAAACTTGTGATGCTGATTATGGAATATTACTGCATTTACTGGAGGTATAGACTGAGATCGGTCTGATCTTAGTCTACATCACATATTTGACGCTTAAACCCTTTCCAGTTTTTTTTTTTTTTTTATATAAGACTGGTATAAATTGGAAGAGGTTGCAGACGAATATGGGAATTGGACGCTATTTGAAAAACAATGAGGCTATGTGGGATAAAACACTGTGCTACAAGCAATTTCCTCTTTTTCCACAATGTTTTCTCAAGTATATAATCAAAATGACGTAAAATCCCGTGTTTGTAAAGAAAAGAGACAAGTCTGACCATGATTCCAAATTAATTAAAAGAAATATTGAGTCACAATTATGGTCCAATGTTTCCAACCCTTTGACTTAGGTAAAATTCCGACCAAGGTTTCTTTAGCATGACCAGGCTTAAGATATAGAACGTCCAGGCTCGTCAAGTTAAATTGCTATTGACATACTTAAAGTCCCAGTTATACTTAGGAAATTTAACACGAAAAACTACTGTAGTCTCAAATTGATGATCTGTATGAGTGACAAACATCCTTCAGTTTTACATCAAGATTCATCGATCTTCAGCCCGAACACTTCGACCCGAACACTTCGACCTGAACACTCGACCAGAACACTTCGACTGAACACTTCGACCCGAACACTTCGACCCGAACACTTCGACACGAACACTTCGACCCGAACACTTCGATCTGAACACTTCGACCTGAATTTTTCGACCCAAACACTTCGGCCCGAACACTTTGGCCCGAACACTTCGACCCTGAACACTTCGAATCGAACACTTCGACTCAAACACATAGGCCCAAACACTTCGACCCGAACACTTTGACCCGAACACTGAAGCCTTTTGTCATTCCGCCATGCATCATATAATTCGTTATTTTTTTTATTTTATTTTTTTTCATTGAAAATATCTGTGATGCATTACGATTAAATGTTGTCGATAAGATGTACAGATATGAAGTTTTTAAAGCTCTGCATTTTCGAAATATTCTGCCAACGATAAAGTATTGCTGTAACTTGAAAGCAAAGGACTGAAATTCTGGAGAGACATTAGACATAAAGTGACGATCATCATTGTGTTGAGCAAGCCATATTACTTCATAAAAAAGATTCATATATCAGATTCTTGGATTAACATTTGATCAATCGTGCTTCGGAAGTATTTTTGGAAACAAGACTAAAACTATGTATACTTGTTTTTTAAAATGTAGAAAAAAAAAACAAATAGGTTTAAATGCAAAGTTAATTATGTACCCAATTGCTGGAGTGTGAATGTAAATGCAAGAACAAAAAAAGACAAAAAAAAGCATTAGACTAGTCAAAGCAACCACTGAAACCGGAATTGAAGTTTAATTTTTTTTCACTTTAACCCCCACCTCCCCCCGATCAATGAATTACAAGTCGGCCGTTACGGTGCGTCAGGCAGTCACAGCACAGAGGCTTTTAACCCTCACAGGTACCCAATTATACTCCTGGTAGGATGGGAGAGAACAACTTGGGGCTAGGTTTTGGCTCATAAAAAATCCAATAGTCCTAGCGGGATGCGAATCCGTGACCCATTGACCACGTGGCTAAAAGGTACCACTAATGCATGGACTCCATGCCACACATTTTCGATGGTATGCTTTATAGCTAACATTGTTAACCTTTTAACTTTTTGTTAAATGTCACTGATTATAGATTTTGAAAAAAGTGCAGCTTGAATGATTTGATTATTCCATCGATTCTTTGATTGGCAGCGATTATCGATCAGGTATCAGTATAGAATCAGAAAAATCTACCAGTGGCTAATGGTTTACGCCATTTTCAATCTACACAATCGACCAATCGCGGCTGTCAATCAAATAACCAGTCAACCAATGAAGTCATTCATTTAGATCAGAAATGAGTTTTTAACACCGACATTAGCCGCCATTTTTGTTGAAACTTTTGATGTTTTGGTGACTTAAACATCGTAACTACAGCTTATTCAAGCTGTAGTTACGACGTTTAGGTCACCAACCAACTATTCACATTTTTGGTTGCATGTCCATAAATTTTTGCAAAATAACACCTTTAAAAATAGAAGAGGGACTTCCTGTCGTGGTCAGTGGGCGTGGTCAATCGGGCAAATGGGTTGGGCCAGCGATTGGTCATTTCGTCTAACTTACAAGTCTTCCGGGGAAAAAAACAATTATTTGAAAATACATATACATCACTAAAGAAAGACAACCCAAATAAACCCTTTTGTCAAGTCAATCATAACAGTTATCTATCTTTTAAAGGTACATCATCGAGGATTTACACTGTCGGATTGTAACCAAAAAGTGGTTACTATTGCTTTGATGTCGCTGTTGTTTCGATAACTTAATTGTACACTGACGAGATTTCAAAATGTGGTAACTAAAGCTTTGACATAGATAATGTTTCGTCATACACCAACGAATTTTTTTTAAGCTTATCAGTGTTTGACTTAACTGCACCCTCCGTCATAGCGCAGTCGGTAGCGCGTCAGACTCCTAATCAACAAGAATGGGATGACATGGGTTCGATCCCCGGCGGCGGCACATACCCTCTCCGACATTTTTCTCTCACCAATGGGTAGATAATCGTAAACCTAAGTGGGATAGCAGCTGGAGGCTAGGAAAGGATGTAGTGGTAGTACTGGTGTGAGAAATACCAGTTAGGTGCTCCAGTCGCCGCGATATGACTGAAATGTTTTTAAAGTGACGTTAAACCCCACTTAATCAATCAATCAATCAATTAAACCGAGATCCTATCTCTATATGACCTCAGATGTAAAAAGGGACGTAAATCCCTTTATAAATCAGTTAGCATGAAAATTCAAAAGTGTGTATATGTCAATGATTATAAAGATTTCCCGTTCAAATACGGGATTTTACGTTCCTGTGATTTTTACCTAAGAAAACATTGTGGAAAAAGAAGAAATTGCTTGTAACAAGCAATTTCTCCTTTTTCCACAATATTTTCTACCACATGGGATGGTTTCATTTCAAATGGCATCCAATTTTCTTTGTCTTCTGCATACTCTTTTAATTTGGACTAGTCTAAAATTTCCAAAGACGGGAAAGGGTTAAACAATGCAGAGAAGCTAATCTAAGCAATTACTATGAACAGACATTAATGTACACTTATCGAATTTCAAGGAATTTACCGAAAAAGGTACCCCGATTTGTCATGTTCATTTTCTGCCTTTTCCCACCCTCACCTACTCAACTAACTATTTAATGATCACGTAATTGTTGCACCGAGGGTCTACTTTCAGTAATCAAGGATTCAATCCTTCAGCTATAAAGCCGCCTGTGACAGTTTGACACCTTGACCCCTTTAGAAACTTCATAAAACTATCTGTTAACATTAGCCAGCACGGATGCGCTTGCTAGCTAAAAAGCCAATTACAGATACACATTTCCCACTGTGAGAGAGTCATATCAAGGCCGATAATCTACCTTACAGCCGCTTGGAGTAATGACAGGGTGACCGACCTTGTATTGGAAGTTAATTGGTTTTCTAGTGTGTAGAGGGAGGGGAAAATTGAAATACGTTATCATTGAAATACCTCATATTTCTCTATGGATGATTTTTGCTCTTGTTAATACTTGAAAAAGTCACATGAAAAATGGCAAATGTATTACAATGATTGACGGATGTCAATCTAAGAACCAATCGACCAATCAAATTATTCAATTAGACCGGAAGTAAACTTTAAACACTTTAACATTGGCTGACAATTATGAGAAGCAACTTTGTTGGTTTGACGACTTATATATCGTAACTACAGCTTATACAAGCTGTAGTTAAGACGTTTAAGTCGCGAACCAACAACCCTACTCCTTTATCACATGTTTCCGGATATTGTTTTTGAAACATAACGTCGTTTAATAACGAAGTGTAACTTCCTGTCGGAGCTCGGAGGGCCGGTCAGTGGAGTCAGTGGGAGTGATCTGCGATTGGTCAATTATCAGACCCATCTTTAATTTCAAACAATTGTGTGTGTTCCTTTATTTCCAACAATTATGCCCCTTTACGTCTCGACGTAAATTTAAAGGACGAAAAGAAAACACACACACACACACACACAAAGTTAAATGTAAGGCTTGATTTTCATGTGGTAAAGTACACTATTCCATACTATTACTAAATAATGCTGGAAATATAAAACTGCCCTAAAAAACTCTCTACCGTATTTAATTTTTCTAGACCTGTCTAGATATTGCAGACGAAATCTGAAGTTGATTTTATTTGAAAAACATTCATTCAATGGGGAAGAAAATTGTGATAAAGATGAAATTTCTTCTCTTTCTACTCTGTTTTTGTTAAAGTAATAGAACACGCGGAAGAGTGAAAAAATCCAAAGTAAAACAGATTTTCAAAAGTTTTATGTCGTGAAGTTCTCCGTTAAACGATGTATAATTTTTTTTCAAAATCATGTACATGCAACAATGTCTTGTCTAAGTTGTAGAATAGCGTAATTGAAAGCGCTGCAAATTCTCTATTTTCAAGCCTGTGTTTGGCCCCATGCGACAAACATTACACCAGTCGAAAACAGAAAACGCTCATATAAATAATGTGTTGTAGAAAAGTAGTTCCCATTTTCTTACACCACTCAGGGGTAATTGGGTTTACGACCTGTAGACTGTGCGACTCCTAGTGGTGATAATTGAGTTAGGGAACCTTTCAATCCTGCTGACGCCGAAAGTTTGTTGACACATAGAACCACGACCCGATTTGCAACGAGCAATGAGTTCGGGATAGAAATCAAAGTACTGAAAGTACTGTACGCTGACAAAGCATGGTTTTGGTAAGTGATCTTCTTTGTCAAAGGTTACCAGGATAAATAAACGAGGTTAAATAACCAATGAATAAACCCATTTAAACACTCAAAATCTTATACTCGTTCAAACTGAAAGAAGTTGCGGGCAACAATTTTAAGTAGTTGGAATTTAGAAAATATTTGCCTTGCATGGTAAAAAATGTTGTGGATATTGAGGAAATTGCTTGTTACAAACATATTCTTCATTGTCATCAATGTTTTCCAGATTCTTTTTCTGAGATGCTTAAAAAGGGGGGGGGGGTTGAGGTGATGAACTTGCAGGCGGAGTTTGCACTATTTCTGAAAGACATAGGAACTAATTTTTATGGCGATGGAACTCAATGGATTTAGACGTTTAGCCTCCAGTGGCAGTTTGCACACTAAAATTTTACTCTGTTTACTAAAGCTTTCAAATCTGGCGCTTTGCTAGCTAAAAGGCAATGTTTTCACTTGGTAGTTGGCGATCTGTGGCATCGATTCCTTATGTCCATAAATAGGTTCCAACGACACGATAACTTATTTCACTGTTATCGTCTTGCTCGTAACCTAGGTTTTTTAAGCGATTTGCATTGAAAATGCTAATTCGTTCGACTCTTGTCTGTAGGGGGGAGGGAGGGGGAGTTAACAATGACAAAACTGTTGCCAATCAGCATACTTTCATATGGTTACCATAAGAAAACCGCTTTGAAGAGCGCAGGTTATTAACCCGAATTCGAGTGCGTGGACTGTGCATTACGACCAGGATATATTTCGTTCTTTGTAGATCTTCTTTTATCTTACATTATGACCTTTGGTGACCTATGCTGGACCCGATATCGATTTAGAATATATTTTCCGCTGTTTATGTCGGCGGAAAGGGTCATCAATAGTCAACTTTAAAATTCCACCAATGCCGACCTATTCTGCATCTCCCTCTCTATCTCTAACTCCCTCTCTTTTTCTGTCTCTCTCTCTTTCTCTTTCTTTTTTTCTCTTTCTCTCTCACTGTCTCTCTCTCAATCTTTCTTTTAATCTTTTAATTTTCTGTCGCGTCTCTCTTCTCCCATCTCTTTCGTCTCTCTCTCTCTTTCTTTCTTTCTCTCTCTCTCTCTCTCTCTCTCTCTCTCTCTCTCTCTTACGCTTAGTTACTCTCTTTCTTTCTACATTTCTGTCATCTCCATCTCTTTCCCATTCCCCGATTAATCGGTATATAGAAAGCCCTATTACTCATGCATGGACTTTCTTAAGGCTGAATGTTATACAGATTACAAAAGTATTTAACAACTCTGTTCAATTTTCTGAAATATAACTTAGAAGTACAAAAAAGTTTACAATTAGAAATGATTCTAGATTCACAGTAATGCAATAAACGAATAGTTCAAGTGTTTCCCTAGGGTGATATTGAAAATCTTTCTAAGGGTTCAGACTAGATATAGAGAACTTTCCTAATTGACTTATAAATTAGTTGCGTGACGTATGCGTGAAATTAATGACATTTTGTCCTAGTGCGTGACTTATCCTTTGTGAGGCTTTTTAATCAATTTTCCTCTGTGTTTTATTTCGTTAAAGAAACACGCATTCTGCGACTATTTAGTCGAAGATGAAATTGAAACTGTTTATTTACAGCCGTTAGATGCGTTAAAATAAGTGAAATAACTTGAAAGAATGAAATTCCAATGATTGCCATATAAATGTGATCCGTAGATTGAAAAAGGACACAGTCGAAAGCTCGGAAAATAAAGACACTTGTCAGTCAGTGCGAATTTCGCAGACTGACAAGGGTTGAAATTTTGGCTCTTTGTAAAGTTTTCTGAGTCTCAGATGGTCATTCTACCTTACATTAAGTTAATTTTCAAAATACTTTCTCTGGTTAATCTCTGCTAACCCGATCCCGCCCACTGACTCCGCTTGCCACGCCCATTGACTCCTACAGCAGATTCCACTTCGATACTAAACATTGTTCTTTTGAAAGAATTATTATTTGCAATAGCATGTAACAAATATATAATAGTTTGATGGCCACGTATACGTCGTAACTACAGCTTGAATACGATGTTTAAGTCGCCAATCTAACAAAATATTACACATAAATGTGGAGCTCAAAGATGACGTTCATTCTGTTTCAATAATTTGAATTGTCGATTCTTTCGATTGAGTTGTCATTTTGACAAAATAAAAAAATAATAATAAAAACAAACAAACAAACAACAACAACAACAACAACAACTACAACAAAGAAATATGTCGCAGTAAAAAGTTACTGGACTTAAATTACAAATTGCGCCTCATATATGGTTCTTATCAGTCTTAATTTTGCTCCAAATTTGATTTGTTTTCAATCTACAACAGTTTTCTGTTCTACTTACATGTATCACCGCAACTAAAACAAACAAACCAACAAAGAAACAACCTTATATTCGTATATATCTCTAAATCCTTTACTGATGTTCACATAAAGAGTTAGATTTTTTTTCATGTTTTAGGGATTTTTGAGTTAAGCATATTCAATTCTGGCAAAAAAGACGTAACTAACATTTGATTTTTTTTTTTCGATGAAAAACCGGGTAATTACGGAGAAAATGCTGATAGCAAATATTTGTTTTTTATCTTTTATTTTTTTTAAATTCGAAATATTCCTTTTCTATCATTTTTTTTCAAAATTTATTTCCAGTAGTATGAAACATAACTTAGAAACCTGCAGGTCGTTACCATGGCTTAAATAAGCTGTAGTTACCACTTTTCAGTCGCCAAACGAATAAAAGAGTGCTTCACAAAAATGGCGGCTAAATTTGGAGTTCAATCTTCTCTCATGGTTTAAATGAACGTTTTGATTGGTCGATTGTTTCTTTAATTGACAGCCGCGATTGGTAAATTCTGTTAAAACTCTACGAAACCATATGTTGTGGGTACTCACCAGAATTAACTCGACGATACGAAAACGAAGAGTGCCAACAATACAGTGCCAAGACCAGTATTGATGAAATATTTGAGTCACATTTCTCCTTTGGAATAAAATCTTTTTTAAACAATTTGCGTCAAAAGGTAAAAAAGGTTCCTGGCGACAAAATTCTGGGTCGTAAAGAACACCTCTAATTGAGTTTAGACATAGGAAAGAAAGGCATATGCCTTAAAGTCACGAAATCCACACTTTTGGATTTGACTAAAACCTGTCGTTTTTCTTTTCTCTTTTGATTTAAAAGGCACAAAACCCATAAAGTCTGCTTATATTCGTTTAGTTTTAAATCGCAAGGGACACATATGTGACCTCTTCTGTGAATAAAGACGAGTCTGGAATACCGAAAAACAAAATGAAGTCCGTCGTGCGAAAAAGGGCTTTCTTAAGAGCGCGAAAAGTCTCGTGTCTGTTCAGACTGCGAGGATTCTGCTGTATGACTATGCAGGGTAGAAACTTTTCGTTTTTGGTAGATTTTTCTGAATAAAGAATGGTCATTCTACCTTACTTTATATCCATGCTGGAAATGCTAAAACTAAAAGACCTCTGCTGGATCCGATGTCGTTTTCATTTAAACGAATTTTCTGAAGGATAGACCTTTTCGGCTTACGTGTCCCAATACGTGTATTTGAGAAAGACAGCGACTCTAGCATAGGTCAATTATAGTTGGTACAAATATGTAAGCTTGTGCTAGATATTTCAAACATTTCACATGTACGTGAAGCGGAGGCGATTTACCGATCGCTGGCCACGCCCACTGAAATCCAACAGACAGTTTACACAAGATGGTAAAATGTTTGGTTTTGTTGTTGTTGATGTCTGGAAAAAATATTGATGGTTCAGCGCGAAACAGTTGTAACTGCCTATATGTTTATAGGCAGTTACAACTGTTTCGCGCTGAACCATCGATATGTATCAAAAGAAGTAAAATAGTTGACCAACGACCGAAATACCGTAACTACAGCTCGAAGTTACGACGTTTAACCCTTTCCTGGACAAACCCGCGATTTTACGTCACTGTGATTTTTTACTTAAGAAAACATTATGGAAAAAGAAGAAATTGCTTGTAACAAGCAATTTCTCCTTTTCCCACAATATTTTCTACCACATAGGATGGTCAGATTTCAAATTGCATGCATCTTTCATTGTCGTCTGCAACCTCTTTCAAATTGGAACAGCCTAAAATTTCAGAAAACAGGAAAGGGTTAAGTCGCAAAATCAACAAGAATACTTAACTACTGTAAAAATGTCGAACAATATCGATGCTCAAAGTCAAAGTCAAGCTTAGGTCTAAATAAACGATTTGATTGGTCCATCGATATTTTGATTGAAAGCATCGATCCGATTTGGTCAGTAAATGATTGACTGATAACATAGGAGGACCAATGGCTATACCTGTGAAGTCTGAGCTTTCTATTGTGGATCGATATTTCTCATATTTCAGAGACTTTTTTTCCCGAAACTGTTAATATTGTCTGCTTGTTGGAATTGGAATTCATTTTTTTTTCTTTTCAGAAAGTGGGACATTTCTTTTAGAAACAAAATAGTGTCAGTTATACGAAAAGTGACCGTCAGTGGATTTTGTGACACAAACATTTCGACACAAAAGCAACACAAAAATCGGGTTCAGTTTTTAATACATGTTATCCTTTTGTCGTTTTCAACATTTTAGACTGGTCAAAATTCAAAGAGGTTGCAGACGACATGGACATTAGATAAAATCTATTATTAATCATCCTATATGGTATAATAAATGTGGGAAAGGAGAAATTGCTTGTAACAGGCAATTTCTTCATTTCCATATCTTCAATGCTTTTTTCATTAGCGACGTCAAAAAGCGGGATTGTGTGGGAATGGGTTCAGCAATTCACAATTTCCTTTTGAAAGTTCGAAATATTCCGACAGACAGACGGATGAATATGCACCAAATTGTCACTATGTCAATATTTTTCGCCTAATGTCAAAGGGATCTTATAAAAACTGCCCTACTACCACTTTGTCTAAACAAAGGGTGTACCTTAAAATCGTTGACAACATTTTATGAGAAAACAATGCAAATTAGAGTTGAAAACAACTCCCAAATGTATCTCGATATCGAATTGTTCATGTTCCTGGCTTGATATATATGTTAAGAAAATTAAACAAAACCAAAAAAAAAAACAAAAAAAAAAACACAATTTGCGTATTTATACATAAGTTTGGTTAGATTTTCGTTTCTTACCTTAAAGGAAAGAAAAATGTTAGTTCTTATAAATTAATGACATCGACCGGAAATGGTTAAACTATTTTCAAATTTCGATACATTTTTATGCATACAAAATAGCTGAATGTAGAACATTTTTTTGTGGAGGAAGACACATTTTTTCGGCCAATCAGAACGCTCGTTTTGATAGACGAAACTAGAAATTAATTTATAGATTAATGTCAAAGTCTTGACACTCTTAAAAGAAATAGATGGACTTGATTGTATGACGAGTCAGCCGACATGAAAATAAAAACATATGATGGTCTTTCTGCCACACCAATAAAATGTGGCAACGGAAATACAATGTCACGCATAGCGAAACGGCGACGACATTGGAATTACGGTATCATGCTGCATTTTAGAGACGGAAACAATATATCGTATAGGATGATTATTTTGAACATTTTATACATAATAAGTCAGTAGGGCCTTTGGCCCTTAACCCTTTCCCACACAATCCCGCTTTTTTACGCCTCCACAAGAAAATAGTTTTGGAAAACAATGTTGAAAATGAAGAAATTGCTTGTGACAAGCAATTTCTGCATTTTCTACATTGTTTTCTACACAGAGAGACAAAGATTTAAATATTTCAACAATTTGAAATAGCCATCATCAACTTCTTTCCATTTGGACCGGTCTAAAATTTCACTGGGTGGGAATGGGATAATACAAAACAAAACAAAATCATTCAGTATAAAAAAGGTTTCCATTTTTCCATTTCACCAAATATTTTGGTTATTTTTGAATTACCATATACTTTTTAGTGAATAAACATTTTTTCAATGCATATAAGTCGGTAGCGCGCCAGACTCCTAATCCTCAATCATGGGATGACATTGGTTCGATCCCGGCGGAGGCACATATCCTTTCCAACATTTGTCTCTCACCAATGGGTGGATAATCGTAAACCTAAGTTGGATAGCAGCTGGAGGCTAGGAAAGGCTGTAGTGGTAGTACTGGTGTGAGAAATACCAGGAATCCATTGTTAGGTGCTCCAGCCGCCGCGATATGACTGAAGTACTTTTAAAAGCGGCGTTAAACCACATTCAATCAATCAATGCATATAAACGGAAATGTGTAACTTGGGTCAAAGGCCATCTACGCACTAGGTCATTCACAATGCATGTACATTTCATTGAATATATTCTCAAATTCAAAACACATTATCATTTTTGACCAGTTTATACTATATTATTGCGTTTCCTGTTATCAAATATGTTACATCGAAAAAAAAATAGTTTAAAAAGGGAGACCTCTGAACGGTTTGAGTTTTAAATCGAAGTATTCTGATTGAGAGCGACACTTCTTAAATCCGGTGACCTTTAAAGACTTCGATCTAATATTGCTGTTGGTGCTTTCCGATCAATAAACTCAACGGAGATTCAGAAAAATAATTATTCAGTAAATTACATTATCGTCGTCGCGCGAATAAAACGTCGTAACTATAGCTTTAACAAAGCTGTAATTACGACATTTCGCTCGCGCACAGACGCTATTCTTCCAATATTTATTAGGAATTCAAATAGATTGACAGCGATTACTCTTCGTCACGTACATATTCTAAAATGGAGCTCAGTTCGGAGAAATTCGGTGTAGGAATGAAATGTTAAGCTGTACTTACGACATTTTAATCGCAAAACAACGATGTATGCTTTCTATCGGGTCCGAATTTTCTCTGCAAAGTTTCGAGTCAGTATCGAATTATTCCACCAATTTTAAATATTCGCTTAAATTTCAGTTAAGTTCTTAACAGCATACTTGAATGACTACGTCCACTGCCAGCGCGAAATGCAAAACAAAAGGTTGTTAAATATATGATTTTCAAACCGACATACTTAACCCAACCTAACACTATCCGGCTTTCTTGACGCCCCTCAAATAAAAACAACAACAACAACAAACAACGACAACATAAAAATCTTATAAAAACATGTAATTTCTTCATTATCCACAATGTTTTTAGAATTTCATCCAGTAATATAGGTTGTCTGTAACCTTTATGAATTTGGATTAGTCTAAAATTATGTCGTCTAGGAATGGGTTAAGTTTGGGATAAATGATCGGCGACAATCACTAAGCGAAAACACATAAAACGAACATAACAATAAACAAAGACAATTCAACAACAACAACAACAACAACAACGACAAAAAAATTTTGTCGTCTTCTTGAAAATCGTTAGAATAGTTTGATGCTGGGTGGAAAATTTATTATTATCATTAATTCATTTATTTATTCATCTTTATTTTGAATATTATCATTATACTTGCAGTTTAAGTAACAATGCACTCCCGGAATATTTAAATAATTAGATCGGTCACATATAGTTAACCCTTTCCTGTTTTGCAAAAATTTAGACCTGTCCAAGTTCAAAGGTTTTTCAGACGATAATTAAAAGTAGATTTAATTTACAAAATAATTATTGGGTAGAGAAGAAAATATTGTTGAAAAAGAAGGAATTGCTTGTGCAAAGTAATTTCTACTTTTTCGACAATTTTTTCTCAACTATAAAATCAAAGGAGCGTTAAAACCGGTGATTGAACAGGAACGTTTTAAAGAATGTTCGTCAAACACGTTAGTTAGAAAATTTGATTTCAGCTCTCTCTTATCTTTGGTAAAGTTTAGGGTCCCTCAATTTAGATTGATTACAGTCAATTACGCATTCGTTACATCCAATTGTTTCTCGAATTTAGCGAGAAAACTGCACGTCATTAAAGAGCATTTTATCGACAAAATACAGAACGTCCCAAAACTGGGGACTGTGTAAGGGATATTAAACGAGCGGTCATTGAATACAATACCTAATTAATCAATATGGTCTCTGTTTACAGAAAATTAAGAAGCCTTTTAGTGAAAAGAATAGTTATAATTCAGCATGAAATTATAAATAACCATTATACCTTACTTCCCTTCAAACTGACGCATACGATTTCCCTCTATTTTGCCAGATTTACTTTTTTTAAATATTTGTTAAACAGGGTTCAATTTTCGCAACAGGGGTTACATATATTTATAATAAAAACTCATATTTCATACCCTGGCTATTTAATAGTCAAATCAGTCTGGCAGGAGCCGTTGATTTTAGCACCTACGAGACGGTCCTCTTTCTCTGAAAACCTTTTTCGCGCGACTATTTTTGTTTTATTTGAAGAAAGAGTTTCACCTTACATACTATCTTGACAAATGCGGTTTGTTCTTTTCGGTATGATCCATTGCCATGGAAACGGGCTGAGAAATCCATAATTATCTAAGACTACTCAATTTCATAAATATACTCTTCTCAACTTTTTTAGAAGTACTTCAATAAAATATAGTCTAAACGTCTGTCTTCTCAAATCACACAATAATTAGTTTGGATTTGACTTCATGATTGCCATTTTCAAACCTCTACGGCTCTTGAATAACAAAACTTGTCACTAAAAGAAATCCTGAAATCCTTGTTACAATTGTGTACATACCCCTTTGTCAAATACCAGGAATCCAGTCGCCGAGATATGACTTAAATACTGTTAAAAGCGGCGTTAAACTCCAGTTAAACAAAGAAACAAACAGACCCCTGTATCAATAATTTCAGAATATGTCACAAGCACGCTATGGAAAGCTTTGATGAACAGAAAAAGAAATTTAAACATATTTCAAAATTATTTAAGTTTGCAAATTTCAAAGGAGATTTCAGTATTATCTTTTGTCAGACATTTAGTCCCTAGGAGCTCCATAGAATTAATTAATTCTTCAAAGTTCGGAAAAAGTTATCTCCCTGTCGGAACAAAACCGTGTAACGACACCGACTATCATATTCCCAGAAATTAGATAATATTTAAAAAATCGTATTACTAGGTGAAATTTTCTTTTCGTCTTTATAAATATCTCATTTTTTTCGCTAACATAGCAATAAGTAAACATTATTATCTTAATCTTTAGTTTCAGGTGTGTACATTCTGAAATACCAGAACTCTTTTTGTATATTCTCAGATTTCGTTGAAACAAAATTAAAAACTCGATTTTTGGCCTAAACGGTCAAATTTTCAACTTTGCAAGATACGAAAACAACCAATATTATCCTATATAAGCATCAATACTACCAATAACCCTTTCCTGTACAATCACTGGTTTTTACGTCCTTGTGATTTCATACTTGCGAAAACATTGTGGGAAAAGAAGAAATTGCTTGTTACAAGCAATTTCTTCTTTTCCAACAATATTTTCTACTATACTGAATGATTATTTTTCAAATTAAATCCACTTTATATTTTCGCCTGCAAAATCTTTGAAATTGGAAAGGTCTAAAATTTGCAAAATAGGAAAGGGTTAAAAGGTCAGATTTAACTTGAAACGTCTCTTTCCTATTTCGCACCAATTTAAAAGCGCATCTATTCCTCGAAAAGTCTAAATTATTGTCTTAATTTACTAGTTTCAACCGTGTATTTATATATATATGTTATTGTGTATATTGTCCTTATTTTACATTGTTGTAGCTGTACGAAATTAAAGATATGTTCTGTTCTGTTCTGGGAATTTTTCAAATGTTTGTTATTCAGGATTACAATTATCTCGTCAAACAATATATAGTAGCAATTTATCTTCTAAATTGCTCAATCTCAAGTTTCAAGTTAATATCTATTATCCTTTAAGAGATATGCCCCGGACAAAATCTTAGTCTTTAAAACAACAAAGGGCAATACCTCCAAAATTATGCAAGCAGGAGTTGTGGTTCATGTGCACTTCACTTCTCCTCAATGAGACCTATCCACCTATGAAGTTTCAAGATGATAGCATTTATACTTTCGGAGATATTCTCCGGACAAGCTTAGTGACGGAATGACGGAATAATGGACGGAAACCCTTTCGCCGAAACGGCTGGGGATAATAAAGAAGGGATACAGTTGGCACTTGAATATGACCTCGACTTAGCCGGAAATACGAGATTTCCGATTTCGATACAACGAGTGGCGTGTGTTTTCGACATATACTATTATAACTGCGTAGAGCTTGAGTTACGTGTAATGAAAACAAGAGGGCCGTTGGCCCTGGGGCGCTCACCTGAGATAAAGGCTCTTTTTCTTTAAACGGTCTAATTTTGTGTTAAGGTTAGGATTATGAAACATGTGGGCCAAATTACATATAAAGACTATGAACCTGGGGATCCAAAAGTCTTAATTACAAATTCCAAGGCTTGAGTGCTGATTTGAAAGAAGGAAAAAACTTTTTTCATGGGTTATAATTTCAGAAATAAGAAAGAAGTTTGTGAACTGATGCTTCATGCCTATTACCCCCTCCATGGATCCAACCCTGGAGACCCGAGGATCATGATTTTAGCTATGTTGTAAGAGATCAATATACTGATGCTTCATGCAAAATATCAAGGCTCTACGCCTTCTGGGTCAGGAGGAGAAGATACTTAAAGATTATTTTGAAATTTCACTTTTGTTGCCAATGCAACCAGAGTTTTAATATAGGGATGAGTGTATTTTTCACTGCGTTTATTGGAGTATAAAGTGCAATTGCCTTAGCACATGGCAAATAACGCCCGTAGGGCGTCATGTTTAAGCCATGTGCTAAGGCAATTGCACTTCATACGCCAATAAACGCAGTGAAAAATACACTCGGCCCATATAATTGCAATACGTCTTTTTTCAAATCCGAAACGGATAGAGAGATGAAAATAAAAACAAATAAACGAACTGTGGACGGAGTTACTTTTTCTTTGACAGGCATATGGATACATTGACACAGTTTATCGCTCGAGTCGTTGTGACGGCGGACATTTTATTTCGTCGCTTGGGTTTTTTGAAATGGAAATTCGAACATTCGTTGGATTTATTTGGAATTATTATGAGCAAATACTAACTTTAAACTCTGTAAATTATGATATCTGGGTCGATAACAGTTAGAATTATGAATAGATGCTTTGTAATAGACAAGAAATATAAACCTACCACATGGACACGATGCATGCTGAATTGGCGAAGCTGATTCGACATCCCGGATTTACGGCTAATAAAGGTGAGTTTTTCGAAATCTTCATGTTTAAAATGAACATTATAATTGTTATAAGGACACTATTTGTTTATCTATTTATTGAAAATCCATGGAAGTATAAAGGAATTCGAGGAAATCGAAATTCAAAGGGTGATGACTATAAATAGTAACAAAACAAGTTGGGTATTTCTAGGAAGTGAATTCCAAATATCGGAAATCCCTGACCGTGTTTTTGTTTCTATTTTTGTCGAAAATAGTTCTGTCTTTTATCGAGGTATAAAGTGCAATTGATTTGATCACGTGATACGATTTGGGCCAATGAAAATACTTTATTTTGAAGTATTGCAATTATTCGGATTTCAATTCTTTTAGCTAATTTTAAGGGGGACCACCTAAGCAACATTTCGGCCAAATTATGATAAAATTGGTCCTGTGGTTTGGGAGTAGATTTCATTTAAAAAATCGTTCTTTATTTCTATATACCCCCCCTGGGGCTCCTGGGGACCCAAGGATCATGATCTTAGCTATTTTGAAAGAGGTCAATATACTTATGCTTCATGCAAAATATTAAGGCTCTACGCCTTCTGGATCAGGAGGAGAAGATTTTTTAAGATTATTTCAAAATTTTACTTTTGTTGCCATGGCAACAAGAGTTTTTAACGGATTTCACTTCTTTTATCTATTTTTGAAGGGGACCACCTAAGGAACATTTCTGCCAAATTTGGTTCAAATCGGCCCTGTGGTTTGGGAGGAGATGTCATTTAAAAATCGTTCTTTATTTCTATATAAACCCCTACCCCTTGGGCTCCGCCCCTGGGAACCCGAGGATCATGATTTTAACTATTTTGAAAGAGGTCAATATACTGATTCTTCATGCAAAATATCAAGGCTCTACGCCTTCTGGGTCAGGAGGAGAAGATTTTTAAAGATCATTTTAAAATTTTACTTTTGTTGCCATAGCAACCAGAGTTTTAAACGGATTTCACTTCTTTTGTCTATTTTTGAAGGGGACCACCTAAGGAACATTTCTGCCAAATTTGGTTCAAATTGGCCCAGTGGTTTAGGAGGAGATGTCGTTTAAAGAAATTGTTGACGGACGACGCACGACACACGACACACGACGCACGACGGACGCCGGACGGACGTCGGACAAAAGGGGATCACAATAGCTCACTTGAGCACTACGTGCTCGGTTGAGCTAAAAAGCCTAAATCATAGAAGACACATTGGAAGAACGTTGCCAGTGAATTGGGAGGTATTTTGCTTGTTTTACGCAGAAGGAAAGCATTTGTAATAAAAGGAGTTTGTATTTCGCGATGTTCAAAACAATGCAAGATTGGTTAATTTGTAAATTTTACTTTCATCTCAGAATTTTTGAACTCGGAATTACATTTTGTAATCCGTTTTCTTAGATAAAGATTCGGAGAAAATTATTCAATTACATGTACATTTTTTTCCAAATTACCTCTTTTTATACCCTCGAGGTTAAACAGAGCTTTACAATAGAACCATTACGTTTACTCAAGAAACAATTAAGCCTTTAGGCTGTAATTTCAAACGACTCTGAATTACAGGTTTTAGGAAAGGAAAATCACCTTCTCGGTTTACCAAGGAAATTGTGTGCCTCCGAAATAGCAGTTATTGACAAAATGTTTAGGGTCGTCGTCTTGGTTTTCGTAAATATTTCTTAACCCTTGTCATGCTGAGCCCGGGATGTTTCTATTTTTTGGCAGGAGGCGTAGACAAAGATCAGCCTGCACATACGTGCAGTCTGATCTTAGTCTACACCACCTGCTTGTTCCTGTTTAGCATTGTTTAGAGTTCAGAAAATTGTCCAAAGAAATATTTTTTTATCTTTAAGAGCTTCCAGTGCTTACAGTCCTTTGATTAAAATGTATTTTTTAAAAACAGATTTTATTGAGCATGACAAGGGTTAACACCAAAATCCAATCTTAAAAGTACAAGTATAGAGGTTCTATGATAAAACAAGATTTAGGGCCCTGGTAGGGGAGGAATCAGTTATGAAAAATACAAAAAATTAACGTCCGCCTAACTTATTTTGGTTCCACCTTACTCGGTAAAATTTGACGGATCGCAGGCCAGGCTTATTGACCTCCGACAGGAATTTTGACTTTGATGATAAAACGGTACTACTATGAAAAATATAGCCACTAGGATTTAACGAAAAAGTAAAATTGTTTGTTGGGGACCTAAATGTCGTAAATGCATCTTAATTATTCAAGCTATAATTGCATCCTCTTAGTTTCCCAACTTAAAAAAAAAATGGATAATAGGCTATTTATAAATATTGGCCATTATTACAGTTCAAGGTTCACCTTCAAGGTATCAATCGACAAATGAAATAAATCAATTAGACGGGTAAAGAATAAGCTTACAATAATGTGAACATGTTATTTGGTTTTGCGACTTAAACGTCGTAACTACAGCTTATTCAAACTGTAGTTGCCACGTTAAAGTCGCCAACCAACGATTAAAATTTGTGTTATATATTAAATTTGGCGAAAACACGCTTTTCATTATCGAGGTGGAGGTTCCTGTCGGAGTCAGTGGGCGGGGCTAGCGATCCGTCAAATTTCCTATTAACATGCAATACTTAGCAAAATCAATTTGACCAATCGGATGTTATAGATTATAGATATATCTCGGAAGCCAGACATTACAGACAAATCAAAGCCAAACCGAAATGTTATGTGTTTAATTATTCATAGAAGTGTGTTACTAATATGTCATTTTTTGTCAGAGAAAGGCAGATATATTTCTTCCAGGGCGAAATAAACATTGTTAAATAGCTTCAGAAATCAGATATTACGACTTCAATAGGCGGCTGAACGTGTATTTGTTTCGTGTTTTACACGGATTGAAAATTGTGACAAGTTAAGCGAAATGGTGCTATCTCGGAGGTACGAAAAGTGTCTACTCAGATCAGCCTGCGCATCCCTGCGCAGGCTGATCTAAGTCGATACCTTTCGCTTTATGTAGAAGTCCCGAATATAGAATGTTTAGACTATCTAACTTACCTTTATTTCCCTTTTTGAAATGATAATAATGTGTTTAAAATCTCAGCGGCAGATATGGACATTAAGAGCGCAAGAAATTGAAGGATTGTTTGAGTATATAGCATATAAAGCTATTCGAAGACAAATAAAAGACATAAACAATGACAAATAGTATTTCAGTCATATCGCGGCGGCTGGAGCACCTTACAAAGGATCGCTGGTATTTCTAACTCCAGAACTACCACTACACCTTTTCCTAGCCTCCAGCTGCTATCCCACTTAGGTTTACGATTATCCACCCATTGGTTGGAGACAAATGTCAGAAAGGATATTTGCCGCCGCCGGGGATCGAACCAATGACATCCAATGATTGAAGATTAGGAGTCCGGTGCGCTACCGACGGCTTACAAATAGGGAATGAAACAAAACTGATTTAACAATGACCATTTTGAGTCCTCTTATGACAAACAAGTTGTCACAATTGTACCGCTAGAAGAAATAGCGGATTGTCTACAGCGGTTTATTCTCATTCTCCGTTTAACCACAAGGCGTCTAAATTGACCAATCGCGGCTGTCAATCAACGAATCAACCGACCTATGAAATTTTTTATTCTGTCCGGACCTGAGCTTTCAACTCCGAGATTTGGCCGCCATTTTTGTTAACCTCATATAATGGTTTGGCGACTTACAGCTTATTTACAGCTTATGACGTTTAGGTCACCAACCAACCATTTTACGTTTTTGTTACATGATACTGGCCATACTCTTTGCAAAATAATGCCGTTAAAAATCGAAACGGGACTTCCGAACGGAGTAAATGGGCGGGGTCAGCGATTGGTCAATTGCATTAAATTTCTTAGCTTATTTAGATCGAGATAAGATCCAGCTGCAGTCCAGGAGTTACGAGGAATGTAGTAGTTCGTCTCTTATATTAATCAAATCCTACGTAAGGCCGTGGAGAAATTCCGAGGTACTATTCTGAAAAAATGTATGGCACCCAACAATGTCCATTTTTTGAAACAATATTAATATATTTCTTATGTATTTCTTCCGATTGCGTCACTTAAGCACGTGCACGTGCAAATACAAGGCAATACTTTCCAAAGTCAGAGCCGTGTACAACTGAAACCAAGGAAGCACGTGAATTTCTGAGCAACTGAAAGACTGCTTAAAGCGGAGTAATAGCACGCCAGGAAAAAAATCAAAGTACTGAAAAGTACTGTAAGCTAGCAAAGCACTGTTTTATTCAGTAATCTTCTTTTTCAAACGTTATCATGATGAAGAAACGAGGTTGATGTAACCAAGGAGTTAACCCATTCCCTCACATTCCCTCCTTTTTACACACATTAAGAAAATAGTTGTGGAAACTTTATGGAAAATGAAGAAATTGCTTGTTACAAGCAATTTCTTCATTTTCCACATTGTTTCCTACCTAGAGAGATAAATATTTCAGAATTTTCAACAACTGCAACTTCTTTGAAGACTCTGATGGGAGTCATTGCGAACATGATGTGCTCAAGTGAGCTTAAAAACTATGAGATGAACTCGGAGACAGCGTTTGTAATATTCCTGAAATACATAAGAACTACTTTTTTTAGCGTAGGCATTTAAGGGATTTAGTGGTTAAGCCTCCAGTTGAAAGTTGCACACGTTGAACTTAGAAACGACCTCAAAATTGTGTATGTTTACTGTAGCTATCAAAGGTGACGCTTTGCTTGCTAAAACTATTCCACAATGCCTTTCCGAAATCAAAGTACTAAAAGTGCTGTACGCTAGCAAAAAATAGTTTTATTACGCGATTTTCTTTGCCAAATGTTATGATAAATAAACGATATTAAAGTAACCGAGCAGTTAACACATTACCACCTGCCAAAATAGTAGGCTGGTTCAAATTGAAAGAAGTCGCAGACGACAAATTTAAGTTATTTGATTTTAAAAAGTCTTTCCCTTGTTGGGTAGAAAAATCATGGTGGACAAGGAAGAAATTGCTTGTTACAAGCAATTTCTTCATTGTCTACAATGTTTTCCAAAGCTATTTTCTAGAGATGCTTTAAAGGCGAAATTGGGTGGGAATGGGTTAAATAACATAGTAGAGCTCTCAACATTTTAAATAGATTTTTCAATATTCTTGAAATACATATGAACTAGTTTTTATGGCGTAGACATTCAATGGATTTAGTGGTTAAGCCTCTATTTGTAGTTTGCACTCCTTGAGCATAAAGGAGACCTCACAATTGTGTCTGTTAACTTAAGCATTCAAAGCTGACGCTTTGCTAACTAAAAGGCTTATCATGGGATGTATTACTTCATAGCACGGAAAGTTCCGAGGGGGTCTTTTTGTCATAAATCTAACCAGTAGGAATTTTGACCAAAAACTGTTTACAAGTCGCTTTTAACCCAATACAACTCAGTAACGCATTTTAACGCCCCTGTTGAATAACCCTAAGAAAACACAGCAAAAAAAAATATGAAAAATATAAAAAAAATAAGCAAATAAATAAATAAAATAAAATTGGCTTGTTAATCCTAAAATCTATTCTACCATATTGAGATATTACTTTTCAAATTACATACACTTTGAAATGTAGTCCGAAACTTCTTTCATTCAGGTTGATTGTTTGAGTGAATGGGGTTTAACGCCACTTTTAACAGTACTTCAGTCATATCGCGTCGGCTGGAGCACCTAAAAATGGATTCCTGGTATTTCTAACACCAGTACAACCACTACATCCTTTCCTAGCCTCCAGCTGCTATCCCACCTAGCTTTACGATTAGCCACCCATTGGTGAGAGAAAAATGTCAGAAAGGATATATGTCGACGCTGGGGATCGAATCAATGACATCCCATAAATGAATATTAGTAGTCTGATGTTCTGCTGACTGCGCTATGACGGCGGCCTCCTTTACCTATGACCAGTCCAAATGATTGATGTTAAGAAAAGGTTTTAAGCGAACAAACTGCAAGCAATCAAAATCATTTCAGTAAGTATAATCGTACACAAACAAATGCAGCTTAGAATAATCATACAGTCCTAAATATTGTAATGAAACACCCTAACTGCAGCGCAATCAAAGTAAACTAATGGTATTTTCGTCGCGAAAAGACAATAATACAATCAATATAATTCAATTCAAGAGTAATGGAATAGTTTTTCAAATGTTCGCTACAACATAACAAACATTTAACCCAATAAGGAAATGCGTAATTTGCAATGTTTTAACCCATTACCAGCCGACAATATGTTAGACTAGTCAAAAGTGAAAGGAGTTGCAGATGACAATTAAAAGCGTATGAAAATATGGATATACATTGTTTTTTACTTTTCTGATAGAATATATTGTGGATAATGAAGAAATTGCTTACAGCAAGCAATTTCTTCATTTTCCATAATATTTTTCCAAAGCTCTTTAACTTGGGGGCATCTAAAAGCGCCATTGAGTTGGAATGGGTTAAAATAAGCCAAATACGAGGATAACGTGACGCAACATTTTGTTATCTTTTTAGCTAGCAAAGGGTCAAGTTTGATAGTTTAAGTTAACAGACAAATTTTGAAGTCCTCTCTGAGTTCAACGAGTGCAAACTGCCACTGGAGGCTTAACCACTAAATCCATTGAATGCCTACACCATAAAAAGTAGTTCTTATATATTTTAAGAACATTACAAACTATATTTACATTATAGTGACTACTTTCAAAAGCATGCGATCTGACCCATTCCCACTAAATTCCGCTTTTAAACATCTCAAGAAAAATGCTTTGGAAAACATTGTGGACACTGAAGAAATTGCTTGTAAGAGGCAACTTCTTCAATGTTCACAATGTTTTCTAGCGAATTCTACCATCTTGAAATTGTCGTCTGCCGCTTCTTTTAATTTAAATTAGATTTTGTCATGGTTAACTCCTCGGTTATTTTAACCTCGTTTATTTATCATGATGACCTTTGACAAAAATGAGTACTTAAAAAATTCATGCTTTGCTAGCTTACAGTACTTTCAGTACTTTGATTCTTTCATCGTTTGACAAATACATTGACCTTGAATATCATATCGCTTTAAGGCGCAACATTTATGACCAATAACGGGTAATGAAAGTCAAATTGTTAGCTGGGAATTGAAAATCGTAACTACAGCTTGAATAAGCTGTAGGTTCGACTTAACAGGGGAAAATATTCAAAAGGAACCCATGTGGGCCCTTTTTGAAAATCAACCACTATTGAAACATATAAAGGACCCATATTGATAAGAAATTTGAAAAAAAAAATAAAATAAATAAAAAAAGGTCAATAAGAATAATAAATAATAAACCAACACGTGAAAATTCTTTATTAAAATCCCGGTGGACGCTGTTATTGCTATAAAGAAATTGTTCTTATGAAAAAAAAAAGTAAACGTCTTAGTCATAATAACGTTGTTGTCCAAATTTTGGACATAAATTGTGACGAAAACAGGCGGAAATGACGACAGAAAATTACACGGTGTAAACACTATCGTTTCGAAAGTGCATTTGGGTTTAATTTGTGTAGAGTTCAAAATTATCTAGATATAGTTACCTGATATTTGGTACAGTAATTAACCTTCTTTTTTTTTTTTGTTAGAAAAACAATTTCATAATTTCATTGTTTTTCACACCGATTCTTTTTTCCTGTATAATTATATCCTTGTTTGCATTCTTAATATTTTATTTATGTATTTTGCAACAGTATTGTTCAGTTCAGATTTGCCCCTACTTCCTTAACATCTAAACCCGTTTGATCTATAGAATGTTTACTAGACTTGTCTTTGTACGAATGTCCTGGGTGATGACACTAACATATGCTAATACCCATCGGTCCTTAATAGGCATGCTGATAACAACTTGGCACCTAAATTCACAATTAAAGGTCAATAATTGTAGTATGGAAATCTAAGGGTCAATAATTGGCACGTTATTGCCAATATCTGTCCCAAATATAATACAATAAAATACCACCTGATAAGCAACTCAGATTGGACTCATATTGGTTCCCACATGGGTGTTACATCAAACTAACAGTTTTGGTTTAAACCTATTCAATTTACATCGATTTGGAAACAAGTTCTTCCAACTAAGATTATTCCCTCTCGATTCTGCTTTCTGGAGAGTACACCAGTACTCGCACCGGAAGTGTGGGCCAATTATTGAACCAAGATCGATTTCCGCTCCTGGGAATCGAAATAAGGACCACTTGAGGGGAAGCCGAAGCTCTACCTCTCGACAACGGACACCATTTTTGCTGGAGGGGACTATGATTGTTATGTTTATCACTGACACACGAACTAATGGTCAGACAGAGCAAAGACATATGATATAGGAAATATTACAATAGTGTCTTTTTATAATTGTTGTTATCGTGTTCGAGAATCGTGTGCAGGTAATTTTTAGAAAATACCTACACACGGTTCTCGAACACGATAACAACAATTAGAAAAAGACCTTCGGTCTCATCCAATAAAAAATTCCTACACATGATTCTTGAACACGATAACAACAACTAGAAAAAGACACTGTTGTAATATTCCTTCTATTATATACCTTTAGGACATTATATTAAGAAAATTTTCTGAAATTATTAAGAAATAGCCAACTTTCCGAAAAAATCGAACGTCAATACACAAAAAAGTAGTCCGTGTTTAACGGTACTCGACGAATACGTTTTTTTTTTTTTTTTTGTACACGCCGTATACGGATTTTTTTTTCTATCGAGTTGTATTAGATAGCCAGATTTTAATCCATATCTTTTATAAGTATATAATAAATAGAGGATATTGAATGAGTGGTCATGAACTATCGAATTTAATAAACGAATCATCTAAAATCAGATAATAACGAGACTCGGTCGAGTTTTTATCTATTTTAGTTCACGAGTTGAATACATTCGGGATATAATGAAAACTAAGTTGATATTCTATTTATAAATCTCCCTAAATGTTGCAATCAATCACTTGTTATTCTATTTATAAATCTCCCTAAATGTTGCAATCAATCACTAAAAGTTAATAGATTCTATCGAAATATGATATTCCGCGAAATATACAAAGCCGTTTGACAAAATCACGTCATTTAATACGTTATGACGTCATTTTGGCAGAAAGGAAATGTCGTCACCATGGCCATCGAATTCATTTGTATAGTTATAACCCTAGGGTAATTTCACCCATGTAGTATAAAAAAAATCAACGGATTTATCTAACCCCTAAGCCGTCGTTGATATAAAAAAGTATGTATGTAAGATGACTTACGTTTCTTTCAAGGAGAGTTAGCCAGTCTAATCTTTTATCCATTATGGAGATCCGAGCGTCAATGTTCATCAAATAATTCATAATATCTGTATTCGTTGGGGCTGAATTACACCTATACCGATAATTCGTATGTCGGCCCGCTGTCCTATTAGGCGTCGGCGAGCGAGACCGAGATCGAACTCGAAACTGTAAGCTATCTGTAAGCGAGGACACACCATCAAAATCGTTGGGGTTAGTTTTTAAGTTCAAATTTCCTTCGAGAATTTCCTTCTTCACACTTTCATTGAAATGTACGGGCTTGAGCAATTCATGCTTGAAAGACTTCGAGCGTGCTCGAAACCCTACCCCATTCTGCTCTCGAGCAGCCCTTGTGCTGTACAACTCTGTCTTTAGTGAGCTCGATCTCTTAGGCATTCGTTTCCAATAGAACACTTCTTCGGATGGTGAAATATCCTTAAAATCAACACTGCTTTTACGTGTAACGTCAAGAGCATTCGCACCTAAATCGAATCCGGCTCTTCCATTTATATCACCGTTCATTTCGTTTTGAGCAAAGATTCCAATCGAGTGTCGACTTGGAGAAAGCTTATATTCCCGGTTCGGAGATCGATCCTGTCGACGACTTGGTTGGCACAAACAGTCTTTAATATCTTCTCCATTTTCAATCTCTGGAACAAGCGATGGCCTCTTGAAGGATAATTTACGTTCGGGAGTATTTTGATAACTACGTGGAATTTTGAGTGATTCTGAACGTCTATGTGATTGGATTTCTTCCCGTAAAATATCGTTTTCTGTAGGTTCGATCCTCAAGGATCCACCACGCCGGATTGTAGGGGTTCGACCTTGTGGTTTCACATATAACTCGCCTCTCAATGCGTCGTTGTATCGCAACATTGTCACTTATAAGCATTTGACTCAATGGACAATCTTGATTTCTTCTATTCTGAACGTTTCACAAATCTTAAACAGTAAGACCAACCACAAATTGGCATTCATGTGTAATGTAAAACATATCACATATGGAATCTGTCTTGTGATTGTCCTTGAAACAAACTGTTCTCAACTAAATCTAGAATACTTCGCAACGATTTTTATCGAGACCTAGTCCAGGTTAAGCATTTTGAGAAATATTGGTTTCCAAGCACACTTTTTTGTTCTGTCTTCTAAATGACTGATCGCTGACCACGCCTACCCCTTCCCCCACTTTATTCTGACAGAACGTTTCACTTCGATATATAAAGGCGTTAATTTGCAACATTTATGGCCAGTAACATTTGATAAAAAGTGAACCATGATTTATTGATCTTCTGAATATCGTAATTACAGCTTGAATAAGCTGCAGTTAAAACTTTTAGGTTAAATGCTTAGCAAAAATGTAGGCCCATGTCAAAGTTCAAATTTCAATTCCGGTCAAAATAAATTAGTTGATTGGTCGTTTTTTTTCTTTGATGACAGCCGCACTTGGTCAATTTAAAAATAAAAGAAACGACATGAATAGAAGTAACAACGTTTCTGAAATTGTGAAAAAACGACGCGACTAGTATCACCCTAGGTCCATCGTGATTTGATATAACATAAAATAGCATAAGATGTAGAAAATATACGTTTCAATTTTTCTTTAAATTCTGAATAACAAATTGCCCGCAAACACGGAAACTTGCTTTTCTTTAAGAGGTGAAGAGAATAGTTATAGTTTTCATGGAGGTATGAACCGAAAAAACTAATCACAATTATGTATGTTATTCGTGGATTCATACAGTAGTGTGATTAGGCTTTTCGGTTCATGCCTCCATGAAGCAAAAATATTCTCTTTATTTCGTATATTTTAATAGCATCGAGCGAAAAAAAAAAAAAACACTTTAAACATTTGATACTTTTTTGGAATGGGACTATTTTGTCCGGAAGCATACAAAATAACTGCGTGCATTAGATTTCTTTAATGGAGTTATGATTTTTTTCGACCAATCAGAACGCTTGTTTTTGATAGACGAAAGTAAAAATTGAATAATTCGTAATAAATGATAAAGTTATAATCTAATTTTGTCAAATACTTACTGAATAGGAATAGCGGTAGCTTTGACCAAATAGGTGGTGTTTTACGGTCATTTACAGCGCGCAAAAATGTCAAAATATTACATAACAAAATAACGAAAAGAGTGAAAAGCCAAACATTCTTTTCAGACGATTCCCGACATATGTGATGTCACGCTTATTCCACCAGGTAATATGCTAGAAAGGTCGATCACGAGACTGCAGCTGCTTCTTGAGAGTCTCGCGTGGTCTTAAACTTGTTCGATGGCTAGCACCGTAACACGGAGTCCAAGTTTAATATCTCATCCGATGTGTTATATTGACTAGCCCGAGGATCGAACCCGTGATCTCGAGGTTTGAAGAAGAGTGCTCTACAAACTTCGCTGATGGAACTGACATACTTTGTATACGTATGGCACCTTTCTAACACCTATGGGTCTAGCGTGTTATAAAGTGAATGTAAACCAAATAATCTTAAGCGGCTCTTTCATAGATTATAAAAAGAATGGCTCATACTTTTTAAATTTCTAACTGTAATACTTTCAGATATTTGAGGGAAGGTGATTAAGCTGATTTTTAATGAAAATTACTGTTCACAACTTTAAAAATAGAAAGAAAAGAAAAAAAATCGCGTTACGCAAAAAAGAAAAACAACCACACACAACCGAAATATAACCCGAAGGGAATCGGAATTCACCGAGTAAGTATATTTTCTGTCGATTACACTGAAAATTGCCTCCTTTTAGGTTTCCGTGACGTGTCAATTACGCAATTGCCTTCCGCTAGCAATTCGGTCACTATCGACATCCCCGAAGGCTATCGACCTCATTCAATAAATTCTGATGTTTCAAAGCAGGCAATTGGAAAGAGATTACAATAAATAGGGAATATTATAACAGTGTGTTTTCCATTTTTTGTTATCGTGTTCGAGAATCGTGTGTAGGTATTTTTTTATTGGATGAGACCGAAGGTCGAATCGAAATAAAAAATACCTACACACGTCTCAAAAAATAAAAGATAATAAAACATAGAAAAAACAAACTGTAGTAATATTTCGTTTATTATATACCTTTTAGGACATGGCATTAAGAAAATTCTCTTAAATGATTAAGAAATAGCCAACTTTCCGAAAAAACCGAACGTCAATACACATAAAAGGAGTCGTGTTTAACGGTACTCGACGAATACGGTTTTTTGGTACACGCCGAATATTATTTTTTTTCTGTCGAGTTGTATTAGATAGCCAGATTTTGATTCATATCATCTATAGGAATATAATATATTAAACAATGGTGACTGTAGTAGATTCAGCACGAAGAGATGGTATACTGTGTATGTCATGAAAATGCCATAGATAGCAGAATATTTTCCTGCATCAAATTTTCATGAAAACATGTTCAAGTGCCACTTTAAAAGATACAAAAATGAGCTCGGCCAAAGGGTTTTATAGAAAAAAATATATTCCATACCGAGTACTTTCCATCGCAAACTCCAAACACTGTGTGTGATTTAATACAACATTTTCCAATTTTTTTCTTCTTAAACAGGAACACATATTGGTTTCCAAGACTCATTAGCCTTGACTTTTCCAGATTTAATATCACGTGATGTGACCTTTGTACTAATTTGAGGTTATTCTAATATCATGTTTGTCCATAACGTACGTATGAAAGAATTACATTTCATCGGCCTGCTAATAAAGCTGTAGTTACGATATTTTACTCGCGCACCGACGATATCGTTTATGTCGAGCAAATTATCGTATATACAGCTTAAATGAATATGACCGAAATTCGAACCCTGGATCTCATGAATGAAAGTTCGACGCTCTACCAACGGAAAAAGATGCAATTCAACCAATTACCTTTTTCCGCACTGAACTTATTCGTAAAAAATGTGAGAAAAGGTGATATTGCAAGAGCTAGCGAGCAATTTCTCACTTTCCCACACTGTTTTCTACGCTGCTTGACATTTATCATTTTAAATGTGAACCCGTTGTGAAATGTCTATTGTAATTACTTTCAATTTTGACCAGTCTAAAATGATGTCGTCTGCTTACGGGTTAACAAGACCTTTTCCTTTACTATTTTACAGGGGTTAGCGCCACTTTTGACAGTATTTCAGTCATATCGCCTTACCATGGATTCTTAGTATTTCTCACACTAGTACTACCATTATATCCTTTTCTGAGCCTCCAGCTGCTTTTACGATTATCTACCCATCGTTTGCCGACGTCATGGCTCGGTTGGTAGCGCACTAGAGTCTCAATCTTCAATTACGGGATGTCATGGGTTCGATTCCGGAGGCGGCACATATCCTTTCCGACATTTGTCTTTCCCCAATAGGTGGCTAATCGTAAACCTAGGTGTGATAGCAGCTGGAGGCTAGGAAAGGATGTAGTGGTAGTACTGGTGTGAGAAATACCAGGAATAAATTGTTAGGTGCTCCAGCCACCGCTACATGACTGAAATACTGTTCAAAGCGCCGTTAAACACCATTCAATCAATCAATCAATCTAACCATCGTTGGGAGATAAAATACCCGACATTATAATTGCCGCGACCGGGAATCGAAGCCTTATACCTCATGAATGAGAATAGGAAGCGCTACCGACGGAAAAGATACAATTTAATCCATTACCACACAAACCCTCAGTTTTATGTACTGAACAAATGTCATTCGGAGAAAAAATGTGGGAAAAGGAAAACTTGCTCGTGAAGAGCAAGCGATTTCTCATATTCCTACCATGTTTTCCACTCTATATGACATTTATTTTTCTTAATTTAAACCCATTATAAAATTTCAACTGCAATCCTTTTCAACTTTGACCACTCTAAATATTTGTCGTCTGGTAATGAGTTAACAAGAACTCAATAAACATTGTGTAGTGCAATATTCAATACCTTAAAGCAGTTATCCGATTAACATTTTATTAGAATACCTCGGTAAAACAGTTTGTCCAGGATGCTTCAGCGTTTGGTTGCGAGTTCGAATTCAATATGATGCATTGGAATTCGACTTTACAATCCACAAACCGAGACGTTATGTTTTAAACCATAAATAATTTCCTAAGCAATTCAGTTTTAATGAAATCTGTGCAATTTCTTTCCTCATTTATTCAAAATCTCAAGAATTTGCGGATCCCAAAAGAACAAGGTTTCCTACAAATGTTTAAGTAAAGTTAAGCCAAATAGAATACACCATGTATATGGTAGAAACCACCTTGAGAAAAGAAGAAAGTTTTTATCACAGTTTGCACGTCGAAACTGCAGTTAATTCAAGCTGTAGTTACGATGTTTATGTCACCAACCAACTCATTTTACCTTTAGTTATATTATACAAAATAACGCCGTTTAATGTATATGTCCAACTTCCCATTGGGGCTCAATGGTCGGGGCCAGCAAATCAATTCCAGAGTGTGAGTTAACTTTCAATTATGAGGTCCAGGGTTCGTTTCCCAGTCGCGGCAAATAATCTTTCCGACATAAGTCTTTCGCCAGTGGGTTAATAATCGTGAACCGGAATAAATCTGGATGAGTAGCTGCAGGCTCGGATAGGATGTAGAGGTAGTACTGGTGTTAGAAATATCCGAAATCAATGGTAAGGTGCTCCAGTCGTCGCTGGAGTGAATGAGCTACCATTAACTAAGACGTTGAACCCTATTTAAAGAAAACAACAACAACATCACCACCACCAACAAACAAACAAACGAATTTCCAAATTTGTTATGTACACAATAGCAATGTTTCAATTTCCATTTTTTTATTACACTACGCCGTTTTGTGGACCCCTTTAGTAGACTTAATTTAGACGCACATTTCAATTGTTTTATCAAACTCCAAAAAATGTACTACTTTATTTTCACAACACCACAGCACAAATTTCACACAATAATGTAACGTTTTCGTAGACACCTTCGACATTTTCTCCCTAGTGCAAAAATCGACGAGATATTCCCGACTTTCTCCCCCCAAAAAACATCCCTCTCCGTAATGTCTCACTTTCCCTTCAATCGCAAACAAGACTTTTTTATTGAAGTAATATGATACCGAATGAAAAAAGAACCATCTTAATGCAATGACAAGCAAATTCGTGGTAATTTTCTTAAGACCAACACCAATATAAACCCATAAATTTCAGAAGTAAAATGTTTGATGTTTTTTAAGGTAGTTTAAATTGTTGTCTGAGAAGTTGCGAATCTTCATTTCTAGGAAAGAGTCAATATTGGATTTCCTGGGCTCTAAATGTTACGAGTGACTTGAAATATGATATACTACGGAAGACTTAGTTGATTTTACCTTCAATTTTTATCAGTGTTTGTTTCATTTTTGAAACTGCTCAATGAGTTTAAAATTGACGGTTCGTAGCAGTCAATCAAAGAACCAAAGAATCAATCGACGAATCAAATTATTCAATAAAACCGGAATTGAAACTTGAACTTCAACATTGGTAGATATATACGTGAAGCTTTTTTGTTTGTTTGGTGACTTAAAGGACGTAACTACAGCTTAATTAAGCTTCTTGTCACAAGTTACCGTTCACAGATTCATATCTAATAGGAACATCCTGTCGAAGCTCACTAAGCGTGATCCGTTAATTTGCTTGAAAGACAAACCATTTTGTAAATGTAGCTTAGTTGTACCTAAGATGTCGTGCTTACGCTCACCGGATACCGCGATAATTGAGATCAGTCTAGTGGTTTTGATTATCTGATAAGTTCAATAAGTATGGACCCTGGTGAGGTCGACATATTTCGCGTTTTGTAGAATCTCCAAGCCTGTCCTTAATTGTTCCAAATGGCGAAACTTCGATTTAGATAAGCTTTAGCCGGCATTTTAGTTTCGGCTAACCTAACAAAAGTGTTCGTTATATAAGTCGGAGAGCTTGAGAGTTCATCAATAGATTTTAGTCTAAATTAATGATATGATAGGCCATTTATTTATGGCTACAGTCAACCTGGTGACACTATCAAACTTACTTAAAATCATGTACAAGTTACTCATATATAGCTCAAAAATAATGTTTTCCTTTGCCTGAATACAGATACAAAAGTAATTACACCCTTCATAGAACAGCCGGTAAGCTTTCTTGTCATATTCGTTTATTAGCGAAAGTTTGAATCAATTATCTATTACATTTAAACGTATCGCTTTTTTTATTTTTATTTTTTCGTTTAGATATCGCTGAGCTATGGACAATGCTAATCAAAGTTGTCCACTCCGAGGTCAAAAGCTCAGGTACACAACAATAAGAACGTTCAATGTGGCTTACAGGCCATTTGGCCGGATGTTTTCTATCTTTGTTCAATGATTGCATATGACTAAATTCTAAAACACATGTCGCTAAAATAAATATCTTCTTAAATTGTAGTTGTTACCCCCTTTTTTCTGTCTCCACAACCAAACGGGGGTAGAAGAGTAAAATATCCGTACCTTGTAACGTATTTCTTTAAAGAGAAAACATTTCCTTGGTTTAAAATACCAGACTTTGTACATTACTCGACTTTGTCTACCCAAAGAAACATTTCTTAATATGTCGGACTTATTGTGAACTTGTCAATAACGTCATCAAGATATTTTTGTTGGTTTTGTAGCTTAAGACGTAAGCTGTTCTTACGGCCTTTCGGTCGCCAACCGAAGAGTTGGTCTTTTGTTTCATGTCTCTTGCAAAATGTTTGACAAATATTATCGTTTAATACCTCAGTCGAACTACCCTTTTGCGGCAAATGGGCAGGCGTAGATATAACTCATTTCAGTGATGACCGGAAGAACTTTTTTTTTCTTGTCACCTGTCATAAATACTGCTTAATACGCGGGTTATGATAAATTTGTTGATATCAGGTCATATGATCACGTGATAAGCTGTCTAATTTCACTCAGTCATATGATCGAAACTCCTTTTACAGTGCTTGGGGTACCGTTAATTCACCTGCAAAGCCACCGTCATAGTGCTGTCGGTAAAACGTCAGACTCCTAATCTTCGATCATGGGATGTCATGGGTGCGATCCCCGGAGGAGGCACATATCCTTTCCGACATTTGTCTCTCACCAATGGTTGGATAATCATAAACCTAAGTGGAATAGCAGCTGGAGGGTAGGAAAGGATGTAGTGGTAGTACTGGTGTCAGAAATACCAGCAATCCAATAAAAGGTGGTCCGGCTGCCAAGATATGACTGAAATACTGTTAAAATTGACGTTAAACCCCATTCAATCAATCAATTAAATCACCTGCCATAAATACTACGCCACATTGTCACGTGATAAGCTTTTATCATTTGACCTGTTAGAACTACTCTTACAGTGGTTGGAATATCTTTTAATTTTTTTTTTATATTTTAACTGTAACTGTTTAAATCTTGGGTAATACATGACGCAGACGTTGTTTATTAAATGGAAGCATAAACATAACTTCAGAATGGCAGTATTTCTAATATCGCTTCGGAGTGGATTTAGCATGGATACTATTTGAATCAGGAGACTTTAAGAGATATCGGCTAGGCATGTATTCACAAGCTGCGTTCATCCTGTGATATTCTATATGGATGGCACTGACTTATGGTTGTGGCTTTAACTGCATAACTACAAACCCGTGAGAAAATCTTCGGCCTCTTAGTTGAGCGATATAGCGATAGTAAATCTAGGCATACATTATCCGATTATCAAGTGAGGTCTTTGTTGATAAAAGGTTTAAGTTTTAGATGTTCTTCTGTAGAATTCTTTCTTATGCGGGCCTTGGAAATTAAAATTATGCTAGTTCTTTCAAAGGTTGAATTGAATGAAACAATCAGTAAGTAAAATAGATAATGAGTGACTTGATCTGTAAATTTCATCGGTCTCGGCTTTAGAACTGATCCTTTTTACCTTCGACTCACCAGATAAAACCCTACGCCTTGCTCGATGAACTTTTCTATTTTAAGACAGCAACCGTCTATTTTATACTTAGCCTTTCATCTGCCATAAATCCAGCAGTATAAGGAATGATAAACTTGTTGATATCAGGTCATATAGTCACGTGGTTAGCTTTATGATGTCTCTTGATCTTGATCATGTTCCTTCCACTGTAAAAGTAGTTCCGACAAGTCACATTACAAGGCATTTTAGATAATAATTATTTAAATTCTCAACAACAGTTTCGGCTTAAAAGATATTCCTACGCCGTGCCCGATAAACCTTTCCATACCAGATCACCAAGCATCTATTTCTCTATATCTAGATAACGGATCAGATGCTTTTTTTGTTAGTTTCTTCAGTTGTATATTTAATTTCTAAAGGTCACAATATTCAAATACTTGAAGATGTACATTTCGACCAGGCATTCGAAAACAGAATACGGGCTTTTCTAGTATACTGTATGCTATATTCATTTGAAGAAGAAATAAGAAAAAAAAACACACACACACGCCACACACACAAAAAAGTAAAAAACTTCTACTACTACTACCAACACCTATGCTACAGCTTCTACATCTGAAAGTACAATTATGCAAACTTATCGTGTGTTTCTTTTGTTCATCAGATACAAATACTGTTTTGAATTGAAAATTAAGCGTCATTAACGGTATCATATATTAGGATATTAGAAAATCATTTTGAGAAAATGAGAATTGCTTGTTAAAAGCAATTCATATTTAACCACAACGATTTTTCAATATCCTAATATATTAGCTATGTGTAGGCTTACGTGGTTTTGGACTAGTTTGGATCAAAGGGATTTAATCGCTTTTCTTAATTCTAGAAATATGATCAGTTATATCCCTTTTTTTATAAACCTAATAAATATTTCTCGTACAACCAAGTACAAAAAATGTGTAAGAAGTATAATTAAGAGAAAAAAAATCTTATCTGATAGTGTCAAATACAGATTCATATAAGGTAGTCTAAAATAACGTCATTTTCATTCTGTAGAATGAAATCAGAATGGGAAATAGATCAACTTTAGTACTTTATTTAATTAAGAGATGAAGAGAATATTTTTTTGTTTTCATGGAGGTATGAACAGAAAAACCTAATCACACTGTATGAATACGCGAAGCTAATGGGAATTATAGGGACATTATATACAAATACACGTATATGCTTATATAATTTATGCTTTACAAGTACCAAACATGCAACTGAAATGGGACACCATCGATACATTACATATTTAATCACAATAGACAATTTATGAGATATCGGTATAACTTAATCCAAGGCACATGTATCTGTCCTATTATCCAAACAATTTCTGTTTAGTGATCAGCTAAAAATTTTAAACCCCGGAAACGAATAATTGACTTAACATACCAATGTTCCACTAAGCATATTCCAGACTTCATTTACCTTCAAGATGATCATGGTATTCGCTATTTATGAAATGAATGAACTATTTCTAGAAAAATATGTACAATTCACACTGACAAAATTGGACACGTCACAAGAAATATTCGGTATCTGATAGAGTCAAATACGTTTCCGTATAAGGCAGTCTAAGATCACGTCAGTTTTATTATGTAGATGACGTCATAATGCGAATAAACGTTATAGATATTTTTCATAATTTCATCGAATTATTTAATAAGAGAAATAGGTATATAATATAGTATATATAATGTAATTTTATGGACGGTGATGGACACAGTTTGGAAACCTAGGAACTACCACGAAAATGTATTAACGTAATTTCGTTCCTTCACCGCACCCGAGACCTGTCGTGATAAATTCATGCTAAGTAATTGGAACAACAATAGACGGTGATATTTCTATTTCGATTCTTTTCACGACCACGAATGAATTTTTGGCAAATAAAATTTGAACTATCACTCCGGTAAAACGGGGCCTGTCTTTTTAATTGCAACGTTTTTGATTTTGGTTGATACTCAGAAACATTTAAATTGGGCAATTTCAAAAGTTTCATCGCCGGTTACATTGCAATTCAAAGGAAATGGATAAGAACCGACCGGATGAATTGCCGAGCGAAGGAAGTCTCAAAGAAAGCAAAGAATGTTCGTATAATTTTGTGGCACTAATAAAGCTAAAGATATTAACTATCCTGACCGGTGTGTCGAAAATTCACTAATGGCTGTAAAAAGAACAAGAATAACAACAACAAAAATGTCAACAATTTAGGTCTAAGGGAAGTAAATCATTTTCCCGTCATCTGTCAGGTAAGTATAGGGAAACTCCGGTTCATATCAACACAAGATCAAGGTGGCCTCTGATTGGTCAATATTATTGGAATTCAAAATCTATGCTTTTTCAAGACCTTTTATGTTCCGTTGAAAAAAAAAGTCAAAAAAGGGCGGTTTTGAATCATTTTGGCAATTTACTAGCGGGTTTTAAAAGTGGGTTCCTTTTTTTGAATTGCCCGTAGAAACAGCTGTACAGGGAGGGTCATCTCAAAAATGGGGTCAAAAGTCATAGAGAAAAGGGATCATGCCATACTGAAATTTATTTTTTCGGTTGTATGAATGGATGTTCTTCAATTTAAAGTAGGTCTGGTCATTCTCGCAAACTCTTGGACTGAGCTATAAGCGAATATGTTATAATGGTCGTCTATGGAAAATGATTTACTTCCCTTAGACCAGTATTTGTTGTACCTATTTCTAGGCGTAGCGACTACTAACACAGATCCCGGATGTGGCAAGGGAACGGGCTTACGTTGATACATTTCTGTGAAATTATCTAGGTTTTCCAACCGTGTTGAAGCCATAATAAAATTGGTCTCGCTGGTTGAACTCATATAGTTATGAGAGAATATTTGTAAGCTCAGTCGGAAAAGTAGGCGCCCTGAAAGCAAGAGGTCTCGTTTCGAGTGTCAAACTTGTTGCATATTCGTTTTCTTTGTGTGACATTTGACGCCCACTGGCGCCCATGGCTACGCTTGTTGCTCTTCAAATTGCGAGTGTAAACTCACTGTAAAAAAAGTGTGTTTAGTTACACCAAAAAAGGTTGACAGCAACACCAATATTCGTGTAACATTTCTCTACACCAAAGTAAGTGTGAATTCGCACTTTCTGAGAATAGTTACCTCAACTTTGGTGTTAAATAACACGAACAATAGTGTATAATCAGCAATGAACATTTGGTGTTACTTTACGCTTTTAATGGTGAAACTTCAAACTATCTTGGGTGTAAACTTTCCCTTTACACTAATTTACAATAGTTTACACTATTAGTGTAACTATACGCTAAATTCGGAGGAAATTTACTCTTTCAGTGGTTAAACTTCACACCATTTTGGGTGTAAACTTTCCCTAAACACTTGTTTACCATAATTTTCACTATTCAGAGGAACTTTACTCTTTCAGGGGTATAACCTCAATCCATTTTGGGTGTAAACTTTCCCTTTACGCTAGTTTACAATAGTTTACACTATCAATGTAACAATACGCTAAATTCAGAGATACCTTACTCTTACAATAGTGAAACTTCATACCATTTTGGGTGTAAACTCTCCCTACACACTAGCTTACAATAATTTACACTATACAGAGGAACTCTACTCTTCCTTGGGTGAAACCTTAATCCATTTTTGGTGTAAACAATCTTTTCACAATAGTTTACACCGCAAGTGTTACCTAACGTTAATTCAGAGAAACTTTACTCTTTCAATGTTGAAACTTCAACCCATTTTGAGTGTTTACTTTCCTTTTACACTAGTTAACAACTGTTTACTCTATAAGTGTTGCTATAGGCATAATTCAGAGAGACTTTACTCTTTAATTGGTGGAACTTCGCTCCATTTTGGGTGTAAATTTTCTTTTTAAACTAGATCGCAATGGTCTTCACATTAGTGTAACTATACGCTATGTTCAGGGAAACTTATGGGTGCCCTGTGTTACTGAGGTTGCTAGAGTCACTTCCGGTGAAGATTGCTGCGCTTATTACCGTGAATGCATCCGTATGAGATTTTGGTGCATTTTGGAGACACTGGGGATTCTACTGCAGTCGTTTAAGCAGGACAGATAGCGCTAAGGTAAATAAACGTCATTTCACTGTTCATATCCACAATATAGACATGCAGTGTGGCTTTTGTTCAAAGGAAGTTATAAGGATGTTGATTATATCAGTCACGTTTCCATAAAGCATAGAAGTAACGCTATTTTCTTTATTAGTTGTGGGATAGATGGCTCTCCGATTACGTCTCATATAGCCACATTGTTTAGCAATGTGTGGATCTGATTGTGAAAACGAATAACTATCAATTTTAGTGTAAATAAATGTTGAGGGTTGTTCGTGTTCCCAATCTTCTAGTCTATGACTTTACCAGTCTAATAGTAAAATTTCGAATTCGGAGGCGCCATGTTGTGTTTTCGGTGAGCAAAACCGATCGAGAAGATTCCTTCAATCGAATGCTGTGCATAGGGTAATGATGGCTCACATAATTCAGTCTTAATATTCTCTTAGTTTAGGGCCTGTTACATGCATCCATATCTAATTATTGAAAGTAGTTAGCCTTTGTCGGTTTACTAAAGAGTCTTGATTCTTTTCAGATAGTGAGCCGTCCCTGAATGACCAAAATATGTTTTATCAGCTCTTTTAATCTAACACTCACAATACTTTTAAAATTTTGCACCCTAAAAAATGTCTAAAAGTTTTTATTCCAGCACATACGCGCACCTGCCAGTAATACCCGAAAGGGGAGTTGGGCAGTATATATAGATAGATAGATAGATAAAATTATTGGGTGGAGTTATCACCTTTCTGTTCTTATAGATATTTTTGGCCTTGACTTTTGATTCTTAGGGTAGACATATATCTAGTTTAGTGCTTAATTCAATAAGATAGGCCTACAAGTAATTTAATGCTTAAAGTTGGGTTTGTCGAGGAATCGTACAGTGATATTGAAGTCTAGATTCGCAGATATGAATGTAGGACGTTTTGGCCAGGACGTTTTGGCCACGGACGTTTTTGCCACCACTATTGCAAAAACGGACGTTTTGGCCAAATTCATTTTACATGTACTTATTTTAGATTATTAAGCCAAATTATTAGTATTTCTTACTAAAAACTTGTAGAATTATGAAATGATTATTGGAAAAATTGTGATTTTGATTTTTTTATGTATAATTTGTGTGTTTTTTGTAGTCTTAATAAATGCATATAATAATGAGTTATATATTCAATATTATGTAATGATTATTTGAAAGTTGTGATTTTGGTTTTTTTACTCAATGTTTTTCTTAAGCACCATGGACATCAAAACAAGGTCCTGTTTGAGAAAGAGTTAATAAGCCCTAAAAACCATTTGTTTTGTTTCTTTCTTTTATCCTGGGAATTTAAGATATTAAAGATATTTTTCATTTTAAGTAAGAAAAGGTAATTATCAGTTTTTTTTGTAATGGATCAACATTTGATTTAATAATTGCTTTATGAAGTTATACCACTATTTAGATTTAATTTTAAATAATTAGTGGAATTAAATTCTTTCAGTTAGTGATTGTTTTTAAGTGCAGTTACAACACACTTTAATCATAACTGTCAATTAAAAAATATACATGGATTGATGAAATTGTTTTTCTAACTATCGAATAATAAATCTTTGAAATGTCCAAAGCAGAAGCTTTCAATAAAGAAGAGTTTATATGTCGCTTCATTTCATCAGAGTCAAGGCTTGGATTGTCTAATGATAGCTATTTTGAGTACGGGTTTAAATGTTATTAACATAACTTTGCATCTTCATATCTGACTAAGAAAATTAAAGTTTCATTTATATATTCTCTTTGTTTCTTCTTATTAATTGACCATTTTCAAATAACAAATCTTAGACTGGTCCAAATTAAGAAAGCGTTTGAGATGATGAATTTATTGTTTGCAAAAACTGCAAAAATTGATGAGAAATTGGTGGTAAAATGTTCTTTTCCTTCTTTTTCTTTGATGTTTTCCAAAGTTTCCAGTACTAGGGTTGTCAAAACTAAATTATCATGAAACTGTTATTCAATGGGAATGATTAATGGGAAAATGCTGGTTATCTATATATTTACTAAGAAATAAAACAACCATTACGATCCATAGTAGCGGAGAAAACATTCATGAAAGATGAAAAAATATATTTTTGGGCATTATCTTCTTTTTTCTAGATGTATTCCAAATGTTCATAAACTATGATCCAAATCCATATTAACATCATAAACAAGTAATTAAGAATATACGCACATGAGAAAACTATTATGGAAAAGAAAAAGATACTGGTTATAAATTGCTCATTGAATATATAACTCATTATTATATGCACTTATTAAAGACTACAAAAAACACACAAATTATACATAAAAAAATCAAAATCACAATTTTTCCAATAATCAATACATAATACTACAAGATTTTAGTAAGAAATACTAATAATTTGGCTTAATAATCTAAAATAAGTACATGTAAAATGAATTTGGCCAAAACGTCCGTTTTTCCAATAATGGTCGCCAAAATGTCCGTGGCCAAAACGTCCTGACCAAAACGTCCTGGCCAAAATGTCCGTGGCCAAAACGTCCGTCCACCGCAGATATTGTGGACTGTTTGTCATTTAAATACAGCCACATGCATACTTCTGCAATTTCCATGGGTAAAGCTAACTTTTTGTGGTACCCAAAGGGAATTTGAACCAATTTGCTTGTTGTTGTTTGGATAAATATTTCGTCTTGTTCTAGTCTTCGTATTGGTTGCATCATAGAAGTGAATATTCACTTGTTTACTGTCACGTTGCAAAATTTACCCTGTGTTGTCTCTATGCTGTGGGTACTTGATTAAGAGGTTATACAAGATAGTCCGAGATATGGATATTTTCTAAGGAAATTTTATATTTGTATTTCAGTTGGCATGGGAAAACAGTATATAATCATTTTATCACGTTGAGTGCCATTACAGTAAGAAACCTGCACCTAAAGCACTTTGAATCAGAGTTAAAATCCTATAAAGATGTGAACAAGGCTGCACCAGTAAAGGAAGATTGATATTTATGGAAGACATAGGTCGTGTGAGGAGTGGACTGATAAGGGTGAACAACTATTAAATGAAAATGTGCTGCACTTCAGACGGAAATTGATAAATTTGAGAGAGAATATTGATAGATAGTAGATATTATGTACCTTTTAAGAGAGACAGAATATGACTTATGAAAGGAGGAATCCTTTAATGCATCATGTTATTTGGAAAAGATTGATTTGGTTTTAGAAAAGAAAGACAAAGAGTAACCAAAGGGTTCAGAGGCTTCATGAGTGTCTGTGATATCAACAAAACTAGCTAGCTGGGGAGATTCAACTGCTTGATGATCGAAAGAACATTGCGGCTTGCCTCTATAGAGGCAGAACTAAAAGAACTCGAAAGGTCACTCCAAAGATCTGAGATAAATCTATAGTGTAAGCTGAATTTGACAATTCTACCTTTGACTTCCGTTGAGAAAACAGAATGTTTCATAAATTTATTACCTAAAGTTGATGATTTACTGATAAGTGTTCCCTTTAAGAACAGAAGCCGATAAATTTGTGTTGTCCGAAAAAGTGTAAAGCAACCTGACCAAGTCAAATTCATTTAATCTACTCCCACATAATGGTGCTTTTGGACGCCCCTCAAGAAAAATAACTTGGAAAACATTGTGTAAAACTAACAAATTGCTTGTTACAAGCAATCTCTTCATTTTCCATAATGTTTTCTACCCAGAAAGTTAAGAAAAATCTAATATTTCATAATCTTTAAAATGTCATCTGCAACTCTTTTCAATTTGGACCAGTCTAAAACTTTGCTGTCTGGTAATGGGATGAGAAAGAGCTACTTCTTAATAGATTAGTTGAGTTTGATGATATTCCATAATTTTTTATGCTCTTGAGAGCAACTTTCCTGAGTGTTGTTACTGGGCTATGTTTGCAGCTTGTAAAGAAATTAAGCTTTTGATTAAATATTTTGGGACTATTTCAAGTTAACCCTTTCCTGTTCAATCCCTGGCTTTTACTTCCCTGTAAATTCATAATTAAGAAAAAATTGTAGATAAAGAAAATGCTTGTAACAAACAATTTCTCCTTTTTCCACAATATTTTCTACTCTTTGAATTTGGACAAGTCTAAAATTTTGCAAAACAGGTAAGGGTTAACAAGCCTTGACTACACACAGCTTCAATGCAAATTTTCCTGGAAGAAGTTTAGCAAAAATTTGGGATAGGCTGGAAGATTACTTTTGAGCCCCTGAAATTGTGCATCATTCCTTAACTAAAAGAGTAGAAAATTTTATTAGTTAGGTTAGGATTTGAGAAAACTCTATGACTTGGCGGATGTTGAGAGTTAGAAAGAGGACCCAAAGTTTGTCCCCTTCTTGCATATTACGACTCATTGTCTGGTATTAAATTGCCATACAAAGTTCAAGAAAAATGGACAAATTCTGCATGTAGTTTTAAGAAGCAATTTAGTGTTGCATTTATTTTGACAATTTCATTTAATCATTACTTGTGCACTTTTGCACTCATCACATGACCTGGTTTTGACGTCCTTTTATAAAAAAGCTTGGGAAAACATTGAGGCAAAAGAGAAGAATGCTGACAACCTGCATTTTCTCCTTTTTATCCCCCGCCGTTTCGGCAAAGGGGATAATAGTAATGCTCTCTGTCCGTTATTCTGTCACTAAGCCTGTCCAGAGCATATCTCCTAAAGTATAAATGCTATCAACTTGAAACTATATATGTGGATGGATCTCATGGAGGAGAAATGCAGTGCACAAGAACCACAACTCTTGCTTGCATTATTTTGGAGTTATTGCCCTTTGTTATTTTGAAGACTTAGATTTTGTCCGGTGCATATCTCTGAAAGTATAATAGCTATCAACTTGAAACTTCATAAGTGGATAGATCTCATGGAGAAGAAGTGCAGTGCACAAGAACCACAACTCTTGCTTGCATAATTTTGGAGTTATTGCCCTTTGTTGTTTGAAAGTCTTAGATTTTGTCTGGGGCATATCTCCTAAAGTATAAATGCTTTCAACTTGAAACTTTATAGGTGGATAGATCTCATTGAGGAGAAGTGCAGAGTACAAGAATCACAACTCAGTTTACTGCCAAGCTTTTACGGCGGGGGATGGCCACTTCTGACATGGCTCTTGTCCCTCTATATTTTCTGTGATATAAACAAATCCGATCTTTATCAAACCCTTTTATCTCACCTGCAGACACTTTCAAGTTGAAACATTCTAAATTTAAACCTTTTCCATGCAATAAAATATTACTAGTCTTCAATTTCAAAGCTGCTGGAATAAAACAAAATTCACCATATTGAAAATTAAACTTGTGTAAAAAATGGTAGAAAGGGAAAGAATGGCTGGTTATTGGCATTTTCCTCCAAGTTTCGAAAGCATTTTCTGCTTGGGATATCAAAACCAGTCATTGCTTTCCATGCAATAATCTTGATTATAATCTTTTTTAGCTCCCCTGAGCACAAAGTGCTCTGGGGGAGCTATTGTGATCGGTCATCGTCTGCCGTCCGTCTGTCCGTCCGTCCGTTCACAATTACAAAAAAATCTTCTCCTCCTAAACTAACCATGGATTTTCAACAAAACTTCACAGAAATGATCCTTAGGTCATGCTCTTTCAAAATACTTCAAAGAATTGAAATCCATGAAGAACTCTGGTTGCCATGGCAACGGAATGAAAAAACTTAAAAAATCTTCTCCTCCCAAACGGTAAGGCCTAGAGCTTTGATATTTGGTATATATCATCATCTATTGACCCTCTACCAAAATACTTCAAAGAATTACCGTATTCTGAAAATTAGCCCTTTTCTTTGTGATCCCTGATTTTACATAGAAATAAAGAAGGAAATCTTTAAAAATCTTCTTCTCCCAAACCATAAGGCCTAGAGCTTTGATATTTGGTATACATCATCATCTATTGACCCTCTACCAAAATACTTCAAAGAATTACCGTATTCTGAAAATTAGCCCTTTTCTTTGTGATCCCTGATTTTACAAAGAAATAAAGAAGGAAATCTTTAAAAATCTTCTTTTCCCAAACCATAAGGCCTAGAGCTTTGATATTTGGTACAAATCATCATCTATTGACCCTCTTCTAAAATACTTCAAAGAATTACCGTATTCTGAAAATTGGCCCTCTTCTAGGCGATCCCTGATTTTACATAGAAGTAAAGAAGGAAAACTTTAAAAATCTTCTTCTCCCAAACCATAAGGCCTAGAGCTTTGGTATTTTGTACATATCATAATATATTGACCATCTACCAAAATACTTCAAAGAATTATCATACTCAGAAAATTAGCCCTTTTCTGTGCGATTCCTGATTTTACAAATGAATAAAGAAGGAAATCTTTGAAAATCTTCTCCCAAACCATAAAGCCTAGAGCTTTGATATTTGGTACATATCATCAGCCATTGACCCTATACCAAATTACTTAAAAAATTAGCCCTTTTCTGTGCACTCCCTAATTTTAGTTAGGAATAAATAATGATATCTTTGAAAACCTTCTTCTCCTTTGACCATTAGGCTTACAGCTTTTATACTTGGTATGTATTGATGTCTATACTTCAAAGCATTACCATATTCAGGAAATAAGTGCTATATGGTGGGATCACCAATATACCTAGGATTAAAAGAGAAATCTGTAAACATCTTCTCCAAAATAATTGGACAGAGGGCTTTGCCATTTTGTTTATATCATAAAGCTGTGAACCATCATAAACAGGGGAGAGTTTTAAGACCATCATGGTCCTCTTGTTTATTTATTGTGACTCAATCTTGTCTATTTCCAAATTTGGATAGCCCCTTCCCAAATACAAAGAATTAGACTAGGCAGAATTCGAAGCTGCTGCAGACGACAAAATGGATGTTATTAAATTTAGAAATAATGAAAATTGAAGTTCAGAAAATATTTGAGAAAAAGGAGAAATGTTAATTATTGGCATTTTCTTCATTTCTCTAAATGTTTTCCAAAGCTTACTATTAGGGATGTCAAAACCTGGTTTTGTTTGGGCAAAAGGTTAAGAATAAAAAATACTTTTTCTAATCCGGTGGTGGACTCCTGTATTGCATCGCAATGCATCATCCACTTGTTAATACTGAAATGTATGAGAAATTGAATTGCCTTGGCAGTTAAATAATAAAGAAGCTAGGGACTGTTTCATACTGTTTCTTAATGTCAATTAGATATTTCACACAATTTCTCGATGGCTCAGGTCGAAACATTTGTAACTCTCTATATGTTTATAGGCAGATACAACATTTTCACTCTGAGCTATTGACTTGAGCTCAAACTTTCACAATGAGCAAGTCTGAATAGATCAGGGGTATATAAATTCTTGTCCTATCTGTTCATCTAAAAGATAACTATAATAAATCTTTTAGATTTTAAATGAAATTTAAAGGTTGATTATAGTTATTTAATGTTAAATACTAACATTTGGTAAAACCCATTTGTTGATACCAAACTTAGGCCGTCAGACAAGGTCATGATCATTTCTCAGGGTCATCTCTATCAAAATAGAATTATTCAACACCTGCTATAATTTTAGCCCTACTGACCAAAGGTTAGAAGAGCTATATCAATGGCGTTGTTCCCGTACGTCTATCCATAAAAAACACTCGTTTATGTGATGAAGCCCACAAATATAATCGGAATTCCTTGCAACTTTCCCAGGATGATTTTGGGATCATAAGGAAGGTTTCTTTTGAAAATTGGGCTAATTTTTTTAAAACACTGGAAACAGAGCCTTACGAATTTTTTACTCAAAATATTCTTTCTCGTTAACGTAATAAAAGTCTACAAATATTATCAGATTTCCTTGAAACTTTCACAGGATGATTGTAGGGTCATAAGGAAGGTTCCTTTCAAAAATGGGGTAGATCCGTGAAAAGGGGCCTTATAGATTTTTACTCAAAATATTCTTGTGTACGCAATAGTCCACAATTATCTCAGGTTTATCAAGCAATTACTTCATTTATCACAATATTTTCTTAAGTATAAAATTGCATGTAAGTAAAAACCAGTAATTATACAGGAAAGCGTTAAGAAACTCATCTTTTATGTTACTGCTCTTAGATTTTTTTTTTATTTTTGAAAGAGATACTAGCACAATTTTCGAGGAAAGACATAAGATTTTTTATTCCCCCACCGGTTACTGGTTGGGGGACTATAGATTTGCTGGATTGAGTCCATCTGCCCGTCGGTCACACTTTTGTCTGAATCATGTCTCCAAACCATAAGTGCTAGCAGCTTCAAACTAGATACACTTATAGATTACAATGTGGAGAAGTGTCATGTACAAGTACTTTACTCTATCCTGCTCATTATGCACCCGCATCGATAAGATCGGGGGCATATTGTTTTACCGATGTCCGTCTGTCTGTCTGCAAAACTTAACCTGCCAACTAAACATTTTCCTATAACTTCAACCCAGATTAAGTTACAATGCTAATATTTAGTATGTAGATAGGTCTCAACAAGGGGCAACTGTGGAAGGTCATTTCATCAAGGTCAAGGTCAAAATTTTAACCCTTTACCCGTTTCTAAAGAATTCCTGTCGGGGGCATAGTTTCACAAACACATCTTGTTTTTTCAAATTTTTGTCCTTTGTTGTTTTAACCTGTACATTTCTTTTTGAACATATCCCCTAAAACATAAGTGCTAGTAACTTCAAAGTATGCCATGTCCTTTTAGAATTGTTGTCCTTTGATATGTCTAATTTTACATTTTCAACATATAACAACCATGATAAGTGGATGTGCCTATAACATCATTGAGTTTGACAATTTCATTTGATCATTACTTGTGCGCTTTTACACTCATCTTCTTTTATTTATTGTCTTTTCTATCTTGCCTACGTTGATATCTCCAAATTTGGTTAACCTAAACGGCAAAAATTTAGACTAGGCCAAATTTAAAGCAGCTGCTGTTGACAAAATGAATTTTATTTAATAATGAAATAATGAACATAATAGATGCTAATATTTGGTATGTAGATACCGGTAGGTCTCAAGAAGGTGCAAATGGGGAAGGTCATTTCGTCAAGGTCAAAATTTTAACCCTTTTCTCTTAAACAAAGAAAAAACCCCATAAAAATCACCCATTTCTAAAGAATTCCTGTTTTGGGGGCATGGTGTTTCACAAACACATCTTGTACTTCTTCAAAACTTCATGAGTAGTCAATTGTAGACCACTAAAATCAATAATGATTTATGAAGGAATAAGAAAAGGAAAAGGTTCAATTCCACATACACCAAAGTTTTTGTTTTCAGACTTTTCTGAAAAAGCTGTATGCATACATAGTGGGTCTTAAACAGCCCATAAATTGTCAATACTTTTGACAATAATAATATGTAATAGATGTACTGATCAATTTTCAATAACAGCAATAAATGATCAATACTAGTGTCAATCCTGTAGACTGACAACATTATTGACCCTGTAATTGTGATCAATACTCTGATTCAATGTATATTGGCATTTGTTAACACATTAATATGCAATATTTTATAGTCCATGATATACCATAACTTGATATGGATAACATTTGTTAAATTTCTTTTCAATTGATTATTATAGTGGTAGAGTATGATAAATCACAAACAGAAAAAAATGTCTGCAAGTACATGTGTCCCTCTTTGATTCCTGAACTGAAATAGGGCACAAATATTATCAAAGGAATTCATGCTTCCAGAGATTCAAATTTGATAGTTGTGTGAAACTTGTTTTATAGGAAATCTATTTCATATTAATTCAATATTACTGTCAATAATACTCTAGCGGATGGACCATATACTTTAATAACTGAAATAAGTTATTTCAATTACCATGTGTAGACAAATGTTCTTGGATGCTTACTTGGTCTGTTTGGTCATTGTTTAATAAATGTTAATCTTTTCATATGTTTTGTTTTTAATTATCTTTGCTGTTTTATATTCTCAATTATTTAGACTTCACCCCATTACCAGGTAACGGAATTTAAGACTGGTCCAAATTCAAACGAGTTTTGGACGACAATGTATAGTTGATGAGATTTTTAAAAATCTGTCTTTCGGGTTAGAAACCATTTTGGACATATGTTGGAACAAACATTTTGACATTGTCCAGAATGTTTTCTAAACTCTTTCTTCGTGGGTGTCATAAAGCCGGAATGGGTTAAATGAAAAATTGATAAAGATTGATTGGTCAAACCCTGGGTTCCTGTCAGGTTAAATTCCATTAATCTGCAGTCCATCACAACTCATTTTCGTCTGTCTTTTAGTGTTACGTAACACTAATTATGGCGTTAACAAAGTCTTATAGTGATGAAAAGATACACCAATATTGGTGGCAACTCTGCTGCCACCATTAATGGTGTAACATTTTCTTCTGTCTATATGTGTTAAAAAACACTAATTATGGTGTTAATGAACTCTTATCATGGTGTAAAGGTACACCAATATTGGTGGCAACTCTGCTGCCATCAATATTGGTGTAACATTTTCTCTGTTTTCGATGTCAAGTAACACTTATAATAGAGTTAATGAACTCTTACAGAGGTGTAAAGGTACACCAATATTGGTGGCAACTCTGCTGCCACCAATATTGGTGAAATGTTTTTCTGTGTCCGTCGGTGTTAAGTAACGCTTACAATAGTGTAAAGCTACACCAATATTGGTGGCAACTCTGCTGCCACCAATATTGGTGTAATGTTTTTTCTGTCCGTCGGTGTGAAGTAACTCTTTCAATGGTGTTAATTTACACCAATATTGGTGGCAACTCTGCTGCCACCAATATTGGTGTAATGTTTTTTACTGTTTGGCAGTGTTACTTTACACTTAACACAGATATATCGTACACTATTTTTAGTGTGACTTTTCCCGTTTTAAAACAGGTGTAAATTTACACCATTATTGGTGGCAGCAAAGTTGCCACCAATATTGGTGTAAAGTGCCGAATTATTTTTTACAGTGCTGGAGTAAATTCCGCGGGATGAAGTCAAACGGTTATGAGAGAATGCATGTAAGCTGCCCGGTTAGCACGGGCGATAGAGCACGAGAAAGGTCCACGAATCGTGCTCGTAATGGCTTATCTTTTTTTTTTTTTTTTTTTTTCGTAAAACCTCTGTGTTGATACATTTCTTGATTTTTTTACAGGGCAAACAGGAAAAGCGGACTTTTCGGTTACAATGTTTGGTACGTCTAATGGGGCCCTTTAAAGACGGGAACGTGACTTCAAACCAATTCCATCGTATTTTCGGACGCAAATAGGTTCTTTAATCGTAACCAAAGATACTCGAAACTCTGGCCACCAGTTCAAAAACGTTTCCCTTGAACTGCCGTCGAACTCGTAAAAATGCAGGTGAATTCTTGATCCGCATGCGTCTACAATACCGTAAGCCGGTGTCGACTACCGTACCTCACCCTTTATTTCACTTCACCAAGGTACACAAAATATATATGTTTAATACTTTCATCGAATTAGCCTCCTGAACATGAAATATATTGCCGCATTTTATTCGAACCAGGAAAATACCAGCATCGCTGTCGTAGCCGTCCCCTCGGTTGGAGAGTTTGGTTCGTCAAACTAGTGCCTAGTATTAGTTTATGCTGTTAGTTACATCCTTGCTTTTCTTTATTATTTGGTTTTTCGGCTATTTTTACGTCCGTTGTCAATAGAGGTCGAAATCAGTGAAATTAAATAATTATAGAAAATTCTTGCCGTTGGCTATGGAGATTTAACCACGCTTCTGAGCTATAATCACCAACAAATAATGAACCAAAGATTTTGGTCGAGTGGAATTTTCATTGTACCTAACAACTTAAAAAGTGGTCAGAGGTCGCATGATCAACAGTGAAAATATGCAATTATAATTTTATAATTTTACTATGAGTTTGTAGGTCCTTATCCATGGGAAACAAACGCTGATCTACAAAGCAATTTGAAGTGCGGATTAGTTCCCACGAATACGCACACGCTCTTCCGCTTACTGATATAAACAAATCCCTGCTGGTGGGCGATAAATACTTAACATTTGTATTTTTTTCAAGCCTTTTCAAGATTCATTGCTCATATTTGGCATGATGATAGGAATTGACTAATGGGAAAATTATTTTTCCTTTAACCTATATGTCATGGTGTATAAATAACCTTACTTAATTGCTGTAAAATCAAATAGCTGAAAGCACTGATAGAACTTGTTGGATTTCTTTTGGAATTCAATTTTATAAACAGCAGCAGGAAAGGCACAAGCAGGAAGTGTAGACTAAGCTCAGACTGCACTTATCTTCAGGCTTATCTTGGTCTACACCACCTGCCAAAATCTGTAATATTCCGGGTTCAGCATGACAAGGGTTAAAAGTATCCAATTCATTAATTTACATACCCTGCTGTAGGTTGGGTGAGGCTAATCTTGGCCAATTTGTGTCTGCCCATATGTATATCTGTAAGTTTTTTTTTATTTAGATTCAGTATCGAGATGGATTTGGTAGGGGGGATTTCACAGAACATTTGTCATCAAAATTATTGGGGTTATACATTTTTACTGGTGCACGGAAAACAGCCTTGTTATTTTTTATTGTCCTGCTGAATCCAGTTAACTCAGTTAATAACACGCTGTGCTCATAATGCTGGGGTCGGGAGTGTGATCCCCATTTCAGCAAACGTTCTTTCTGTCATCTGAAAAAGTCAGCGCGATATGCATCATTTATCTCTTACCAATGAGCGAATGATGGGTGAATGATAAGAAGTGCCCCTAGCATGTGGTGACTCAGATTGAATCGTATGGTTGTTAATGTGTGCAAAATGACAAAAGACCGTGTTTGTTTCACTGGTGACTGTGATATAACTAAAGTATTGATAGATACATTTTGACACAGAGACGCATTTTTGACGCCCCTCAAGAAAAACATTCGGAAAACATTGTGTGAAATGAAGAAATTTCTTCATTTTACACAATGTTTTCTGCCCAGAAAGTTAAAAAAAATCTAAATTTCTATCAGCTTCAAAATTGTCATTTGAAACTTCTTTCAATTTGGACTAGTCTAAAATCTTGAAATTTGGTAATGGGTTATGTCGCGCTAAACTTATTGCAATCAATCAGTTAAGTTTACTTATTCTGACATGATGGAGGATTTGGATGAATTTTCATAATATGTATATCATCAATTTTGCAAGCTGTGTCCAGTGGGTGACATGCGTCGTCCGTCTGAGGCTATATCTTTGTCTCAAATGTGTTGATTGTTTGACAGAATATTCGTCTCAATAAAAACTCGGTCATGTTTGATATTGAGTCACATGGGGTTAAAAACTAGGTCAATATGTCAAATCTTAGAAAAAACCTTGTGTGCACTTTAGAGGCCACATTTTAAGCTCCAATGCCATATTTGGTCAGAATATTGTTCAGCAAAGAATCTCGGTCAAGTTTGACATTTGGTCATATGGGGTAAAAAACTAGGTCAATTCTTTTAAAAATCTTGTGTGCACTCAAGCGGCCACATTTATGGCTCAAATATTTCGATATATGGGCAAAATGTTTGTCTCTATGAAATCTCAGTCAAGTTTGATATTGGGTCATGTCAGGTCAAAAACTAGGTCACTAAGTCAATTTTTTTTTAAACCTTGTATGCATTCTAGAGGCCACATTTTGGCTGAAATGTCTTGATATTTGGATCGAATGATTGTAGGTCACTAGGTCAAATCTTTTTTTTAAACCTTGTATGCATTCTTGAGGCCACATTTTGGCTGAAATGTCTTGATATTTGGGTCGAATGATTGTGTTTGTACATGAAAACACAGTCAAGTTTGATATTGGGACACGCGAGATGAAAAACTAGGTCACAAGGTAAAAATCTTTTTAAACTTTTTGACACTCTAGAGGCTACATTTTGGCTGAAATATCTTGATATTTAGTCGGTCAAGTTCGATAATGGGTTACATATGTTAAAAAAACAACTAGGCCACTAGGTCAAATCTTTTAAAAAATCTTGTGTGCAGTCTTAAGGCCAAATTTAGGGCTTAAATGTCTAAATATTTTGCCGGAATCTTTGTCTTCATAATATTTTGGTCAAGTTCAATATTAGGAAACATAGGGTCAAAAACTAGGTCACATGGTCAAATCTCAGAAAAAAATGTTTGCACTCGAGAAGCCATATTTCGTCTCAAAGGTCTTGATATTTGTTCATATTCAGAATGTTTGTGTCAATTCATTCTTCGTCAGAATTTTTATTTGTTTAAAAATTAGATCATATTGGGTCAATATGTTCGTCTCCACATCTCAGCAAGGGACACAAAATTTCTGAAACTTTGTAAAATGTGGCTTCTTTTCTGATTTTTTATTCAAGACATTGCTCATAGATATTATTTTATTGAAAAAGGTCACTGGCGCTTTGATAATTTCTGCAGTCATCGACTCAGATGAGCGCTTTATGGTCAATGGTCCTCTTAGTTTTTTTAGCTCCACGAACTGAACGCCAGCGAGCTATTTTCATGGCGTTTTGTCCGTCCGTATACTTTTACTTCACAAATCTTCTCATCAGAAATTCCTATACAAAATTCAACCAAATTTCACAGAAATGATCCTTGTGTGACCCTTTATTAGATTCCTTCAAAGAACTGTGATCGGATGAAAAACATGGCGTTAAATGGGTGGGGCCTATTTCGTTTTATGGTGACACCTTTAAAAATCTTCTTCGCAGAAAGTACCGAACAGAATTCAACCAAATTTCACAGAAATGAGCTTTGGGTGGCTCTATATCAGATTCCTTCAACGAATTTTGATCTGATGTAAAAATATCGGCTTAATGAGCGGGGCTTATTTTCATATATGGTGAAACCTTTAAAAATCTTCTACTAAAGACCAGTAAATGGATTTCAACCAAATTTCACAGAAATGATCCTTGGGTGGCTCTTTATCAGATTCCTTCAACAAATTTTATCTGATGAAAAATATGGCTTAATGGGCGGGGTTTATTTTCATATATGGTGAAACCTTTAAAAAAAACTTTCTACTAAAGACAAGTAGATGGATTTCAACCATATTTCACAGGAATAATCCTTGAGTGACCCTTTATTAGATTTCTTCAACGAATCTTGATCTGATGAAAAATATGGTTTAATGGTCGGGGCTCATTTCCATATATGGTGCAACCTTTAAACATCTTCTTCTAAAGACCAGATTTCAACGTAATAATCCTTTGGTGACCCTTTTTGATTACTTCAAAGAATTTTGATTAGATGAAAAACGTAGCTTTAATGGGCGTGTTTTTTTCCATATATGGTGAAACCCTTAAAAATGTTCTTCTCAGAAACCGATTGATGGATTTCAACTAAATTTCACTGGGATTATCCTTTAGTGACTCTTTTCAGGATTCCATCAATTAAATTTGATCTGTTGAAATTATTGCTTTTTTGGTGGTGGCTGATGTCCATATTTAGTAACCAGTGAATTTGTCTTTATGAAAACCTTTTTATCTGACCCAGCAAATGAATTGACTTTTGTAAAACAATGAAAAAGTTGAACTAATGAAATATTTCATTGACAAGATTTATTTGCAACACATTGTGAATATGATTCCTGAAAACACAAGGTTTAGAATTCCCCTCAAAGTTAGAAGACATCTTATAATGAGACTGAGTAGTCCTTTTCATGAAGTTTTTTTTTTTTTTTTTTTTTTTAGCAATACATAGTCGTAGAAGTCAAAAGATGTGTATGTAAATAAGTGTGGCAGTGCATCAGTGCATTCAAATTTATCCGATGCATTTCTTCTATATTTATATATGAAAATTTACAATACCTTGGCACAAATGTTCTCCATTATAAGTAGATATGCCATAAGAAACAATTTCTTTTGATAGCTTTACGGTTAAGGTCATAACTAAAGGTCAAATGTTTATTGTCCTCATTTATAAGTAGCTGTGTCGATTGAAAAAAAAACCAAAAAAAAAACCAACATTTGCATAATGCCAAGATCAAGGTCTAAACCCAAGGTCAAATGATCAAATCGAGGTTGTCCACACCATATCTTTTACATTTATGGTTAAACTTTTAAACAACTTGGCCCAAATGTTCTCCATAATGAGTAGATGTTCTATTTTAGAAAAATCTTAGCAGATCTGAAATATCAAGGTCACAGCTCAAGGTAAGGTATTTGCCCCTGAATGATTTTCTGTGTGTTTGTTGTTTTTTTTTTAGTGAGTGTGTGCGTAGCGTACAGAGCTAATAGACAAAACCTATCAAAATGGGTCGAGTTTGTCTATATGTACCTACAAATATTCTCTTGACTCCTTATTTGCATACCGCTACACATTTCCTACCCTGAAACGGCCAAATTTGTTATGTTTGTTTAATCACGAAACCTTTTTAATATAATCTCTTGGTTCCAAAGTAATTGTTTTGGATAACATTTGCCTTATCCTTTCCCCTTTTTATAAAACTTTGAACAAATTTTGGCTATAAAAAATTTACACGGGTAAATTGAAGCGATTGAAATTTTAATGATAAATATTAGGATAATAACTTGTAGAAAAAAAAAGACAGAAAAATGCTTATTGTAATTAAGAAAGCAAACCTTTCCATTTCGATTGATATGGCATGATGAAGTTCGCATGCATTTTGGAAGTTTTAACTGTCAACCTTTACAAACTGCGATCGTTCCGAGGCTTTGCCCTTTTTATATTAAGTGTTTCATCAATAAACAACTTTGATTTTCCCCAAACGAATTGAAACAAAAGTTATTTGTCACCGAATCGAAATTGAATTAACCTCAAAGGATCGTTTTAGAAATCTGTACTTCTTTTTTAAATCTTTTTTGATATATGTCCTAAATTAAAAGTTTTAATATCTCCCAGTAAAATGGTAGATTCCCGTCCAGCGGTCCGTTTGATTCTGGTCCATTTGTTTACCTTTGCGGATTTATACGATAAAGTCTTATTTTCTATCAGTTTTCTTCAAAAATTTAGGGCCGCAGTCATAGCGCAGTTTGTAGCGCGTCGAACTCCTAGTAATGGGTTCCCGGGTTTGATATCCTGTTACGGTAAATATTCTTTCCGACATTTGTCTCTCACCAATGGGTGGATAATCGTAAACCTGAGTTGAACGAGCAGCTGGAGGCTCGGGAAGTATGTAGTGGTACTGGTGAGAGAAATACCAGGAATCCATGGCTGGATGCTCTAGCCGTCGCCATACGATTCAAATACTCTTAAAGTGGCGTTAAACCTCATTCAAACAAGCGAAAACAAACAATTCAAATGTTTAGGGAGCAATATATCTGTACACGGATTATTTTCTTGTGTCCGATTTCAATAAATAACACTCGAACTGATAAACTGCATTTCATATATATATATATACACAAAAAATGATTTTTTTAAATAATTGCGTAAAATCTTGGCCGATTCTTTATCAATTCATTAATGAATTTTTTCTTACAACTATCTTTGTGTGTGTATATTGTGTGCCATTTTTCATATTTCAGTCGGATATATAACATGAAGTGTTCTAGGTGGTTATATACAATCGACCAATCGTGGCTGTTAATCAAGGGATCAATCGACCAATCAAATCATTTATTCAGACCGAAATAAAGCTTTTAACTCCGATATTCGCCGCCATTTATGAAACATCTTTGTTAGTTAGGTAACTTAAACGTACAACTTAAATAAGTTGTAGTTACGACGTTTCGGTTGTATTCAAACCATTTTACTTTCTTGTTACATGCTACTGGCGATAAATTCTGTTAAATAACGGCGTTAAAAATCGAAGCGGAACTTCCTGTTGGAATCAGTAGGAGGGGCCTAGTGAGTCAGTGGGTGGGGCTAGCGATTGGCCAATTACTTCCACAATCAACATTTAACCCATTCCCACCCAATCCCTCCTTTATACGCCCCTCAACGAAAAGGCTTTAGAAAACATTGTGGAAAATGAAGAAATTGCTTGGATCAAGCAATTTCTTCATTTTCCACAATGTTTTCTATCCAAAAAGACGAAAAAATTCAAAATTCCATCAACTTGAAATTATCGTCTGCAGCTTCTTTCAATTTGGACCAGTCTAAAATTTTGCTGTTTTGGAATGGGTTAAACATATACACCCTCGTATACTCTGACCCATTTCCCTATCCACTTATAGCATCTAGCATCTAGTATCGTCTCCTTCCCTTTACCCATTTTTAGCCCTCTGCATATTATCAGACGACAAGAGTTTAGACTTGTTCAAATTCAACGAAATTGCCAAACACGATTTTCAGTTCATGATATTTTAGAAGTACAGTAAATTTTGTATTAAGCGACCACTGAAGGGACAAACAAAATGCCGTCGGTTAAAAAAATGGTTGTTTAACACACCTTATTGTTAAAGATACGAAGGATTGATTCGATTGCGTAAAGAACTTATTATAGAAGTCTTGCTTAATCCTATGATGTTGGTACTGCAACATAGGGTTATTTTTTAAAGAAAAATGCTTTAACTTCTTAAGAGATTTTGCTTTCTATTTTTGAATTCCGATTATCTTCGTTTAATAGAGGTGGTTGCTCATGCAAGATTGCATGTAGTTGTTTTTTCTTGGAAGCATTAAATTGGCATGTGACAAGCAATTCCCTTATTTTCCACAATGTTTTCATAAGGTCTTTTCTTAAGGGGCGCAATAAAGACGGGGTCGAGTGGGAAAGGGGTAAAACTACTGTATTAATATGACTTCTAAAGCAGTGTATTGCCATCTTATCTAAAAAGTAGAGTGCGTTTTACATCTTGAGAACAAAGAGTTTTTATTTTGCGACAAAAGAATTAAGATAAAGTAAGACTGCAGAGTGCTTGAATACCGAATAATTTAAACCCTCCTAAAGGTTACTGTAAATCAAATAACATATCAACCTATCTAATCACTTATTTAGACCGAAATTAAAATTTAGACAGTAAAATTGGTCGACATTTATGCAAATCTTAACCCATGGTTTGGTGACTTATATGTCGGCGACCAACCTTTTTACGCCTTTTTAACATATTATTGGCCATAAACTGTGCATAATTACGTTCTATATCTAAGTGAACCTTCCTGTTGGAGGACAAAGGGCGGACACAGTGACCCGTCAATGTGCCATTTTTTCTTTCCATTTCTTTCTTCTTAAACAAAAATATTCAACCGCTGGACCCGCTAAATGACTCCATAGGCCCCGCCCATAAACTCCGACAGGAAGTTCCCGTTCCATTTTTAACGGCGATTTTTTATTTTTAATTCTTTTTTTTGCAAAATTTATGACCAGAAGCATGAAACAAAGAAAGGAAAATGATTGGTTGTTGACCGAAACGTAGTAACTACAGCTTGAACAAGCTGTAGTTACGACGTTTAAGTCGACAAATCAACAATAAAGATTATCAAAAATGGCGACCAATGTTGGAGTTGAGAGCTCAGGTCCGGGCTGAAGAAGTGATTCGACTTGTCGGTTGATTCCTTATTTCACAGTCGGAATTGGTGAATTATGTGACATTCTTCAAATTTGAAAAATTTTGGATGCTTTTAGTGAAACCGTCGATTTCAGAATTTAACCTTTTTTCCAAATCTTGAAACCCCTTCAGACTGCAATGCCGTCATTCTGTCAACAGCTCCTTATTATTATCATTTTTTGCCCTACATGTAAGTTTTTTTAAGTAGAGGAGTTAAAATTGATAACGATCCTTAAGTTAGTAAAATGGAACCTTTTACATGTAGAGAAAGCACGTGTTAGCTAAAACATGTAATTAAGGACTGATCGTTATATGCTGTCGACATGCTGTTTGATCACATTTGAGGGTTGATGTTTGACCTTTGCGTGGATAAGTATCTTGAGTAGGAAGTTGAATTATAACGTTCAACTCGGTAGAAAATGTAGTTCAAACTCGTTAGTCTAGATATTGCAAGAAGAGATTAGAATAAAATCAAAATACTTTCACAGTACTGAAAGTACTTTAAACAAGCAAGGCGTGGTATTATTAACCTTCTTTGTCCATAGTTGTCGTGATAAATAAACGAGATTAAAGTAACAAAGGAGTTAACCCATTATAAATGACTTAATCATAGACTCGTTCAAACTGGGAAAAAATGTCGCAGACGACAATTTCAAGTTGGTTTATTTAGAAAATAATTGCCTTGTAGGGTAGAAAATATTATGGTCACTGAAAAAAAAATGCTTGTTACAAGCAATTTCTTCATTGTCCACAGTGCTTTCCAATGATTCTTTCTTGAGATGCTTACAAAGCGGTATTGAGTGGGAATGGGTTAAACAGCTTGCCTTTGAACCATTTGAAAATAATTAATGCGTGTGGCTATACAAAGCAGTGCGCATAGTGCAGACTCAGAGTTTCCAATATTTCTAATACATAAGAACTACTTTTTATAGCGAATACATTTAATAGATTTAGTTGTTAAGCCTCCAGTGTCAGTTTGCTCTCGTTGAAAAGACCTCAATATTTGTCTGTTAACTGACGGTTTGCTAGATAAAAAAAGCTCAGAACCATTAGTTATACCTTGTGGAGCAGTACTGTAGCATCATTTAGACGTTGTCTCCCTTTCCGTATAAAATTCCGTAAGTGATTGATTGATTGAATGATTTTAACACCACTTTTAACAATATTTCAGTCATATCGCGGTGGCTTGAGCAGCTAAAAATGGATTCCCGGTATTTCTCACACCAGTACTACCGATACATTCTTTCCTAGCCTCGAGCTGCTATTCCACTTATGTTTGCGTTTATCCACCCTTTGGTGAAAGACAAATGTGGGAAAGAATATATGCCGCCGCCGGGGATGGAACCCATAACATTACATTATTGAAGATTGCGAGTCTGATGCGCTACCGACTGCGCTATGATGGCGGCATAACGTGAGTGAAATAAACGTGTAGACATTTTGATGTGTAAAAATAGCCTATTGTAACGCAATAATGATGTCATAATATACACGTTGTGGCATAATTTAACTCTTTCCCCCGTTCAAATCCTAGTTTTTACGCCCCTGTGATTTTATTTTAGAGAAGCATCGGAGAAAAAGAAGCAAGTGCTTGTTACAAACATTTTTGTCTTTATCTATAAAATATTCTACCATTTTGAACAGTTATTTTTCTAAATTAATTTGAGTACAAATAAAAGTGGATTTAATTAAAAAAATAACAGTCAAATAGGGCAGATTATGTCTTTTTCTATCTTTGTAGAACTGCCTTGATGGAGGTCAGTAAATTTAGCAAGCGATCCGTCTATCTAAAATTGAGCCGAACTTGTATTTTATTCACTTGATTAACCCTTTTCCTGTACAATCCCTGGTTCTTGCGCCCCCTTTTTATTCTTGGGAAAACATTGTTGAAAAAGAAGAAATTGTTTTAACAAGCAATTTCTTCTTTTTCCACTATATTTTCTACTGAATGATTATTTTTTCGAAATAAATTGAAGTTTAGATTATCGTCTGAAAATACTTCAAATTTAAAAAAACAAAAAAAAAAAACCAACAGGAATGGATTAAGTTATTCATAATAAACAGTTCTTTAAAATACAGAACTTTTTTCTGTTGTGAACAAATACCTTTAAAAATACCACAAATGCACGGATCGCTTGCTACTCGCAATCAACTTCAATTGGAAACATCTCCTTAAGTTTATACTAATTTAGTTTTAGTTCGACTGCGATGAAAGCTTTAAGCTTATAGAGTCGCTCTCGAACACAAACTAGATGCTTTCACGTCCTTGAAAGAAAGGCAGTGACGATCTATTTGAAACATCTATCGATCTTCGTATGGAGATCGCATGAATCCATTCAGATAGCAGTGCAGTTGCCGTATGGATGCCGAGGTGTTTTCAGCTGACCTGACCCCGTAGTGGTCCTGGTAAGCTATTGTAATGGGGCTGCCTCCGGGTCAAATTTTAGAAAAACCTTCGTACGCACTCTAAAGGTCACATTTTTGGCTCAAATGTCTTGGATTTATATCAGAATTTTTCGTCTACATTATGTCTTGAAGGAAATCAAAAGTGGGGTCAAAAACTAGGCCACCAGGTCAAATATAAGAAAAAACCTTGTGTGCATTCTAGAGGTCACATTTTTGGCTCGATGCCTTGAAATTTGGTCAGAGTGTTTATATACATGATATCACGGATTGGTCCGAAATTTGGTCATGGTTGGTCAAAAATTAGGTCATCAGGTCAAATTTTAGAAAAAAAACTTTGCACGCACTCTTAAGGTCACATTTTTTGGCTCAAATGCCTTGGAATTGTGTCAGAATATTTTTTATCTACATTATAACTTGAAGAAAATTAAAAATGGATTTGTGCTGTAAAAAACTAGGTAACCAGGTCAAATCTTAGAAAAACCTTGTGTGCATTTTATATATCGAAAAAGGCTAATGCAGGGTCATAAGCTAAGTCACCAGGTTGAATCTTAAAAAAACCCTCATGTGCACTTTAGAGGTCATATTTCTGGCTCAAATGTCTTGAAACTGATATCTGAGATGAGTTCTAAATTGGGTCATGCGGGGCCATAAACTGGGTTACCTGGTCAAACTTGAGAAAACCTTGTGTGCATTCTAAATGTCACACTTTTGGGTCAAATGTCTTGAGTTTCTGTCAGTTGTTTGTCTATATGACATCTTACACGAGTTCAAAAATGGGCTTTGTGGGATCAAAAACTAGGTCACCAGGTCAAATCTTAGTAAAACCTAGTGTTCACTGAAAATGCCCTTATTTTTGTGCCAAATGTCTCTATATTTGTTTAGAATGTTTGTTTCCATGGACTCTTTCATACTCGATATTGGGTTACATGGTTAACCCTTTCTCGTTTAACCCTGGTTTTCACGTTCCTGTGATTTCATAATTGAGAAAACATTGTAGAAAAAGAAGAAATTAATTGTCACAAGCAATGTCTTCTTTTTCAACAATATTTTCTACTCTACTGAATGGTTAATTTTCAAAATTGAATCAATTTGAAAATTTCGTATGCAAAACCTTTGAATTTGGACAGGTTTCAAGTTTTGCAAAACAGGAAAGGGTTAATAAAGTAGGTCACTGGGTCAGATCTTATGATAACCATCCTTCCTATGAAGTCACTATACTACTTGCGTAGATATCTTAGTCATGATAAGATTGTCTTTCTAGTTTAGTTTCTGAGACCAGACTCCAGTAACAAATCTTGTTAGGACAAGATAAGGTCACTTGTGCCATTTTGCTTCTATAGTCATCGACTCAGGAGAGTTCTTTAGAGCCAATGACCCGCTTGTTTGGTATTGTTTTTAAAAACTTATCTAAAATCGTACGGTCACAGAAATGCTAAAAAATAATCCTACCGAAGATAAGACAAGCTTATAACTGATAGATTAAAGTTACTGTATAATATTTATTACTTAGTATTTTTTCAAAATATATAAGTGTATATTTGCATGATTAGTTTGTATTTTAATTTGATAGGCGTATATAAAGATATGATGATTTGATTATTAACGCTACAGTACAGAAAAACTGGTTCTGAACATTTTCCTGTACTTATTTAGCGGATGGAATATAGGAAGTTAATATACGCTGGTACAAAATCTTTCCGATGGCACTAAAGATTTTCAAACTGTTTTCTAATTTGCTAATCTGTTCATTCTTAGCTAGCAAAGCTTAAGCTTTGATAGCTTAAGTTAACAGACACATTTTTAAGGGTTCACTTCTTTGTATGGCCGTATGAATAAACTTTATTCAAATTGTTGAGAACACCTTCAAATCCATGGTATTTAACCCTACCCACTCAATCCAAATTTTTATGCATCCGAAGAAAAAAAAAGATTCGTAAAAACAATGTGGACAATGAAGAAATTGCTTGTAGCAACTGTCCCCAGTGTTTCCTACTCTGTAAGTCAAATATTTTGTAATTTGCAACACTTTGAATTGTTGTCTGCATCTTCTTTAAATTTGATTCAGTACAAGATTTTGTTTTGTTGTAATGAGGTATCTCCTGGGTTACTTTAAACTTGCTTTTTTATCATTATAACCTTTAACAAAGAAGATTACTATAAAAAATTGCTTTGCTAGCTTGCAGTTCTTTCAGTACTTGGATTAATAGCAAACGTGATGACGGAGATAAATAATCACCCCTTTGACTGTGAGCTAATCTAAATTATCTAATGCCTGGTATAAATATGAGTTTAAAAAAGGGGGATAAATTCCACAACATTTGATCTCGCTCTCAGGGCGTTTCCTCATTTCATATCAAATAAATTGAGGTAGACAATTTGAAAAACTGCGAGAAAAAAAATGATATATAAGTTACGTGTACTTCCCCCAAATACAAAGAATTAATCTACCAATCAAATTACCCATTAAGACCGGAAATGAACCCAGCTCTCTCAGTACTTGGATTAATAGCAAACGTGATGACGGAGATAAATAATCACCCCTTTGACTGTGACCTAATCTATATTATCTAACGCCTGCTATAAATATGAGTTTAAAAACGGGGGATAAATTCCACAACATTTGATCTCGCTCTCAGGGCGTTTCCTCATTTCATATCAAATAAATTGAGGTAGGCAATTTGAAGAACTGCGAGAAAAAAAATGATATATAAGTTACGTGTACTTTCCCCATTTACAAAGAATTAATCTACCAATCAAATTACCCATTAAGACCGAAAATGAACTTTGAACTCCATATTTATTTATATTTATGCTCAATGTGTGCGAGTAACGCACATATGAAATGGTTGGAAATGTCATGCATAGGCTCATATATTGATAGTACGCTTAATGAAAGATTTAGATTTATCAATTAAATTTGCTTTATCGCAACTTTTAAAGTATTTCAATCATATCGCGGTGGCTGGTGAACCTCACCGTGGATTCCCGGTACTCACGAACAAACTACCACTACATCATTTCCGAGCTTACAGCAACTCTCTGGGAGACAACTATCGGATAGGTTTTTGCCGCGAACGGGGATCGAAAACGGGACTCCGTGACTAGGATTCCGAAGCGCTACCACCCCGCGCTTTGGCCGCGGACCAAAGATATAAAGGATAATCAATATCTATTTTCAAATATCGCATTACCTTTGATAAACCTATCCCAAATAGATTTTTTTTTGGAAAACAAGAGTCAAATATTTCATGCAAGGCTTAGTAACAGATGCAATAACTTTTCTGTCAAACGCGATTATTACCTCAGTCCAACTGCAACGCCGTAGTTTAGTTGCCCTGGCCAACGATCCATATATTTCTCTAATATGAAACAAATTCTTGACTTAGTCAGTCTGCTAAAACATGAATAAAGACAAGTCTTATAAGTTTTAAAACATTTAAAGCACATACATGAGATTTTCTACATAAACAGGCATTTTGTTGAAAGGATAGCAGAAAGAGAGAAAGATCAACATCGTTCATCGTCTAAGAGACGGGTGGCCCCGCATGGTTGCTAGTCACATGGCCTTCATATGTGACCTTGGACTTGGGAGTATCCAACTTCACCGACGACAATATTACACTTCAAAGGGGTTATTTTTTCAAGGTTTGTTGAAATCAATCAATTGAATTAGAAGATCAGAGTTGACCAATCGCTGACCCGCCCACTTATTCCTTTACCCCACCCATTGACTCCAAAAGGAAGTTCCGCCTCGATTTTTAACGGCGTTATTTTTCAAAATGTATGCCAAGTAGCATGAAAACAAAACAAAAAAGGTAGAAGGGTTGGGTGGCGACCTAAAACGTCGTAAATACAGCTTGATAAACCAATAAACCAACAAAGAATCTTAATAATATGGCGGTTTAGGTCGGAATTCACTGCTCTATTCCGAACTGAATGAATGATTTGATTGGTCGCTGGATTCCTTGATTGACTTTCGCGATTGGTCAATTTGACACTAAAACGATCCACCCCTTATACACAAACGCACACACATAAACACAGACAGAGGTTTCCCTATATGCCCGTTGCCATTACATTTTTTTTGGGGGGGGGGCATTAAAAGGTCGCTCTCTCTACCAACAATGGCATGATCTAATAACATCTGGTTTTGAAAATAGCGCACAATGGTGTTTCTATAACTGAATGTACGCAATGCAAGAGTTTGCCAGGCTCTAAATGGTATAATGAACATGAGGGCCCTTGGTCATGGGGCGCTAACTTGAGATAAAGGCTCTTTTTCTTTCACCAGTCTAATTTCATGTTAAGTTTAGGATTATGAAACAAGTGGGCCACAATTACATATAAAGACTATGAACCTGGGGATCCAAATGTCTAAATTACAAATTCCAAGGCTTTAGTGCTGATTTGAAAGAAGGAAAAAACTTTTTTTTCCATGGGCTAAAATTTCAGAAATAAGAAAGAAGTCTGTGAACTGATGCTTCATGCCTATACCCCCCCCTCTGGGTCCGCCCCTGGAGACTCGAGGATCATGATTTTAGCTATTCTGCAAGAGATCAATATACTGATGCTTCATGCAAAATATTAAGGCTCTCCGCCTTCTGGGTCAGGAGGAGAATATTTCTAAAGATTGTTTGAAATTTCACTTTTGTTGCCATGGCAACCAGAGTTTTTAACGGATTTCAATTCTTTTAGCTAATTTCAAGGGGGACCACCTAAAGAACATTTCTGCCAAATTTAGTTCAAATAAGCCAAGTGGTTTGGGCGGAGATGTCATTTAAAAAATCATTCTTTATTTGTATATTATCCCCCCCGGGGCTCCGGCCCTGGGGACTCGAGGATCATGATCTTAGCTATTTTGAAAGAGGTCAATATACTGATGCTTCATGCAAAATATCAAGGCTCTACACCTCTTGGGTCAGGAGGAGAAGATTTTTAAAGATTATTTCAAAATATCACTTTTGTTGCAATGGCAACCAGAGTTTTTAACGGATTTCAATTCTTTTAGCTATTTTTAAAGGGAACCAACTAAGCAACATTTCTGCCAAATTTGCTTCAAATTGGCCCAGTGGTTCGGGAGGAGATGTCATTTAAAAAATCGCACTTTATTTCTATATAAACCCCAACCCCTGGGGCTCCATCCCTGGGGACCCGAGGATCATGATTTAAGCTATTTTGAAAGAGGTCAATAAACTGATGCTTCATGCAAAATATCAAGGCTCTACGCCTTCTGGGTCAAGAGGAGAAGATTTCTAAAGATTGTTTGAAATTTCACTTATGTTGCGATGGCAACCAGAGTTTTTAACGGATTTCAATTCTTTTAGCTATTTTTAAAGGGAACCACCTTAGCAACATTTCTGCCAAATTTGGTTCAAATCGGCCTATTGGTTTGGGAGGAGATATCATTTAAAAAATCATTCTTTATTTCGATAAAAAACCCACCGAGGATCATGATTTTAGCTATTTTGAAAGAGGTCAATGTACTGATGCTTCATGCAAAATATAGAGTCTCAACGCCTTCTGGGTCAGGAGGAGAAGATTTTTAAAGATTATTTTAAAATTTCACTTTTGTTGCCATGGCAACCAGAGTTTTTAATGAATTTCAATTCTTTAAGCTGTTTTTGAAGGGGACCACCTAAGCAACATTTCGGCCAAATGTGGTTCAATTTGGCCCAGTGGTTTGGGAGGAGATGTCGTTAAAGAAATTATTGACGGATGACGCACGACGCATGACGGACGGACGCCGGACGAAAGGTGATCACAATAGCTCACTTGAGCACTTCGTGCTCAGGTGAGCAAAAAACACTTACACCCAGCCTACGTTAAAGACACTCAAGACAACCTCAAGTCAAGGGACTGATTGTGAGTGTGTGTTTCCATTTCTCTATCGCCGCAACCGTAGCACTTACCGAGGTGATCGACGCTCCCAGAGGAACCTCCGTTTAACGTCTCAACTGAAAGACAATTAGTCTGTTAGTTAGGTAACCTCGTAATCGAATCCGCGATATCGAAATTTGAATGTCAGTGCTCTACAAACTAATAAAATGGTGCTGACTTATTGATCCCTGGTCAGATCGCTTTTCATGCCCAATGAGCTCCGACAGGAAGTTTGTCATTGATATACATGTAATCTTAATGGCGTTATAATAAAAATTTTAGTTTCGTCTATCAAAATCGGGCGTTCTGATTGGTCGAAAAAAGATATTCATAACTCAATGAACAAAATTTTGAGCAAGCAGCGATTTTGTGTTCTTCCACACAAAATAGTCCGCTACAAAATGGTATCAAAATTTGTAAAATATTTGATTTTTTCGCTCGATACAATTAAATTTTAGGAAATGAAGAGAATATATATTTTTTTTTGTTTTGTTTTGTTTTCATGGAGGTATGAACTGAAAAACCTAAGCACTCTTATGTATTCATACAGTGTAATTAGTTTTTTCGGTTCCTACCTCCACGGAGACAAAAATATTCTCTTCATTTCTTAAATGTTGTAATATATATTGTCAGGGACATAATATAATTAAGGCAGATGTCGATGTTTGACGGCATAAACGTATTAACTAGAACTTTTAAATCTTCTTAACTTATTTATCGATTTAGGAATTATACCGATGCCTTTAGATCGAATAAAAGGTTGATGTCCTAACGTTTCTCCAAAATGATTTTCGTATTTAACACGTCATAGTTCAAAGTATTTAAACATGAATTTTCCTCATTAGTATCACACGTTGAACCTCGGCTACTTTGAAAAGCCTTTTAACGACCTCAAGACGTCTTTAAACACGTTTCTACTTGGTCTATAGTAAGTAATAACCTTCTCCAGGCGATAAAAGATAAAACAAGAATTTTGAAATGACACTTGACTTTTTTTAAGACTTGTTGAATTTTAAACCCTCTTGTAAAAAGAATATCAATGTAAACCGTTTTGACTTGCAAGCGTAGTAAATAACCGGATTGAATCTGCACAGTTATGGCAATTCGCATATACTTTTTGATCTCGGTTTCTATTGCAGCAATTGGACTTGTGTCAGGTATCTTTAATATATATTTATATATTTATTTATGCTTGTATTTCTTGTAACATTTGTACTCATTCATTTTTGCTCATGTTTTGAACTATCTCAATTCCTTCTCAAAATGTTGTAATGACCTAAGGTCGCAAACGTTATTACTTGCACACCAGACATAGCATATAGGAACCATGTGACGACGGCCGTTTCCTGTCTGGTACTAACGTTCCTGCTAGAGTAGATGCAATCGGATCCCCTCGACCAATTCTACGAATCAAATTAGATCAGGGTTAAAGGTTAAATGAAGATAATTTGGTAGCTACTAAACATGTTTGAGTTCAGTATTTATTAAAATGGTAGGAACGTATGGCCCGGTCGACAAAGGCCTTCATGAAATCTTTAAATGATGAAAGTTCGTGCATTCCATTACTATGTAGAATTTTAAATGGAAAAAAGCTTTTGCACGTGCATACCACGAAAGAGCCGCCGTCATAGCGCAGTTGGTAGCGCGTCGGACTGTCAATCTAGAGGTCCCGGGTTCGATCCCCGACGGCGGCACTCATCTTTTCCGACTATTTGTCTCTCACCAATGGGTCGATAATCGTAGACCTATGTGGGAAAGCAGGTGGAGGCTAGGAAAGGATGTAATGGTAGTACTGGTGTGAGAAATACCACGATTCCATTGTTAGGTGCTCCAGCCGCCGCGATATAACTGAAAGATTGTTGAAAGCGGCGTAAAACCCCATTCAAACAAACAAGCATACCACGAAGATTGCTGTTAGATTTAACACATTTGCCTTAACTAAATATACAAGCTTCAGAAAGAGAGAGGGCGGGAGGGGAAAAAACAAAACAAAACATGTGTGTTCCCCCTTTATGTAGAGACACCGATTGTTTCAATCGTATTCGATGTTTAGGTCGCAAACCAACAATGGTACTTTCTTGGTATATTTTACTGGCCAATAATTTATTTTTCAGTTTCGTCTATCAAAAACGAGCGTTCTGTTTGGTCGAGAAAAGTTATTCACGACTCCATGAACACAATTTTGAGCACGCAGCAATTTTGTATGCTTCCGCAAAAAATAGTCCCATACAAAAAAGTATCAAAATTTGTAAAGCTTTTATTTTTTTCGCACGATGCTATTAAATTATAAGAAATGAAGAGAGTATTTTTTGTTTTCATGGAGGTATGAACCGAAAAACCTAATCACACAATGTATGAATCCGCTTCGCGTATTCATACAGTGTAGTTAGGTTTTCCGGTTCATATCTCCATGAAATCAAAAAAATATTCTCCTCATCTCTTATTGAATTTGTAAATTTCGCCGTTCGATATCGGAATGGTAAGCTATCTCTAATTGTTTTATTCAGGTAATAAAATTCATTTTTGTATGATAATATAAATATTTGTATCTCGTGATTTGTTGTGTGTACTAGACGGTCAAAAGGCGGTCTACAGTGCAAACGTTTATGCCAAAAATAAATCAATTTTGAGTCTGACTTTAGGGGAAAGAGAGTTTTCAAGAGAAAAGTGTTTATTGAACTTCAAAGCATTTTATAACCGTCAAAGAAAGGGTTTTCAGTCGTTACATTACGGATAACAATGAAACAACGAATGAATTTTGTTTTGAGGTCCGTCAACATCTATGGTCATGTTGGGCGCAATTCACGTTACTGAAAAGCACTACAAAATTAATAAAAGGACTAAAAGCACTAAGAAGTTGGGATGCGCTGAAATGGTCATAACTGTGGAATTCAGTTCAAGGTCATTTATTACTTTCCGAGTAAGCCTCCCTCCTTTAAACTTAAACCAGCATTCCCATTCGTGTACATATATGCGTGAATAACGCACAAAAAAACATGAATCAACATACAAAAATCAAAAACTAGCATTGCCTTAACCCATTCCCAGACAGTGACGCTTTTAAATGACCCTCATTATAAAAGCTTTGGAAAACATTTGTTAAAAGCAGTTTCTTCATTATCCACAATGTTTTCTGTCTAAAAAGACCAGGATTTTAAAGATTTAATCAACTTACAATTACTGTCTGCTACTTCTCTGAATTTGGACTGGTCTAAAATTTTATCGTGTTGGAATGGGTTATGAGCTCGTGTCACGCACAGAATTTTCAAGCATAACATTCTCCTTTTGATCAACTGTAATACGTGAACTCCTTTTAGAATCTTGAAAACAGAGAATAACAGCTTCTACAGTAAGAAATAAATGACCTCGATGATTATTTTACCCTCAAGTCGGCCAATTCTATAACGACAATACTAAACTCACGTAGATTTTCATTTCAAGTTTATTATAGGTATGAGTGTATTTTTCACTGCGTTTATTGGAGTATAAAGTGCAATTGCCTTAGCACATGGCAAATAACGCCCGTAGGGCGTTATGTTTAAGCCATGTGCTAAGGCAATTGCACTTTATACTCCAATAAACGCATCACTGCGTTTATTGGAGTATAAAGTGCAATTGCCTTAGCACATGGCAAATAACGCCCGTAGGGCGTTATGTTTAAGCCATGTGCTAAGGCAATTGCACTTTATACTCCAATAAACGCAGTGAAAAATACACTCGGCCCATATAATTGCAATACGTCTATTTTCAAATCCGAAACGGATAGAGATATGAAAATAAAAACAAATAAACGAACTGTGGGCGGAGTTACTTTTCTTTGACAGGCGTATGGATACATTGACACAGTTTATCGCTCGAGTCGTTGTAACGGCGGACATTTTTTTTCGTCGCTTGGGGTTTTTGAAATGGAAATTCGAACATTCGTTGGATTTATTTTGAATTATTATGAGGAAATACTAACTTTAAACTCTGTAAATTATGATATCTGGGTCGATAACAGTTAGAATTATGAATAGATGCTTTGTAATAGACAAGAAATATAAACCTACCACAACAAGTTTGGTATTTCTTGGAAGTGAATTCCCAATATCGGAAATCCCTGACCTTGTTTGTTTCTATTTTTGTCGAAAATAGTTCTGCCTTTTATCGAGGTATAAAGTGCAATTGATTTGATCACGTGATACGATTTGGGCCAATGAAAATACTCTATTTTGAAGTATTGCAATTATTATAAGTACATGTGGAAATTTGCGGAAATGCGCGGAAACTTGTTTCAAGGTGATCGATTTGAAATACCGGTTTAGACTTAGGAAAAAAGAATATTTAAAGCGTTGTGTGTAAAATTCAAAAGAAAAACAAAGACGCTAACGTTGTAGTAACGTTATTGTTGCACATTGTAGTTTTGCCCTTTTCATAAAAATTCCTACAAATTCCTACAATATGATGACGATAGTATCAAATTATCTTCGGCGCCCTTGAGTCGTGCGATTTCCTTATTCGTTACTCGGCTTTAAAACCGTAAAATATCTTAAGTAAAAAGGACAAAGCTGAAAGCTAGATGACACTTGTTAAAAGTTTGATGTGTTATTATTCATTAAGACTTGTAAATAACGACATAATAAAGCATAATTATTTAGTAAATAAGTAGAAACCGGAAGATGATTTGTTTACATTCTAATTTTCAAAATCTTCTACTTTCGTTTTACATCTATTTGATTTTTATTGAGTGAAAGCTGTAAATACCACAATAATCGCATTTGCTTGATGCATACGACCCCCCTTATCGCTCTAGAATGTTTTAAAGCACTGGGCGGCGTGATTATTGTAAAAATGCATTTGCGACCTGAGCCTTATTTGTAAGCATTGCCTATCTATGGTCACATGACTACCACATGTCACTTGAGATAACGCGATTACCAAACACGGGACGGCGAATCAAAAAAAAAAAAAAAAAAAAAAAAATTGCTGCGCTGACTATCACATTATTTTTCAATAATTTAAAGCAAACTAAAGCATGTTTAGAAGTCTCTAAACGAACTTTTATATCATCCTTTTCATGTGCCATATTATTGTCTTCGGCTAAAACTAACTGATTGTCCGTGGCAAGTTGAGATTGAGTAACCCGAGGTGTATTCATATCTAAGAGATCACGTGATATGTGTTATCAAGAAATCCGAAATGATATTGTCTTGTTTTAATTTTGCGGTTTTGTTAAATCTTAGTTGGAATTTCTTCGCATTCCAACTTAAAAACTAAAATTTAGACAATCAACGGCAATTCTAAAATTTTAAACTTTAACAGTTTTTACTAAAACTGAAGTAAACGAACAGTTAAAATCTAGACAAGCATGACCAATACTAAAACGACTGCTTTCATAAGAGCCTAAAGTTATATTTTGTTGTACAAGTTAATGGCTCCTAAGAAAATTAAAAATAAGTTCCATTTTTACGCTTTCAAATATCTGTCTCATACTGTCAACCTTGAACAATATTTCTCTGATATTGAAGATATCAACTCAGTCAATAAAAATATGTTTGACAGTAAGAGGAGCGTCGCAAGGAATACAAATTTGATCCTTTTCTAATTTGAGAGGAAACGAATGCGTTAAATTTTGATTGATTGATTGCGGTTTAACGACACTTTTAACAGTATTTCAGTCATTTGGCGGCGGCTGGAGCACCTAACAATGGATTCCTGGTATTTCTCACACCAGTACTAACACGACAACCTTTCCTAGCCTCCAGCTGCTATCCCACTTAGGTTTTCAAACACATGCCTATGAATCAATCACGTCCTACTGTACTAATAACTTTATTTTTAGAAGGTATAACATTTCTATAACATTTTCGATTTACAATGTCTATAATGGTGTCATTATTACATCTTTACCCTACCGCTCATCCCTCTCTCTTTCTCTCTCTCTCTTCTCTCTCTCTCTCTCTCTCTCTCTCTCTCTCTCTCTCTCTCTCTCTCTCTCTCCCTCCTCATTTATAAACGGACATCAATCATGAAAAAGAATAATATTCAGGAAAGTGGTACAAACCGTATTATGAAGCGAATAAAAATATATACGATTTTCTACGGACAGACACACTGATTTACAATTGCATGTTGCTTTGGTAGTACCTCCAGGCTATTACAATAATAAACGAACTAAATCATTTTTTTAGTCAAGTACTAGTATATAAGCCTTAGTCTTTAATTATGTATTGTCTCGGCTTCCTTTATGAAAGTAAGAATTTCATTGCTTACCTCCATACTAATATACGAGAACAATTTTCTTTAATTATGTTTTAATATCTATAGTTGGTAATATGAAAATTGGAAGTGGACCTTAAGTTACACCTAGAACTGTAAGAGAATGAAGCAAAGTCTGTAATGCTTTTCGGTGTGAGATTATTCAGAGATTTCTATAGTAGTAAAGCACACCTGTTATCGAAATTTAACCGTTTGATTTGCATAAAAAGAGTTTTGGAATTTATTCTAATGGAAGCCCAAAGAAGTACGCGCCTTGAGTTTAGATAAATTCCGTGACTGAGGCATTCCGACCAAACAAGATCTATAGTAATTCAAAGGACGGTAGTAAATTTTGATGTATCTTTAATGTAAGCTTTAACAATATTCTTTTGAGCAAAGCGATTTTACTGTTCATTTACAAATATGTTTTATCAATATGAACCCTTAAAGATACACCTTTGTCTACACAAAAACCTAATATCTTATGAAATTCAATATTGAAATATTGTTGACATATAAATCAAGCTTATGGGATTTTTTTTATCCAATAAGCATACATACGGTTTTACTTCGATTTCAACCATTTTGTTGTTTGTTAACAAATCGAGAATTGTATATGACGTCATTATGCAGATAAACGTGATCATAATGGCCAAAGAGAAAAGAATACTTGTAGATATATAAATAGTGCTGCGGAGTAAAAACTGATATTCCACTCGACCTTCGGTCTCGTGAAATATAAAAGTTTTCCGCTGCGGCTAAAAGCAAATACAAGATGTTGTATCTCTATCGTAACATAATATTTCCCATATACTTATTATAGATAATTGGGCAGGGTTATAATCTACCATCACTGATGGTCGAGAGTAAAATGATATAAAGCTAATTGATCAAGTGATTTTGTATTGGGTTAAGTTACAAAATTTCAATCGGCTATACTGGCCATCGGTCTTATGTCAATACAGCTGATGTTTTACCTATTATTGAACTCAATCGAGGATAATTGATTTTTTCAGTGTTTCAAGGTCGGTTTATCTTTCATTTTGCGAACAACATATTAAGCTATTTTTCTCAGTGGCGAATGGAAATGTGCTTATGTTGTTCAGGCAATATTATACAGATCGATCTTAAATGAAACTTTACAGAGATAAAAGAGACAAAATTATGTGGATTCTAAAAGCGCTTCATTTCGCACGTAAATCACATGGCAACATGATAACATCACCTGTGTCTTTTATACCTGCTAGACGATATTCAATAGAGCGCAATTACTGAAAGCAGTGCTAAATCCAACAAAACATTGAGTTTATAATTTTGATAAATTCGTGTTTTTCAGAGAAATAAACGAGTGATGGACAGAAAGTTTTTGTTTTAATGGAGGCGTTAAACAAAAACACTACCACTACTTAAATTAGTAATAAAATCAGAATATACGCGGATTCATATCTTAGTTTGTTTAGGTCGTTTCGTATTCGTTTCGTTTATTATAATTCAAGTACATCAAGCGAAAAAAGCATATGCGTTATTAAATTTAATCATTTTTTTGGACCAATTTACAAAATAGCTTCTCAAAAATGTTTCAGGGAGATACATGTATGAATATTTTTAATTTGCTAAACTAAAAAATAAAGTGTATTTTGATAAACTCTCCGATGATGCGATTTTTATTTTGTGAACTAAATTTAATTCAATTTATTTGTTTTGATGCAGGTGTTATTCGATGTTATACGAAGCTTTTTGACAAAACATCAATCTCGAAACCGATATGTGAGTCGTGTGCCGTTATAGTGAACACTTGTAAGTATTGTTTATGCAGCATCCAGTTTCTTAATTGACGGATCGCTGGCGTTTTTTTTTTTTATTATTATAAGTATAATCTTTTCTTAAAAAAGGGATATTTCAATGTATCAGAAAGGAAGTTTTTTGTTTGCGAAGTCCCAAAACCATCAAAAACACTCGACATAAAGTGCACTTCCGGTCTAACTGTATTATTTGTTTCGTCCAATTTTTCGTAGCTCAACGCGATCCGTTAAAAAAACTTTAAAATATTGTTATATATAAACATCTCCATACATATACATACAGTATACATAGCGAAAACAATGTTTGCTATAAGGAGAGTTTCCATGGAAATACTTTTTCGATTGTAATGTTAAAAATGTGCTGTTGAGTTCTGCTGTCGATACGTACCTCTATGAAGTCACGCTTATCTGGCGATGTAAGTGAACGTATGTTGGTCTGTACTGCAGTTAAACGCTTTTTGCAAATCACAATTTTAATATATTTCAAAAACACAACAATATTTGATAGTGTTTTACTATGTTTGTCCCTGAAGACTATATCCATACTTATATGATACGGTTTAAACTGACTCGAAAACTGTAAAAAATATCGAAAAAAGGATGGAAAAAGAATACATTTTCTACCATGTTTTCCCATGCTTTTTAATTCATTCGATTTGAATCAATTTCAACGTTTTAAAAAATCGACTTGTGTTTGCTCTCTGGTGGATGTGGCTGCCTTTAGTTAGACTGTGGTCTCTAAGAATAAAATCTTGGATGTTACAATCAATGGGACAATTAGGGAACATTTGATACTAAAAACATTTAGACGTTATTCAATAATTTAGTCTTATATCATATACATATGGACAAAACAATCGTCTTAATGATGTGGTAGGGCTCTTCACCTTCTGCAGCCACAAACTTAATTACAGAGCGTTGTTTGTCTAACCAAGAGTCCATAATAGACGAAACACCTATCGTATATCACAGTGCAAAATACTTCGTAAACACAGTTATCATCGAAAATAAATCGACCGTTATTGGCGCATGAATGAAGTTTCACCAATATTTAATGTGTGTATATAGCTACACATGGAAAGAGAGGAGAATGATAAGCCTGGGTATTCTATGACCGCCCTCGTATCTCCTAATTGAAACAGAACGAAACATAGAAACTCCGCCAGAAACAGCGAATTTGTGAACTATGTAATTTGAATCAGATAGAAGATTGAATTCACATTTTATTACTCTTTCCAGCATAAAAAGAACAAATATAAATGTTTAAAAAATATCATTTCATTACGCCGAATATATCAAATTGATAGAATTGTTGAATTCAGATAACAAGAAAACTCTAAACGGTATTGGAATTTATTCTATACCTATAAAAGATATGGAGTATAACCAGGCTGTCAAATACAACTCGACAGAAAAAAAATCAATATTCGGCGTGTAGCAAAAAACCGTATTCGTCGAGTACCTTTAAACACTGACTTCTTTTTTGTGTATTGACGTTCCGGGTTTTTTGGAAAGTTGGTTATTTCTTAGCCATTTAAGAGAATTTTCTTAATGTCATTTCCTAAAAGGTATATAATAAAAGGAATATTACAACAGTGTTTTTTTCTATTTTTTGTTATCGTGTTCTCGAATCGTGTGTAGGTATTTTTATTGGATTCGACCTTCGGTCTCATCCAATAAAAAATACCTACACACGATTCACGAACACGATAACAACGCATAGAAAAAGACACTGTGGTAATATTCCCTATTTATCATACCAAAGCAATGCATAAAAGAAAACAATGAACTGAACATAGCAAGCATCTGACAACCCTTATTTAATCTAATCTATGGTGATGTTTTTTCTACCTTTACTCTATCTATTAGGCCCCTTTCTTATTCATTTTTCCGCGATTCTTCCTTATTATTTGTTAAAATCCGCCCTTACTTATGCATGTAAATTATTGTGTATTTTGACAATAAACCATATGTATCATAATCACTATATTAAATAAGTATTCGGTTTTGGTCTGTCTTCTTTAAGTAGCATATGGGAAATGTGATTGGATGTTCTCAGTCTATACATTCCGACAAAAGATCCTGATGGCATTCTTATGCTCTGTATTTATACATTTTCTTCAGAAAATAAAAGTCTGAAAAGTCCGAGGCACTCTTTGACGACAAAAAGGGAAATTTTACGTGCATAACTTACAATGGCGCCAGTACTATATATTATCATATAGCTTCAACATGTTTGTTTGATTTTATTACTTATTTCGGGGTATTACAGCGAGATGATTCGGACCACTTTCCCTTACATTACCTTACCATAACCATATTCAGAAATGGTTTTTCATATTGATCATTCAAATAGCCAGTTAAAAGCTTTTTGACTTATAGATTGAAAGCCAATATTAAGGATAAATATATTCGTCAGTTTAAACATATTTTAGAAAATGGGCGTCACAAATTTGAATGCAATACGGAAAATAATCTTGAAATCCCCATACAGTATCTTCTGGGAATATATCAAAAGAGCAGAAATTTGTAAATTGCGGGCGAGGAACAGTGGAACAAGTATCAATAACAAAAACAAAAATCAGCCGTGGTGGGACAAATGTGATAAGGTCAAATATTTGAAATACGAAATGCTCCGAAATTTTCGGAGTGAAAACTCTCGCCTACTCTTTCAAACCTATATGGCTGTAAAAAATACTTCAAAATCATGTGTCTAAAAAAGAAAACTGATTATGCAAGAGGTGTGCGAAATCGGTTAATACAACAACGAAACAACCCAAATGGATTTTGGAAATAATTACGCATTCGTAGAACATCTCATCCAAAACAAGAAAATTGATAAGCCCCGATACTTGGTTGAAATATTTTAAATGTCTTTTAACTAAAGATAACCAATCTCCCATTGGACATTCCGATGAAATTCCCCCCCCCCCAAGAGTATAAAAGCTTGTTAAAAAGTGTAATTACAACAGCTGAAATTACAAATAGTATCAAAAGTCTCAAATATCGAAAATCACCAGGCATTGACGTAATTGGAGTTTTACATACATACTTCAAATATTATTGTACCAGTGTTATGTAAAATATTGATAATATTATGGATTCTGGGTGTTTTCCTGCCAGTTAGTCCAAAAGTGTTATAGTACCTATACACAAATCGGGAATCTAAGTATGACCCCTCAAATTATAGAGGTATATCCCTCTAAGTACAATGTATAAAATCTTTTCTAATATCATTTTTGATATAATGGCGAAATGGGTTGAATAATTTTATTTGTTAGATGAATCCCAAAACGGATTTCGCTATGATAGATCTCATATAGACAATGTGTTTATTTTACAGTCCGTCGTACAGAAGGATATAATTAAGTCAGGCGGAAGATTGTTTGAACTATATAAGGACTTTGAAAAGGTTTTCAATTGCATACCGCATCAAAAGCTTTTTCACTGCCTCCATAATTGAGGTTTTAAAGGCAAAATATATAATATTCTAGCTTCTATGTATTCATTTTTGAAATGTTCGATACGCGTAGGTGAAAATAAGCGTACTAACCCCATAATGTGTAATGTTGGAAGTAAGCAAGGGGATGTAACAAGTACAGTCATTATCAATCTTTATATGAATGAGTTATCTCGTGTTTTAAGACTACAGAACCACAGGGGAATTTTTATATCCGAAGAGATACCAGATATTCTAAGTATTTTATTTGCAGACGCATGACTAATTGTTCGGATACAGCTGTAGAATTACAACGACAACTGAACTTTTGTCTAGAATATGGTTTGAAGGTTAATGAAAATAAAACTGAAGTAATTGTCTTGCAAAACGGCGGGCCATTTCGTGCAAATGAAAAATGACTTTTTGATAAAATCCTGTGAACGTATACTATAAAATATTTGGCGTTTTATTTACGCCAAAATTAACTTGGTCTAAAGCAAAAGAAGACTAGCTTCGCAAGCAACAAAGTCAATTTTCGCGTTGAAATCATTTTGGACAAATTTCGGAAATTTTCAGGCTCAAGATCACTTTCGTCTTTTTGATTCTATGATAAAACCTAGGCAATAGAATACTCTGATACCATAGAACAAGCCCAATTTCAATTTTGCAAAGAATATCTTGTAAATAAATAATTGTATGGCTTTAGGAAAATGTGGTAGGTTACCATTATGCTGTGGTTATTTTGTAAGATGTATAAAATATTGGTGTAAACTACTACTTATGCCATCCTTTAGTTATTCTAGACAATGCTATCTGATGTTGAAAAACCACGATGAGGCAGGAAGAGCAAGTTTGGCATCAGGCGTTAAAAGATATGGGTTTTGTATAGTATAGTTGAGCCAAGACATTGGGAATTTGAATATTTTTATCCAACGATTTGAATTAAGACTAACCGATTGTTATCGACAATGGTCAAATAGTGTACACGGGTTATCGTATAAATATATTAAATCGTTATTAGAACCAGAAAAATATTTTGTCCATTGACATGCAATATAGTCATCTTAAGGCATTTGCAAGATTAAGGTGTTCTAACCATAAACTAAGCATCGAAACTAACAGACACAACAACATCCAAAGAAATGAATAATACGTACATTTTTTAAAGATCATTTTAATATTTCATGTATTGAAGATGAGTACCATGCCTTTTTCAATTGTGTTAAATATCTAGATGAGAGAAGATCTCATTTGTATAGCTGGTACAATGGAAATAGCACGATTGACGACTTCCATAATATAATGAATACAAAGTACAAATGGAAACTACAGAAAATCTGCAACTTTGTTTGTTTGATAATGTATAAAACATCCAATAATTAGAAGAATCACTTTTAATGTCAAGAACTGGACAGAATTCCCGAGGTACTTAAAAAAGAAAAAAAAATCAATCCCAGAAGAAAATCAAATCTAAAATTTTCGTTCAACTCTTAAAACTTCTATTTGTATTTATATGTATTTTTTTAGCCGAAGGCCTTTATTGACTTGAAAATTAAATCATTCATTCATTCATTTAAATCTGTCAATGATCTGACGCAAGTAGGGAATGGCGAGTTAATTGATATTTTCTTAAAAAGCCGTTTAAAAAGACAGTTGACTAGTGCATAGCAACAAAGTATGACAAATATCCTTTTAAATCAATTTGAATAAAAACTTATGATTGTAGAATATCAAATTATAAGCCTTTTAAATCATCACAAACCTTTAGCTCGAGTGGATTTATTGATTGTTAATTTTACCCATCACCAACGGATCAGCGTGTTAAAACAAAAACAAAACAAAACGAAAATAAAAAAAAAACAAAAAAAAACAAACTCACACACACGCACAAAAAAAAAAAAAAAAAAAAAAAAAATCAACAACAAAAAACAATGACCAACTAGAGGTATATGAACGTCGATTTAGTTTCCAATGCATTCTTACGTTCATCCATTTATTGATGTAGACATTTATTTATTTGTATTCGAAATAATGCTTTTTTTAAACTATTGCTCAAATAACTACAGCAAGATTTTGGGACATTAGAATTATATTATTTCATGAAACAAAATAGAATATAGTGCGCTAATGGTTAAAATAACACTGTATTTCAAAAATTACCTGCAATGTAGAAGCGATGTCATGACATACATGATTGCAAACTACACACTGTATACTTTATGGTATCGATGTTTTCCGGCTTTATTTTGAATAAAAAATGAACAATATTTGTATTGTGTAAACGATTTTCTCAACAAAAATCATATTAGATCTATAAAGTATTCATCCATCATGCATGTTTAGTATCTTGCGAAGCGGATTCATACATAAGTGTGATTAGTTTTTTCGTTTCATACCTCCATGAAAACAAAAACTATTCTCTTCATTTCTTATAATTTAATAGTATCGAGCGAAAAAGCAAAAACTTTACATTTTTCGATACCCCTGTACGGAACTATTTTGTGCGAAAGCATTCAAAATCGCCGTGTGCTAAAACTTTTGTTCATGGAGTTATGAATAATTTTTTTCGACCAATCAGAACGCCTGATTATGATAGACGAAACGGAAAATTAAATTATAATTGAATGTAATAAAGGTATTCGTCAAAAGATAAAAAAGTTGATAATTAACAGTTTCAGACAATTCTTGTAGGTATTTTTTTCTTTCAAAGCACGCAAATTAGTATCTTTACAATATGTCATGGGTTTTTTAACATAATTTTAAACCGATGAGATTTAAAATTATTTTGATTGGCGAAACCGATATCAAATAGAAATATCACAAATAAGTGTTTTATGCTCTTTCGCTTAATAACTTGTGTTTTTTTTGTGATTTCAGGTGGTATGTACAGAATGTGTAGGAAGTATAGTGTTCCTCCCGGATTATATATAGCAAATACGGCGGTGGTTTATAACTGCAATACAGACTTATGTAACTGGGCTATACCAGTTCTGCGACACTACTCGAGAAAATAGTGTTCTTAGAAATTATCATGCTTAACTAAAATCCTCTACAAAAGTGCTTTAAAATCAGGTTCTGACAGCACTGAAAGCACTTATAATGGGCTGAAATTTATTCATTCTTATAAACATATCTTGCTTAACCCTTATCATGCTGAACCCGGAATGTTCCGGTTTCGGCAGGAGGTGTAGACCAAGATCAGCCTGCACATAAGTGCAGTCTGATCTTGATCTACACCTCTTGCTTGTACTTTTCCTGCCAGAGTTATTTATGAAATTGGTTTCTAAAACAAATATTGATTTTTCAAAAACAAGTTCTATCGGTGCTTTCAGCACTTGGATTATACAGCAATTCGGTGAGTTTTTTAATCAGCATGACAAGGGTTAAACGTGTTGTATAAACGTAAATCAGACTGTAAATATGTGCAGGTCTATCTTTTTGCCTATGCGTTCTGACGAAACAGGAATATTCCGGTTTCAACAGACATTGGTTAAACGACTCATTTTCAGATTGATCTATCATCCTTATTCACAAAATAATGAAAATAAGGCAATATATCAAACACTGACAGTGTAACACCTGTTATAAGCTCACCTTAGCACAAAGTGCTCAAGGTGAGCTTTTGTGATCACCTTTTGTAAGTCATGCGGCGTGCGTCTTTTCTTTAAACATCTTCTCCTAAGTAACCACTTGACGGATTTTAACCAAAATTGGCAGAAATGTTCCTTGGGTGACCCTTCTCAAAGGTTGTTCGCGGACTTCTAATAAGCCCCAAAATATTGGCGTGGCAGGGCTTGGCAGTTTTTGACTTTGGAATCTTTAGACAATTCAACCAAACTTGGTCCTAATGTTCCTAGGATGACCCTTTTCGAAAGTTGTTTCCGAAATTTTGAAGGATGCCCAAATATTTGCGTTGCGGGGTATTGCAGTTTTTGACTTTTAAATTTTCAAACATCTTCTCCTAAGTAAGCAATCGGCCAATTTTCAACTCAACTTGAAGTGAACGTTCCATTTGTGACCCTTTTCAAAAGTTTCTGGCGAAAATTTGATGACGATCAAATAGGGGCGTGGCAGGGCGATGCAATCGTTGACTTTGAAATCTTTAAATCTCTTCTCCTCAGTAACGACTGGGTCAATTTCAATCAAACTTGGCATTATGAATATTCCTTGGATGACCCTTTTCGAAACTTGTTCGCAAATTTTTTTATAGTTGAAGAAATTTGGGCATATTGGCGTGGCAGAATTGGTCAATTATTGAATATAAAATCTTAAAACATCTTCTCCTCAGTAACCGTTTGGTCATTTCCAACTAGACTTTGTATGAATGTTCCTTGGGTAACCCTTTTCAAAAGTTGTTCGCGAAATTTGTATTGACGCCCAAATATGGGCGTGGCAGGGCAGAGCAGTTTTACTTTGAAATCTTTACATATATTCTCCTCAGTAACCATAGGGCCAATTTCAACAATTCTTCGTTCCTTGGGTGACCCTTTTTTCAAAATTTGTTCGGGAATTTTGTTTGACGCCAAAATATGGGCGTGGCGGTTTTCGACATTGAAATCTTTTAACACCCATTCCACAGTAACCATTGGGTCATTTTCTTCCAAACTTGGCATGCATGTCCCATCTATGAACCTTTTCAAAAGTCTGTAGCGAAATTTTGATCGACGCCTTATAAGTGCGTGGCAGGAATGACAATTTTTGACTTTGAATCTTTAAACATCTTCTTCTCTGTAACCATTGAGCCAATTTCAACCAAACTTGGCATGAATGTTCCTGGGGTTACCTTTTTCAAAAGTTTTTCGCGTAATTTTTATAGACGCCAAATGTGGTCGTGACAGGGCGGGCAGTTTTTGACGCTGAAATCTTAAAACTTCTTCGCCTCAGTAACCCTCGGGGAAATTTCAGCCAAACTTGGCCTGAATGTTCATTGAGTGACTCTTTTTCAATAATTGATCGCAAAATTTTGATTGATCCACAAATATTGGCGTGACGGTGCGGAGCAGTTTTTTTACATTGAATTCTTTTAACAACTTCTCATTAGTAACCATAGGGCCGGTTTCAACCCAAATTGGCATGCTTGTTCCTTTGGTGACCCTTTTCAAAATTAATATTGACGCCCAAATAATGGCGTGGCAATTAGTGACCTTTAAATCTTTAAACGTCTTCTCCTCAGTAACCATATGATCAATTTTAAACAAACTTGGCTGGAATGTTCCTTGGTCGACCTTTTCAAAAGTTGTCCGCAAAATTTTGGAGGATGCCCAAATATTGGCGTGGCAGGGTATTGCAGTTTTTGACTTTGAAATTTTAAACGTCTTCTCCTAAGTAATATTCGGTCAATTTCAATCAAACTCGACGTGAACGTTCCTTTGGTGACCCTTTTCAAACGTTTTTGGCGAAATTTGATTAACGATCAAAAATGGACGTGGCAGGGCGGGGCAATTTTTGACTTTGAAATCTTTAAATCTCTTTTTCTCAGTAACCATTGGACTAATTTCAACTTAACTTTGCATAAATGATCCTTGGGTGACCCCTTTCAAAATTTGCTCTCGAATTTTTTATTGTTGCCCAAATACGGGCGTGGCAGGGAGGGGCATTTTTTTTTACTTTGAAATATTTTTACTCAGTAGCCCTATGGCCAATTTTAACCAGTCTGAGTATGAATGTTCCTTGGCTAACCATTTTTCCGAAGTTTCTGGCAAATTGTAATTGTTATAAAATTTATGAACTTTTGGCCAAATATTTAGAATTATTTTAGAATTAAAATAATACTTTTTATTTCTATCGGAGAAATTATCGTCTGCTACAGTGGTTTAAGTGCAGTAAATAGTGATGTAAACCTCTCGCGTATGTTCTGCTTGAATGAATCGAGAATTTCCCGCCAATTGAGGCCATATAAAAATTGTTTTCACGTGCGGCTCTCATAGTGGAGCAGTAAACGTTGGATGACAGACGATCGTCAAACAATTGAAGATGCCTTGTACGGGTCTCAGAAGTCAAAGCAACCAAGGCCACAATAATGCTTTGGCCAATTTCAACCAAACTTGTTTTGACTGTTCCTTCGGTGTCCATTTTCAAAAAAAGTGTTTGTCGAAATTATGATTGACGCTCAAATATGTTCTTGGCAGGGCGGGGCAGTTTTTACCTTTAAATCTTTAAACATCTTCTCCTCAGTAACCATCAGGCCAATTACAACCCAACATGGCATGAATGTTCCTTGGATGACCCTTTTCAAATGTTGTTCGCGAAATTTTGATTGATGCCCAAATATGGACGTGGCAGGGCGAGGCAATTTTTATGAATATGGTGAATATGCCTCGAAGATTTAAATAATATCCTCGTGAAAAGAACCACCCTGCCTAGAGCAACTGTACGAACAGTGACCTATGCGTGTTTCGTGTCTCTACGATTAGCTCCGAAAGACTCTTCGATTAGTTCCGAAAAAGATAGCCACATTAAGTCAACTGTTAACTGTAAATTTCTTAAATTTGACACGTTTAGATGCAATATGTTCCATGTGTTTGCATATCGTGTTCACCGTTCATACAAAATTTTACTCAGTGATTTCCTTGTGTTTGAGGCTCACTGAAAATTTACTAGGATTTCTATTTTTTAGGTGTATCTTATTCTCTGAATCGATACTTGTCATATATATATATATAAAAAAAACTACAAAACATGAGGAGAGAGGGTGACAGTTGCTCATTGGAACCAATGTTTTAAACATTCATAATCAAAGTCCATTAGGAAAACGCCTATACAATATACAGTAAATTTTTCAGCTGTAAAAAATGAAAAATTTCAGTTTAAAAATTTCGATAGTTTTCTTATTTTTGCTCAAAACGTGATTCGGCATAGCGGCTCTAACGAGTACCCTCATTCTATGTTTTAGAACAAAATAAGAAAATTAGACATACCCCTGCAAACCTCATATTCACTATACAAAAGTAGGGTATGAGGGGGTGTTCTCTACACGGACAATCGGACATGTTATCCTGATGTGTTCCAATTTACATATCTTTTGGAAAACAAACATATTTCATTAGATGCAATGGTTGATTTTACTGAAGAGTGAAATTGTCAGATGGTTTGTATATAAAACATTCCTAGGCATCCTTCGGTTATTAAAATCAGTATTAAGCAAACACGCCTATGTAATAAACAGCGATTATTTCAATTTGATTTTTTCTTATATTTGCTCAAATCATAGATTTTGGCTACACGTTTAAAACGCCACGATGAGGCGTTTCTAACGAGTCCACACAATCAATGTTTAAGAGTAACCAAATAAAACTTGGATTGAAGGGGTTCTTCATTGCCAGGACTCGTTTGCATGATGGAACTTTTTGCTGGCTCCTACATTTGTTGTATACACTGGTACTGCTCAAGTTCTTTTACCATAAACTAGACTTATATAAACATTTCAGCTGTAAAAAATGAAAAATTTCTTTTTAAAAATTTCGATAGTTTTCTTATTTTTGCTCAAAACGTGATTCGGCAAAGCGTCTCTAACGAGTACCCGCATTCTATGTTTTAGAACAAAATAAGAAAATTAGACATACCCCTGCAAACCTCATTTTCACTATTCCAAAGTAGGGTATGAGGGGGTGTTCATTACACGGACAATCGGACATGTTATCCTGATGTGTTCCAATTTACATATCTTTTGGAAAACAAACATATTTCATTAGATGCAATGGTTGATTTTACTGAAGAGTGAAATTGTCAGATGGTTTGCATATAAAACATTCCTAGGCATCCTTCGGTTATTAATATCAGCATTAAGCAAACACGCCTATGTAATAAACAGCGATTATTTCAATTTGATTTTTTCTTATATTTGCTCAAATCATAGATTTTGGCTACACGTTAAAACCGCCACGATGAGGCGTTTCTAACGAGTCCACACAATCAATGTTTAAGAGTAACCAAATAAAACTGGGATTGAAGGGGTTCTTCATTGCCAGGACTCGTTTGCATGATGGAACTTTTTGCTGGCTCCTACATTTGTTGTATACACTGGTACTGCTCAAGTTCTTTTACCATAAACTGGACTTATATAAACTCTGATGATATGAAATTTTATCTATATAAAATTTGAATTTACGTATAACAACATTTATCCCACTCCACAAAATAATCTATTTTTCTTTACCCGTATCGTTTTCTTTGGCTATCTCGTGATGTTATTGAAGATGTTTGAACATCTGGCGTGACTAATAGCAAAGACTAAAGTAAGGCACGGTTTAAAGGTATGAATTGTAGGGACAACATCTTATTTTCTACCACTAATATTAGTCCAACGGTAGAACTACGGTGTTACATAATATACCCATAAAAAAAGCTGGTACTCAATTCAAATTTAACATGCGCGGATCCAGAGGAGGGACCGCGGGTCCGCCCCCCCTCCGGAATTCCCAAATTATTGTTTTTAGCTCACCTGAGCACAACGTATATCATCACCTATTGACCCTGTACCAAAATACTTCAAAGAACAACTGTACTCTTAAAGGTAACCCTTTTCTAGGTGATTCCTGATTTTACAAAGGAAATCTTTAAAAATCTTCTCCTCCTAAACAACAATGCCAAGAGCTTTGGTATTTGTTATATATCATTATCTATGGACCCTCTACCAAAATAATTAAAAAATTGTCGTACTCTGAAAATTAGCCCTTTTTTGTGCGATCCCTGATTTCAAAAAGAAATAAATAAGGAAATCTTTTAAAATCTTCTTTGCCCAACCATAAGGACTAGAGCTTTTATATTTGGTTTGTATTATCACCCATTGACCCTCTACCAAAATACTTCAAAAAATTATCGTACTCTGAAAATTAGCCCTTTTCTGTGCGACTTCTGATTTAACAAAGGAATAAGAAGGAAATCTTTGAACATTTCTTCTTCCAAACTATAAGGATCTTTTATATTTTGTTTGTATCATCATCTATTGTCCCCTTACCAAAATACTTCAAAGAATTATTGTACTCTGAAAATTAGCTCGTGCGATCCCTGATTTTACAAAGGAATGAAGAAGGAAATCTTCGAAAATCTTCTTCTCCCAAATAATAAGGTCTAGAGCTTTAATATTTGGTACATATCATCAGCCATTGACCCTCTACCAAATACTTTAAACAATAACTGTATTCTGAAAATTAGCCCTTTTCTGTGCGATCCCTGATTTTACAAAGGAATAAAGAAGGAATTTTTTTTTAAAGTCTTCTTCTCCCAAACCATAAGGCCTAGAGCTTTGATATTTGGTACTTATCACTTATTTCCATATTGACATTCCATATTCTATATCTTTTTCAGCCCAGTTATCGTCGTCCTCCAAGTGGCTCTCGGTGAAAAGAGATCGCTTCGTTGGAGTTGATGTCGTATTTTTTTTTTTTTTTTTTTTGCATAATGGACTTAGAAGGAAACTGTCATTTGTTTTACAACGTTTGAAGTACTTGTACTTGTAAGCACCCACAATCTATGTTTTAGAGGAAAAGTAAGAAAAATAGGTACACCCCTAAACCCCATTATTACTAGGTAAAAGTGGATTTAATGGGATATATATATTTCACGGACATGTTTTCCTGATGCCATCAGTATCATTCATTTTTTAAGGGTGGGGGAGGCAGAAATTGATACTCTTCGCATTCAAAAATACCGCCATTAAATTTGCATGTATGAAAATGAAATAGTATACTCATTAAAGAAAATTATTTGGAAAATCATTTCTTTTATTTTCAAGAAGTGCATGGTAAAAGTCAAAGTTAAAATTTTCTATCCGGGTTTTTCGGCAACGTCACCACTGGCGCCATTGTAAATACTTCAAAATCGTACGTCCAAAATTTATGATATTTTATCGTATATTACGTATATCCATTTCCTGTCACCCTCTTCGAATTTTATTATCATCTGTTATGAAGTTCAAATATTTTTTCCCAATTTTTGTAATATTGTTAGGTGTGGGCCGTCAAACCCTAATCCATTTGGTGAAAACATATAATGAAACGATATAAACATGCCCACGGTTGCGTTGCCAAGTATATCCCCCGGCGTTCTATTTTTCCCTTAAGGCCCTCAAGAAAATATGGTATTCAGCTCCCTGGCAAACCGACGATGGACATGTAGTAATCTCCAAGTCAAATGAATAAAGGACTATTCACCAGGTAAAAGGACCGCATGAAAGACTGGTACTCGTGCGAAATATGTATTGCTATTATTATATGCGGAGCGCGGTTTACATCGATAAGCGGTTGACCAAGCTCGTTTCCTTATTTGTATTGACATAATTTGAGCTACTACGAAAGGAACATAAAAAATAAATAATAATCATATATACCCTTGAAAATCAGTCAGATAGAAGAACTGAAAGAAGCTCTAAAACACAAATTAACCCCACGAGTTAGCTCGTATAACGGTATTATTATGTACATAAACATTTAAAAGGTTTATAGGATCGGCATTTGGCATTGTTGGCCTGCGAACCCAAATAAACAGGATAAGGGATGAAATCAGCTGCCGGAAATTATATTCTAAACTGTCACTAATTGTAAAGATTTTTCTGCGACCTATGTCACTACTGATACTGTACGTTGATCACTAATTCGTACAGTCGATTGGAAGACAGGATTGCAATCCCTATGTCGTACCCGGCTATATACTATCCATTGCTGAATAACATGGTATATGTGTTCAAGAAATAAGATTTTACTATCCTTCTTCACAGGCTAGGTCACAATTAATGCTCTCAGTTACGCATAATGACTTTGGATTCGTCAGTCTGACGGATCACATTAAAGAGAAATGAGTGATTCGTCGATTAAAGTATGGATTTTACCAGAAAGTATACTCAATAACACAGAATGACACTCAAACGAGAAACAAATAATATTTGCTCTTTCAAATACCGAAAACCGCGTTAAAATCCGTTTAAGTCTAAAATTGACCTCGATTGAGAAATTTTCATCCCTTCAACTGTTTAGTTTCACTAGTGATATATTTGGTGTCACTTCCGATTTGGCTCACTGTACGGTTATACACAGTGATATAACCTTGCACAAATGTTCAACGCTATAAGACGACGTGTCGCGAAAAAGACCTAGGTTCCTATCTGAAAGACCAAGGTCACAATCTGGGGTCAAATATAAAAAAAAGGTTGGGTTTTTTTTGCCGTGTCCACTGTGTAATTTTTATAATCATGTATGCAGGTACAAATTTCTTTCATACAAATGTTCATCACCTTCAGTCGACGTGTCGCGAAAAAGACCCAGTTTCCTATTTGAAAGATCAAGGTCACAATCTGGGGTCAAAAGTAAAAAAAGTGGACTTTTAGCCGTGTCCATTTTGTAACTTCTATAGTCATACACGCAGGTACAAATTTCTTTCATACAAATTTTCATCACCATCACACAATGTGTCGCGAAAAAGACCAAGGCTCATATCTCAAAGGTCAAGGTCACAATATTGGATCAAAGGTCAAAAATGGGGACTTTTAACCGTGTCCGCTCTGTAACTTCTATAATCATGCACGCAGGTACAAATTTCTTTCATACAAATGTTGACCACCTTCAGATGACGTGTCGCGAAAAAGACCCAGGTTCCTATCTCAAAGGTCAATGTCACAATCTGGGGTCAAATGGGCGTCCAGAATGGTTAAATTGTATTCACTCTCTTATTCTTCAATGGATTGCTTCCATATTTGGACAGATGCTTAATTAGGTGGACCACTTTACATGACTTTGACCCAGTGACCTTGACCTTTGACCTACTTTTGACATCAGGAAAATCTGTCCATAATGAATTTCTCGATTTCATTCTATATTTATAGGAATTATTATATGTATTAAAATTTCATTTATTAAAAACCCAGAGTTATATAGATAACAAATGCATGTGGTTGTGTTAGGGGGCATCTAGCACATGACTGTGACCACCTTTTGTTTACTTTGAAATCTTTGAACATTTTCTCCTCAGTAACCCTTGGGCTAATTTCTACCAAACTTGGCCTGAATGGTCAATGAGTGACTCTTTTTCAAAAATTGATCGCGAAATTTTGATTAATCCCCAAATATGGGCGTGGGGTAGCGGGGCAGTTTGACGTTGAATTCTTTTAACAACTTCTCGTTAGTATCCAATGGGCCGGTTTCAACCCAACTTGGCATGCTTGTTCCTTTGGTGACCCTTTTCAAAATTGATATCCATAATTTTGATTGGCGCCCGCATATGGCATGGGCAATCTGTGACTTTAAAATCTTTAAACGTCTTCTCCTCAGTAACCATATGGTCAAATTCAAACAAACTTGGCTTGAATGTTCCTTGGTCGACCTTTTCAAAAGTTGTTCGCGAAATTTTGGAGGATGCCCAAATATGGGTGTGGCGCGGCGTTGCAGTTTTTGACTTTGAAATTTTAAACATCTTCTCCTAAGTAAGCTTTCGGTCAATTTCAATCAAACTCGACGTGAACGTTCCTTTGGTGACCCTTTTTAAACGTTTTTGGCGAAATTTGATTGACGATCAAAAATGGACGTGGCAGGGAAGGGCAATTTTGACTTTGAAATCTTTAAATCTCTTCTCCTCAGTAACCATAAGGCCAATTTCAACTTAATTTTGCATAAATGATCCTTTGGTGACCCCTTTCAAAAGTTGTTCTCGAAATTTTTTATTGATGCCCAAATATGGTTGTGGCAGGGAGGGGCATTTTTTTACTTTGAAATATTTTTACTCAGTAACCATATGGCCAATTTCAACCAGTCTTAGTATGAATGTTCCTTGCCTAACCATTTTCAAAAGTTTCTGGCAAAATTGTACTTGACGCCCATTTATGGGCGTGGCAGGGCTGGATTATTTTTGATATAGAAATCCTTTGAAATCCTAATTCTCTTCTCATCAGTAACCATTGGGCCATTTTTAACTTAACTTGTATGAATGTTCCTTGGATGACCCTTTTCAAAAGTAGTTCGCGAAATTTTGATTGACGCCCAAATGTGGGCGTGGCAGGGCGGGGCAATTTTTGACTCTGAAATCTTGAATCATCTTCTTCTTAGTAGCCTTTTGGCCAATTTCAACTTAATTTTGCATAAATGATCCTTTGGTGACCCCTTTCAAAAGTTGTTCTCGAAATTTTTTATTGATGCCCAAATATGGTTGTGGCAGGGAGGGGCATTTTTTTACTTTGAAATATTTTTACTCAGTAACCATATGGCCAATTTCAACCAGTCTTAGTATGAATGTTCCTTGCCTAACCATTTTCAAAAGTTTCTGGCAAAATTGTACTTGACGCCCATTTATGGGCGTGGCAGGGCTGGATTATTTTTGATATAGAAATCCTTTGAAATCCTAATTCTCTTCTCATCAGTAACCATTGGGCCATTTTTAACTTAACTTGTATGAATGTTCCTTGGATGACCCTTTTCAAAAGTAGTTCGCGAAATTTTGATTGACGTCCAAATGTGGGCGTGGCAGGGCGGGGCAATTTTTGACTCTGAAATCTTGAATCATCTTCTTCTTAGTAGCCTTTTGGCCAATTTCAACCAAACTTGTTTTGACTGTTCCTTCGGTGTCCCTTTTCAAAAGTTTTCTGGGAAATTATGATTGACGCTCAAATATGTTCTTGGTAGGGCGAGGCAGTTTTTTACTTTTTAATCTTTGTATATCTTCTTCTCATTAACCACCAGGCCAATTACAACCCAACATGGCATGAATGTTCCTTGGATGACCCTTTTCAAAAGATGTTCGCGAAATTTTGATTGATGCTGAAATATGTTCTTGGTAGGGCGGGGCAGTTTTTTACTTTTTAATCTTTGTATATATTCTTCTCAGTAACCATTGGGCCAATTCCATCCCAATTTGGCATGAATGTTTCTTAGGTGACCCTTTTCAAAATTTGTTCCCGAAATTTTGAATGACGCCAAAGTATGGGCGTGGCAATTTCGACCTTAAAATATTCTCCTCAGTAACCAATGGGCAAATTTCAATAAAACTTGGCATGAATCTTACTGACAATGGCAAAGGGGCTATTACTATGCTATCATGTCTGTGAGTATATCAGGGCTGCCACCATAGCGCAGTTAGGTATGCGTCAGACACCCAATCTTCAATTCTGGTACATTTATGTCCATGATTCCCAGGCTACCGGGAAACGGATAAAAGTCTTATGATATCTTTAAAACCCGGAAAAACTAGGAAAATGATAAATCAATTTGATGATAGACGCAGGACCCAATTAAAATACACATTCAAAACAATTGACAAGTATCCCCCGCCAGTAGGTTTAATCACAGTGTAAATTACATGGAGATGCATCATCACGTCACAATGTCTGCCGAGAAAGAGAAATTGATATTTGTTTCACCAAAAAGTATAAGCATGGTACTAAATTTTCTGCTAGGGTGGGACGTAGGTGTCCGTTTTAATAAAACAAATATTTACGAGAAAATCCAAAGTAACATCTTAAGTGTAACAGTAATCGGACATGAATTGAATTTGGATACGAAGTAACAAATGGCCTCCAATTCAATTCAATGAAAAGGTGATCTCTCGGTAAATAGACATTGAAATTAAGTCTCATTAACATGATATTGACAAACTACATGTCTAGAAGCAATCAAATTTATCCAGCATTTTGTATTATTGTAGCCGCCGTCATAGCGCAGTCGATAGCGCATCAGACTCCTAATCTTCAATAATGGGAGATCATGGGTTCGATCCCCGGCGGCAGCACATATTCTTTCCGACATTTGTTTCTCTCCAATGGGTGGATAATCGTAAACCTAAGTGGAATAGCAGCTGGAGGCTAGGAAAAGATGTAGTGGTAGTACTGGTGTGAGAAATACCAGGAATCCATTGTTAGATGCTCCAGCCGCCGCGATATGACTTTTATTGATGCAAACATATTACCTTTTTATATCTGCTTAATATGACTTTGACTTCTAGATTACAACGACAACAACTAGGAAAAAAATCCCTAAAATTCGAACAGATTGCGCAGATTAACTGATTTTTACGTCATTTGAGCACTTCTTGGCAAAGCGGGATATTGTTAAGGAATATTGTCCTTCGAGCGAGGATATTAAAAGTGTGGTTATAAAACGGTGGTCATGTTTGAAGGCAAATATCGGATAGGAAATTTTTCGCGATCGGTAGCCGACCCTCAGAGAGTCCGTCACGCTACAAACTGCAGCCTCAGCAACATTTGACAGACTGTTACAAATTAGTCGTACTATAAGGTTCATTCGCCTCTCCCATTCCTCTAAAACAGGCCATATTTGACAGTGACTCTGCGCTGTGACCTTAATATTTGGCATGGCTCACTGTGGAAATCTAACTATAGATTTAAGAGATATCAGTAAGGCAAGTCCTTGACGTTTCGCCTGAAGTAGCTAAATTGACTTAAACCATGTGATCAAGCGTTCGGAATATTTTGAAAATTGTAAGAATGATTGCACTTATTTAAGCTACGTCAAAATTGGACAGTTAAGCTTCCACTGTGACATTGATCTTCCGAGAAAGAATGTTCGAAATATATGGAAAATGGACAATACGTTCATTGGGGATAAACTAGTGATCGATATTGTTATTATCATTATTATTGAAAATTGGACAAATTTTGGTAACGTTGTATTTGTCTCTCTAACAAATCTAAATACACTGACGACACCAGAATCAAGCTTAAGAGGTAGACTAAGACTTTTAAAATGCCCCCAATAGAACAAGTCGGTGATATACAAAGTTCAATATTATCTGTAGTAAACCTTTGGTTTCAACGTTCGCATTGAACAAATATAAATAATATCTTCTACATATTTGCAACACCTTATTCTTGGATCATTTCCACTCTATCCGCTTATTGACGACCATCAAGAAAATGAATTAAAAAAGAAATGACATAGAAAAATATAAAAAAATGTGGAAAACGAAGGCATAGCTTGTATAAATAATTTGTTCATTTTCCAAAATGTTTTCTACGCAAAGTGAAAGAGATTTATGATATATCAGCAACATTGAATAGTGTTTTGCAACATCTACCAAATTGTATCAGACGAGTCCAAATACATGTGGTTATCGATCAAGGCTTTAAAATGTTAAAAGTACGACACCTTAAAGACAGAGATTATCTAGCTTTAAGGACTCTCCATTGCTGACTCTTCAGAGTAACTTGAAGTTTTTATTACGATAAAAAACTATTTGTCTCCAAAAGGATAGCAAAGTCTTTAAAGCGGCTCTTTAACATATTTTCATGAAAATTTGACTAAAGCAAATAACCTGATTTCCCAGGAATTATCTATATCATTGTCTCGATAAAAATCATTCCTCGTATTGAATCGATTAAATTCAATAGAAATTTATGTGACATATTCCCTATGCATTACTTCAATACGTCGGAATTTTTCGGGCGAGGTCGTTAGTATTCGGTTGATGTAGATAACGACTGCATTGCTATTATAGAGCCATTGACGTCATGGAAACTACAATTGAGGCAATTTTTGATGCAACAGATAATCTATTTACCCGGTGAATTTCGGTTTCTTTCGGATTGTTCTTCGCTGACTTGCTTGGAGTCTCGTATTGCGAAATGCGTAAAATGTTTGCTACCTGATCAGCTTTGTAGCCTCCTAACAATTGTCTTAAAGCACTATACTCTATCCGCATTATCCGCTAGGGTTGAAAAGACAAAAGTCACTGCCTTTGTTGAGAGGATTCAAAATAATTTATCAAAGCATTATAGTTAGAAATGTAAAATTTGGGAGCCAAACCTTTTCTTTTATGATCTGTGCAAGAGTCGCTTTAATATCACTAATGTCTCGGGTATTCGAGAAGTGTGAATAAATTCAAAGCATCATACCCAGATGTGTATTTTCACGTGATTTACCGAAATTGACCAATCGCAATTGACAATCAAAGAACAAATCTAACCAATCAAATAATTCATTCACTGGAAGTCAACTTTGGACTCACACATTAACATGACGTTTTTGTTGGTTTTGTGAATTAAACGTCGAATTTATAGCTTACTTAAGATGTAGTTCTGACGTTTAGTTCGCCAACGAAGTATTTTAATTATGTACTAAAATTACTGGTTATATGTTTTGCAAGATATGGCCGATTTTATTTGAATTCGAACTTTCTGTTTGAGTCAATGGGCGAGACAGACGGAGTTAGTGGGCAGGTTTAGCGATCCATCAACCATCTTTTCAGTTGTGAATGATCTTGACCTTAATGACATCTGACCCTAAGCGTGACATTTCCAACCATTTCGCATGTGCATGACTTGCACACATTGTGCACCATGGACAGTCATTCGGAGCATTTAGAATATTCGCTGGTTGTTTAAAGAAGCTTTGGGTCAGTATCTATCTACAGAGCGCAGAGTGAGGACTCTGATCAGACTGTGCGGATGCACAGGCTGATCTGAGTCTTACTTGGCGCTCATGTGTAATGGTTGGAAATGTCACGCATGCGCTCATTTAAAACTCTGAACGCGTGCTCAGTTCAGTTGGATCAATGTACAGCATCATAGACAAAATATCAATTCAAGCATCCTTACCGGTGCTAATGGGTCAACCGAAGTTGATAGTTTCACTAATTAAGTTTTTTAACGCGTCAGGAAAAAATATCCAAATTATTTTAAAAATAATTGTTAATGTCATCGGGAGTTGTTGATTGTAGGGCCTTTTACACCTGTCATAGGTTCGTATTGGACGACGAATCAAAATTCACAGATATTAAATGTTGGTAGCAATGCATAGAAGTCATTAAAATCGACTATACAAACGGATATCTGAAAATATATATGTTTCAATCATAAGCTAACGACCTTGATGAAAGCATCAATAACGCGAATTTTAGCGGGAAAACCCCTATTGACAAAATTCCTACATAACAGTTTCGATAACAAATCAAACTGGGGGATCATTACAGGTAGTTACCTAAACATATAGTTAGTTAGTTAATTAGTTGTTAGATAGATAGATAGATAGATAGATAGATAGATAGATAGATAGATAGATACATAGATACATAGATAGATACATAGATAGATAGATAGATGGATGGATGGATGGATGGATGGATAGATAGATAGATAGATAGATAGATAGATAGATAGATAGATAGATAGAAAGAAATATAGATAGATAGATAGATAGATAGATACATAGATAGATAGATGGTTGGATGGATTGATGGATGGATAGATAGATAGATAGATAGATAGATAGATAGATGGATAGATACATAGATAGATAGATAGATGGATGGATGGATGGATGGATGGATGGATGGATAGATAGATAGATAGATAGATAGATAGATAGATAGATAGAAAGATAGATAGATAGATAGATAGATAGATAGATAGATAGATACATAGATAGATAGATGGTTGGATGGATGGATGGATGGATAGATAGATAGATAGATAGATAGATAGATAGATAGATAGATAGGTTATATAGATGGATAGATTAATAGATAGATAGATAGATAGATAGATAGATAGATAGATAGATAGATAGATAGATAGATAGATAGATAGATAGATAGATAGATAGATAGATAGATAGATAGATAGATAGATAGATAGAAAGATAGAAAGATAGATGGATGGATGGATGGATGGATGGATGGATGGATGGATTGAGAGAAAGATATAAAGATAGATAGATAGATAGATAGATAGATAGATAGATAGATAGATAGATAGATAGATAGATAGATAGATAGATAGATAGATAGATAGATAGATAGATAGATAGATAGATAGATAGATAGATAGATAGATAGATAGATAGATAGATAGATAGATAGATAGATAGATAGATAGATAGATAGATAGATAGATAGATAGATAGATAGATAGATAGATAGATAGACAGACAGATAGATAGATAGATAGGTTAGAATGAAGGGTTAGAATTATCTACCCTGGACCATTACTAAATTTAATGAATTATTGTGCTCTAATAAGGATAGAATACAAGGGTTATGCCTAAAAAGTGATATCGTTTCCTTTATTATTAAATATAAGGAAAACAAAAACAACCAAACGGCAACATTGTATTGACAAAACTTAATAGATAGATAGATAGATAGATAGATAGATAGATAGATAGATAGATAGATAGATAGATAGATAGATAGATAGATAGATAGATAGATAGATAGATAGATAGATAGATAGATAGATAGATAGATAGATAGATAGATAGATAGATAGATAGATAGATAGATAGACAGACAGATAGATAGATAGATAGGTTAGAATGAAGGGTTAGAATTATCTACCCTGGACCATTACTAAATTTAATGAATTATTGTGCTCTAATAAGGATAGAATACAAGGGTTATGCCTAAAAAGTGATATCGTTTCCTTTATTATTAAATATAAGGAAAACAAAAACAACCAAACGGCAACATTGTATTGACAAAACTTAATACAAGTCTTGTAATTCCAAAGGAAAAAGAAGACAAACAATCCGACAACATCACAAAAACCCTTAATATTGATTTACTGTAGAAGCGTTTTATTTCGATAAAAGTGTCTTGCTCATTCAAGCATATATTCAATTGACCAAAAGCGATTGTCAATCAAGGAATAAAGCGACCAATCAAATAATTTATTCATACAGGACCTGAGCTTATCAACTCCGCATTGGCCGCAATTTTATCTACCTTTATTGTTGGTTCAAAGATCGTAACTATAATTTATTCAAGTTGTAGTTACGACGTTTAGGTCACACACCAATCATTTTACTTTTTTGTTACATGCTACTTGCCATAATTTTTGCAAAATAACGTTGTTCAAAATCGGAGTGGAACTTCCTGTTGGAGTTTATGGGCGGGGCCTAGGTAGTCTGTGGGCGGGGCCGGCGATTTGTCAATTCATGAGAGGTGTAGGTAGTTTGATATGAATATTATATTTTCTTCTTGAAATCATCACTTATTTATCGCTAGATATTATCGTTTCTTAGAAAAATTACCAAGTGGCCAGTCTGGCTGCTTACGCAATCACGGGACTCATAAATCAACTATTTTACGACCAAAGGGAAGATTAACCATCAACGCAAAGTAGTCATTCTACATCTAATAGTAAGGAATTCAGTAAAAAGAACCGGTTGTATTCTCGAAATTAATCTTGTTTACTTAAGAGATAAAGACAATATTTTTTTGTTTTGAAGGAGGTATGAACCGAAAAAAACTCATCACACTTATGTATGAATCCGCTTCGCGTATTCGTACAGTTTGCTTAGTTTGTTTTTTTTTCCGATTCATACCTCCATGAAAACAAAAAAAAAATACTCTCTTTTCTTATAATTTAATAGCATCGAGCGTAAATAGCAATGACTTTACATTTTTTGTTACCTTTTTGTATTGGATTATTTAGTGCGGAAGCATACAAAATAGCTGCGATATCAAAACTTTGTTCATTGAGTTATCATTTTTTTTTTTCGACCAACCAGAATGCCCGATTTTGATGATACTGGCCATGGCTTTGAATCCATTAATAGCATACAAATCTGTGTTACAAGAACGTGAAAACCCTGAAAACGGACATGCATAACATTTAATCAGTCAATCAAATTGACTTCTCTATTTCTGACTTCCAGTCACTCCGGCATAAAGGGCAGAATCACCATGATATAGGGGTAAGTTTATTCGTGACGACAATATTTTTTTCGAATGGGGTATAACGTCACTTTTAACAGTGTTTCAGTCATATCATGGGGCTAGAGCACCTAACCGTTGAATCCTGGAATATCACACTCACATCACACTCACTACATCCTCTCAAAGCCCAAAGCTGCTCATTCAATTCATGTTTCAAATATCAACAACAACAAAAACAAAACAACAACAACAACAATAACATTAAAATTTAAATTTAAATGGATATTATGGGCATAAATACAATAAAGTCAAAATCAATTGTAAAAACAAAACAAATACAACCAATTATCTTTTTAGCTCAATCTTTCAGCTTGAAGGTTAGCACTATTGACAAGAAAAGTGCAGTTTTTAACATATTTATTTACCCGAACATTGTAAATGCTGACTAAAAATTGTCTTTCTATTGAACATCGGGAAACCAGTATATCTACAAAAAATGTTTACGTAATGTTGCATCATTTGACAAAACGCTGTTCCCGCTCACTAACTAAATTATCCCCGCCCCCTGAATCCAACAGGAAACCCCGCTTCGATTTTAAATGGTGTTATTTTGGACAGTAACCTCGTTGGTTGGCGACTTAAACGTCGTAACTGTAGCTTGAATAAGCTGTAGTTACTACGTTTAAGTCGCCAAACCTATGAACATGTTTTACGGAAATGGCGGCCAGTGTTGGAGTTCAAACCATAATTCGGGGCTGAATGAATGATTTGATTAAAGATGATTCCTTGATTGACAGCTACGGTTGGTTTGTTACAATGTACTACTCAAGCCAATTGCTGGATGCATTCATCACTGTCATTTAGGGGGATCCTTATTCTATACTTATAAGCAAGATATCATCATGTTTGAAGACTTGATACTTACGATGTGTAAACGGCTGCTCTGTTATACCATCCATTCATGAGATCTGTGTGGTCAATTTTGCAATGAAGCGAAAGATGAACAAGGTGTCAAATTGTCACAAGATACGCCCGTCACACTGCTTAAGATTAACTGGGTGTTTGAATAGAACTGAGGTTATTTTGAATGAATTTTTTTTGTCAAACAAAGTATGAAAAACAACAAAGGGCAATAACTCAAAATATATGCTAGGTAGATTTTTGGTTCTTGTACACTGCACTCCCCCTTGGTGAGATCTATCCATCCATGAAGTTTCATGATTCTAGCTATAATAGTTTTAGATATATACTCCGGACAAGATTCAAGTATGAAAAACAACAAAGGGCAATAACTCAAAAAATAGGCCAGGTAGAGTAATGGTTCTTGTACACTGCACTCCCACTTGGTGAGCTCTATCCATCCATGAAATTTCATGATTCTAGCTATTATACTTTTAGAGATATACTCCGGACAAGATTCATATATGAAAAACAACAAAGGGCAATAACTCAAAAAAAAGGCCAGGTAGAGTTATGGTTCTTGTGCACTGCACTCCCCCTTAGTAAGATCTATACACCCATGAAGTTTCATGATCATAGCTATAATACTTTTAGAGATATACTCCAGGAATTTTAAGTATGAAAAACAACAAAGGGCAATAACTCAAAAAAAGGCTGGGTAGAGTTATGGTTCTTGTATACGGCACTCCAACTTGGGGAGCTCTATCCATCCATGAAATTTCATGGTTCTAGCTATTATAATTTTAGAGATATACTCCGGACAAGATTCAAGTATGAAAACAACAAAGGGCAATAACTCAAAAAATAGTCTAGGTAGAGTTATGGTTCTTGTACACTGCACTCCAACTTGGTGAGCTCTATCCATCCATGAAATTTCATGATTCTAGCTATAATACTTTAAGAGATATACTCCGGACAAGATTCAAGTATGAAAAACAACAAAGGGCAATAACTCAAAAAATAGACCATGCAGAGTTATGGTTCTTGTGCACTGCACTCCCCCTTGGTGAAATCTATACACCTATGAAATTTCATGATCCTAGCTATGATACTTTTAGAGATATACTCCGGACAAGATTCAAGTATGAAAGACAACAAAGGGCAATAACTCAAAAAATAGGCTTGGTAGAGTTATTGTTCTTGTACACTGCACTCCCACTTGCTGAGCTCTATCCATCCATGAAATTTCATGATTCTAGCTATAATACTTTTAGAGATACACTTTGGACAAGATTCAAGTATGAAAATCAACAAAAGCAATAACTCAAAAAATGGGCTATGTAGAGTTATGGTTCTTGTACACTGCACTCCCCCTTGGTAAGCTCTATCCATCCATGAAATTTCATTGTTCTAGCTATTATACTTTTAGAGATATACTCCAGACATGATTCAAGTATGAAAAACAACAAAGGGCAATAACTCAAAAAAAAGTCTAGGTAGAGTTATGGTTCTTGTACACTGGACTCTCAATTGGTGAGCTCTATCCATCCATGAAATTTAATGATTCTAGCAATTATAATTTTAGAGATATACTCTTGACAAGATTCAAATATGAAAAACAACAAAGGGCAATAACTCAAAAAATAGGCTAAGTAGAGTTCTGGTTCTTGAACACTGCACTCCCACTTGGTGAGCTCTATCCATCCATGAAATTTCATGATTCTAGCTATTATACTTCTAGAGATATACTCTAGACATGATTCAAGTATGAAAAACAACAAAGGACAATAACTCAAAAAATAGGCCAGGTAGAGTTATGGTTCTTATGCACTGCACTCCCCCTTGGTGTTATCTATACACCCATGAAGTTTCATGATCCTAGCTATAATAATTTTAGAGATATACTCCGGACAAGATTCATATATGAAAAACAACAAAGGGCAATAACTCAAAAAATAGGCCAGGTAGAGTTATGGTTCTTGTGCACTGCACTCCCCCTTGGTGAGATCTATACACCCATGAAGTTTCATGTTCCTAGCTATAATACTTTAAGAGATATACTCCGGACAAGATTCAAGTATGAAAAACAACAAAGGGCAATAACTCAAAAAATAGGCCAGGTAGAGTTATGGTTATTGCGCACTGCACTCGGTATTGATGAGAAGAATATAACTGCCAAGTTTAAAGTCAGTCGGACTTACGGTGATAGAGTTATGCTCCGGACAAAGAAGTGGACACCGCCCGGGCGCCCGGACGACCGGACGCCCGGACGCCCGGACATCACGGGTGATCCCATAAATACGTCCCGTCTTCGACGGGCGTATAAAAAGCATCACATTTGAACATTTCATAAGTTTTTGATAATTTCCATAGACCGATGGCTAAATGTAGCGCAGTTCTTCTGCGCTGTGTAAAATAAATCAAAGTTTATTCATCATTTCAAAGTGTATTGGTTCGAAAAACATCTTACCCTCCAAAACCGTTTTGACCGGTCTCATGAGCATCTCGTTTGTACAACCTCTCCGACATGCTCTATATGTTCAATTTCAGTGACCTTTTAGAGTTGTTCAGAATTGGTATTCCCATACACGCTGACATTTATTGAATAGCTATTAGTTTATACTTAATATTGCTATTTTTAGCATTAATTCAAAACCATCTGTCAAAACTTGAGATACAAATACAAACATGAAAGGTTAGTAGACAACTTGACATTAGATTATACTAACAGACCTATAACAATAAACACCGTTACTATGTTGTCCTTAAAACATTAGAATTATCAAATTATTCAGGACGTTCTCAAAGTAACAAGCATATTGGCATTGAACATGCATACATGTTTCAATGTCAAAAACGAATATATCACATCTCTATATATAAAACGAGAAATGTTCTATTAGTTTCGCAAAATACAAAATGTAGGTCTAAATAAAAACACGCACATGGCACACCTATACCACCATGCGATATTTTCTGTGAGGAATGTATATATGTTTCCTAAATTTTTTTATAGGTATAAAATAAGATACTATTATGCGATACTACAGAGGGAATCGATATTTACATGTTCATTTTTAAATTATATTAGCTGTTAAACCTTCAAAATAATATACTCTAGAAGGCCCTTTATAGGGTCTGTATGAATTCAAAGATGGGAAAAAATGCTATTAATGCAACCCAAACGACTAATTGTAATTCATATTAAACGGTTACAGCGTCTGGTGCAACCATATTTTCCAAGTGCATATTACATTATTACCTGTTTGCAAACATAGATGAATGGTATTTGCCAGCAATAGATCTACTGTTTAAGTAAATGAATTTGCACAAATTGAAAATGAACTTAAATTAAAGGTACTGGCAGCAAACATGTTTGAACTTGGAATAATAATGATAGTAATAGTACTACTAATACAGGTTCCGACGTTAGCAGTCACTACAATACGTCTAAATTATTGAGTGATAGACGCTTATAATGCTGGCAGCACTTTAATTTAATGTGTAATCTCTACTTTGAGCTACCCCCTTTGGTTGCTCACAAGAATATATATTCATCACTTCGAATTTAACATGAACTAGAAATTCTTTGTTCGTTTTAAGCGTCCTGAAGGACTCCAGCTATCTCTCAACTCTTACTTGGTTTCAGTGTCTTTCATTTCATCATATTGTACCAGTTCTTTGTTAAATATTTTGTAGTTGCACTCGTCCTTTTCCTTGATCAACTACTATTTTTGTCCTAAATGGACAGATAAATGCACCATTTGTTCCGGGATATTGAGAACAGCTTATTGAAGTAAGGATATATTCATAACAATAGAAACTCGCATTTATTCAACGAGTCTGGATTCATAAGCCTTCTATCTACATCAGGTATGTTCTTCTCTCCTATTGCTTTCGCTTTCTTAATGCAATGCCACTCGCTGTCAATATTCGGATCACCATTTGAAATCAAGCTCTTCAGCATAACGACACTTTACAAAATGAATAGAAAAAAAAAAAAAACTAAAAAAGCAAAATACCTCAAGTATGTATCTCTCTATAAAGAGCGTGTGATAGGTATTGCGCCTAAGTGGTGGTCCGGGTTCTAATGGCATGAGATGCAGGTAGAGGGAAACGCTGAGATGTAAACGAATTTCGTGAATGACTAATTCCAAGATAAATACGGCCCTATTGCCCAGTTCACTTTACCGTGGGTCCTATTAGGCGAATAATGACCATTAAGAAACCCCCCGTTCTAAATATTTGAATAAGGTATGGTTGTGCAGAACTACAATCATTTGCAAGATAAAAAAAGATAAAAAAAGAGATATAATAAACCACAATACAACAAAACTATAACATCCCCTCCAGAAACCACGCCATTTGCGTTCCTCTTAAAATGTGTGTGTAATATGTTTTTATCGTGATATTTTCTTTCTGTTCTGGAGATAGACATGAATTTTATCATGATGATGACTTTCAAGAAAAAAATGTTGGTTGAATGGAGTTTAACGCCACCAAGGAAATTATTAACGTGAAAAGGAAAATGGCGAATATTACGCTATTTGGTGTCAACTACTTAACATTGGTTACGAAGTTAGGGGAATTCTGGGGTCATCCTGTCAGTTCGTTCGTCTTTCTGTCCGTTCTTCTGTTCGTGCGTCCGTCTATGCTTCTGTTCACACGTCTGTCCGAAAAGTACTAAAACTTCTGTAGTAGGAAAACTTAACTTGTAACTACAAACACCCATACCACGCGAGAAGTGCAGAATAAAAGAACTTTAAATCTGTTATCATTTTTTTTTATTTGATCTTCATAACTGTCCAATTTTGTTTTTATCATAACTTTTTCAATAAGAAAGTTTGCAACTTGTAACTTCGTTCATTTAATTCATTTAACATTTGACGTTCAAGGCATTGAAATGCCCCCTAGATCTCTATAGCATTTGGAACAGATATATACACTCGATTTCGTTTGTGGTAAAGTCTCGCTATTTTTCAACTAAGTTGTCACTTATATGTTGCACCAATGCTGTTTTGAACATATTATCGATAAATAGATGCGTGTGGCTGCTTTGCCCTCAACAAGTGGTTGATTCAATTAAAACGACATTTTTTTTTATAGCATAACAGACTTCGATGTATTCAATTATGGTGGAATTTTCAATTTACACATTTTTTATATACAGAAAGATATTTCTTATAATTTACTTATAATTTACAATAAAAATATTGGATAAAGGATTCAAACTTACTCTGGATAATTTCAAACAACCCGTAAAAGATAAAAAAAAGTGCATTATACTATGTCATTTTGTGAAATTCGAATAAAATCCAGCTAGTCGTTGTTAGGATGAAAGAAGACAATAAATTTTATAAAAGGACTATTACTCTATGAATAAATGAATGGACAGCTATCGATATGGCTTATGTACAGCTGTGTTTGATACTGAGTCTATCTTCGAAGTTTGAAAAACTCAATGGCGTATTAAGTGCGAGATAAATTTTCTCCAAAGGGCCGTATTTTTACGTTAAAAAGAAATCGAAGTTCTATAAAATAAGGACCGAAACACTCCATACTCTCTAGTTCTATATACAATAATTACTTATGCAGGTACAATGACAATGGATTGAATTAACTACCTTAGATTTGTGCCTGTCAACATATTCAGAGTTGGAATATGAATGTTTTATTAGTTGGCATCGGACTCGCATCTGTCGAGTTATATTATTTTTTCTTCGTAGATGACATTTCAATATGGCAGCTGCTTTTCGACATAAGCCTAAACCAGATATAAAAGATTTTACTGTGTTAGGTGAAGGTCATTTCGTATACAAGAAAGAAATATATCTAGCTAGATCACAAATATTTTTGGTTCATGCCTTTCCCAAGTCGCACTGCTGCAAAACTACTTCAATGCTGTTATTGCCTTTCATGTAAACTTAACATAAACTGACTATGGCTTACTTAATGTCTATTTGGCCCTGAGCTTGATATTTACTTCATAGTAGACCTTAGAATTGACGTTAGATGTTTCTTCTACTCCTTGGGTCGGTTTCTTAGCTCAATGGCTATCATTATATCAAGTACTGACATTGCGAACCTTGTATGAACTATCAGGTGATATGCATTGCAACATTAGTGGCCTTATCAACTGCATAAAGGATCAGATACGTGATTTTTTACTTTTGAATGGGGCTTATCGCCACGTTCGAAAGTACAGCATCTACGTCCTTTCCGAGCCTCAAGATACGCATTCGATTCAGCAAACAAATAAAAAATATCACATAAGTGTCGCAAATGTTTGAGTTAATAGTTCTCTTACAGTCTATGTGAATGCTGTGATTGGTCGTTTGATTCTTGTACATCCACGTTCGGTTAATTGGAACAAATTCAACCAAGGTAACTTTGTTTCGTTGTACCTTTCTGTGCCCATTTACTTATCAACTGGACATATATCAAATTGTATGTTATGAATTCTAATGTTGCATTACATGTTTCATCCGAGTATCGCTGCAATTTAGTAACATGAACCAATAAAGATTCACAGAAAATAAAAAATCCGTTAATCTTTTCTTAAAAGCATAACACTGCGCTCAAGTTAAGACCCTAATGATCGGAATTGATCCAAGCAGAAAATCAATAAACTTTTCAATGAGTGGAGAAAGCAAAGGGTATCTTTTCGGTTCCAAAATGCATGAATTATTTAATCTCTTCATGTTTTACATTAGCTAGGAAACCCAAATCTGAAAGCACAAAAATGAGCATCAACCGTAATATATTTACATGGATTTGAGTGTTTCCAAACCACTAAACAGATCGTCTTCTAATTCAGGGCCCAGCCTAAAGCCATCGCTTTGTTATGAAATAATAGATAGTCCTTTTGCTTTATGCCAAGAAGTACAAAGACTTCCAGACTAAAGGGCAACGATCAATTTGCAGATTACTTTACAACTAACCCTAAACAAGAAATAGGACCATAGGTATCGCTTCATGGAAATAGTAAACTAGACTCAATATAAAGAAATTGAAGAATGACGTCCCTTGGGATGCATGTTATCATTTGAACGAAATTAACCAAAATAAAAATCGAAGTATTTTGATTTAGAGAGAACTTTTAAGTCTGAAATTTTGAAGGTAACTCTCGGTATTCATATGGCCGAAATACCGCCTATAGGTTACATGCATATGTACAAGTCATATACATATTAAACAAAATCGGCCATTTTTTTCTCAAAAAAAAAAAAAAAAAAAAAACTCCTATGTCAGTCTGGTTCTCAACAACTACTTCCTCAAAAGAAAATTTATGCAGAATAACTCGTTTTCGAAATCACAGTCAACTTTTCCAGTCTGGTTCTCAACAACTACTTCCTAACAGGGAATTTTCGAAGAAAAAGTCGCATTCTAAAATACAGTTAACTTTTATTTTTAAGTTAATCTAACGAATAAATTAACTAACCGTAGCAGTTATTTTATGCATTGCTGATTCAATTGAACTTTATACCTTTACATTTTGGTCGTAAGAAATTCCAGTTAAATAATGTCAATTTGAAACTTAATCGGTCAAATCTGTGACGTCATGGATTCGTGTGTAAATGTCACGTATTACCTAGGTGGCAGTCCGTCCTATTACAATGACTTCCGAGTTATATACAAGGTATCATTAGATAGCGAATACCTTGTCCGCAATTTCTACAACGATCGTCCAGGGTCTTCCTTTGCGTTCTTAAGAAGGTATATTTAACATTGAAAAAAATGTGAGAATTTAGGATCGTATTTAACAAAAGATCAGATGGGAAAGTTATGGTAGCAACCCAGCATTTCTTTGGTTTCTGGAATAATCTTTCTTCATATATTTAACCCATTACCGTACAATAATCATTTAAAACTGTGCCAAATTTAAAGATGTGGCAGAGGACAAATTTTGAAAAAATTAAGAACTCAAAAAACTTCATTTTTTCTTTTTTTTATTTTATTTTTTCTTTTTTATTCATTGATTTGTAAATTGTGGTAGAAAATATTGTGGACAGTGAAGAAATCGTTTGTAAAAAGGAATTTGTGTTTTCCAATGTTTTTTTTTTTTTTTTTTTTTTCCCACACCCTTTATCTTTATTGGGGCATGAAAATGCCTGGCTTTGTAGGAATGGGTTAAGTGATGTTTCCTGGTGATAATTTCAAGAGATATACCACAATGTACATAAATTTAATAGGTATGAGTAGTTCTCACCAAACAATAGGAGGAAATGACCAGATCAGCTGGATTTACCCATTCCCATATGACAAAAATTTAGACTGGTCCAAATTCAAAGAAATTGCAGGCGTGCAATTTTAGATGATGAAATGTTACAAAACTTTGTCTATTGCGGTAGACAATATTGTTGATAATGTAGAACTTTCTTATAACATGCAACTTGTACGTTTTCCCTGATGTTTCCAAAGCATATTTCTTGAAGGGAAAATCTTTTTAGAATATAGATGGTTATTTTTTGCCCCTATAGGCTATATGACAGGCTTTGATAAAATTAACAAGCACCAACTTCCTAGGCAAAAGAACATTTAATTTTGCTCGATACATGTAATATTCTCTCTCTGTGCTGAAAAGCACTCAAATGTATATTTGCGTACATGTCTCTACACCAATTACAAATTGAAAACAAAATATGCCTTAGCACTATGATAGAACCACTGGGAATTAGAAATGTCCTAACAAGTCAGAGCTTATCGGATTTTCACCTTGTACTTTGGGCAAACAAATAACATTTGTTTCTTGCAGAGCTAAGATTGACAAGTGTGTAAACTTTCATCAAAATCTGTAAAACTTTATCAGAGTCTTTACACAGATAAAGGGTGTAATTCGGATTTCAAATATTTCAACATTAATGCTATCAACCCTATGTTGTAGAAGCTCATTCGAATTGTTTCATCAAGACTATTCAAATAAGTACCCACGTCACAGCATTTCATTGAGAATAGAGGATTTTAGAATGCTAATACCCCCCATTATCTAGATCTCTGTTTAAGTCAAGCAGAACGAAATCTTTAAAGGATTTGAATAAGAAAAAATATTGATATGTTGTTTCACATCTCGGGATAACTTGCACCGATGGATATCTCCCCCTTTGGACTCTCTCAAGACCGTCTGAATGATCACTGGATCCTCGTGACTGTAATTGGAGAGACCCTTTCCATTGGTCATGTAATGATGCGGTACCGGAGTCTAATAATTCTCACAGCTTTACTGTTAAACCTGTCTCTTGCAAAATGTTGAAATCAGGTTTATTGTTCTACTTAGATATCGTTTCCTCTGCAATAAAGGGGATATATCTGGTATGAACATTATCGTTATAATTAGAATGAACTATGGCATAAGGAATCAAGTGAAGTATGATATAAAATTGGTACAGTAAAGTCACAAACTTAAAGTCTAAAACTCAAATCCATATTATATGAATTATTGTTGCTCTTTCGCCCGCAACCTAGGCTTTGCCTACTTTCATATTAGCGTATATACAAGTTATTGAGTTAGACATTTGGAACAACTTAAATAAAGCTTTGTACTTTTTAGTCGATGACTCATTAATAGTAATCATTCAGATATCAATAGTTGTCTTTGTATGCTTTTGCTTTTATTCTCATATCATGAAATCAACGTGTTTATTTTGCTATACATGAATGTTAATTTGGAACAGTATAAAATCGTTCACCAAAGATGATAAGTTTTCATTGGTACAGTATTTATTTGCTTTGAGCTTTTCCCAAACAAATCTGCAATTTCGAGTTATAACACTTTACCTCGTCTAATTATTCAAACATTGCTCGTTCAAACTTCCTATCTCGATATTTTTAAGACTTTACGGACTTTAATACATTTTCTAATCATTAATAAAGTCAAGTCATTTGCGACCTCTTTGAATGTGAACAAGTCTTAATTGTTACACATTGTTATTTACTGTTTATAAATGTATATTCATCATAAGCCATCAGCTAACAAATACTACAAATGGAAGGGTTAAGAATACTAAGATATCTTATTGTACATGATGATTGAAAATTATCTATCAAACTATATTCGGATAACAAATTCGTAGACTAATTCATATAAAAAGAAGTGGTTAACACTATTTCAAAGTGTATTTCAATTTGAAAACAAGCACCATACGAACACGAACATGAAGTATAAAAAGAAGTCTGTCATGACATTTTCTTTGCAGGTAAGCTGTACTTGACCGAATGGAAATTTACCAAGTGGGCATTGTCGACTTGTATATACTAGACCACTTTAATATCACAATTTAACAACTAAAATATATTTTATCATAGCGAAATCTAATTCGAGTGCGGTTAAATCTACGTCAACCGTACCTTGAAAGTATGTCGTGGGTGGAACTTTTCAATTTAATAAACAACAACAACAAAGTTTCCATACGTGTGACCGGTCATATTTCTTCTTTGTGTTTGTGTATCCAAGTTGTATCTGTTTGCATTTTTTATATATTCAAAATACCCCGTTAAGATTTAATATACATGAGTGGCTGACAAATCAACGATTTTTTTCCGTTTTCCTATCATAATTTTCCATCGGGATAGAAAATTACCGAGATTCCCAGTAACGTCAAGATTATTCCGAACAAAGTAAGGTAGATTTAATTCTATCACCACGAGTGTTTTTCGAAAATTGTGATGTTAGCAGTTAATTACCACACATTCTTCCTGTATTTATTTTCGCTTTGGTTGATCAAAATAGCTCTTTTTCTGTATTTATCGACCGACAGCAAGGATTTGTTTACATCAATAAACGGAAGCGCGTACGTAAATAAGGAAACTAATCCGCACTCGATATTGCTTTAGTACATGAGTGTTTGATTCCCATGTATAAGTAAAAGTAATAGAATTATAATATGAAAATATTCTTACCGTTGGTTATTGAAATTCAACTTTTTTTCTGAGTTATAAGGCTCAATGAAAAATCCACGAGAGCGTTAGTTAAATTTTCAATAACCAAAGGTAAGAATTTTACTCTATAAAAAATAAATATTTTCTCTTTTTTTTAAAATTTGTCATCTGAAGATTTATTCTACAAATGTTTAAGACGAGCATATTCGTGTTGCTGTTTGGAATAAATAACAAGGGTAGCAAGCAATTAAAAGAAAAAAAAAACCGTTTTGCATCTAATTTAACAAATTTATGTAAGTACACATTTCAAGAGCAAGTAGTGAAGAATCTGATCAAAATGAACGGTCTCTCTAAGGGATTGCTGTTTGGTATAGATAACAAGAGTAGCAATTGGAAAAAAACAACAACGTTTTTTTTATCTTAAATAACAGATTTATGTCAGTACAAATTTCAAGAGCCAGTAGTAAAGACTCTGATCAAAATGAACGGTCTCTATACGGGATTGCTGTTTGGTATAGATAACAAGGGTAGCAATTTGAAAAAAAAGAACGTTTTTTAATCTTAAATAACAAATTTATGTCAGTACAAATTTCAAGAGCCAGTAGTGATGACTCCGATCAAAACGGTCTCTTTAAGGAATAATTCGACATTTCGAGGTTATAGTTTTTTTGTTTGTGTTTTTTTTTTAAGTGAAGGTTGAGACAGTAGATTTACTTCGTTTGAAATTACCGCCGTCAAAGTGGGATCGGTAGCGCATCAGAGTCCGAATCTTCTTTCATATGGTGTCATGTGTTCGATTCCCGGCGTTTGTTTTCACCAATAGGTGGATAATCGTAACCCTAAGTGGGATAGCACCTGGAGGCATGGAAAGGATGTAATGTTGGTGTTGGTGCGAGATATATCAGGAATCCATTGTTAGGTGTTCCTACCGCCGCGATATGACTTAAACATTGTTAGACACCATTAAAAAAAACTAAAAAAAAAACCCGTAAAAATTACATAAATTGTAAATGACCGAGCTTTTTTTATTCCGGAAAATTTGAAAGATTATTATCTTATACCCAAGTGTCGTCGATCAGGTAAGAGTTGTAGTAGAGACAAATGTAATTCTATAATTTTCGGTGAAGTATGGGGTCCGATTTAAAAGAAATATGATCATTAGTTTGTCTTGATAAAGACAAGTGTACAAACGGTTTCAACCTTAACCTTTTCCCGTTTTTTTTTTTTTTTTTCTTTTTTTTAATTTAATACTGATCAAAATTGAAAGAGTTTGCAGATGACAATGAAAATCGGATGCAATTCGAAATGAAACGATCGTTTGTGGTAAAAAAAAACATTGTGGGTTACAAGCAATTTCTCCTTTCCCACAATTGTTATTAAGTCTGAAGTAACAGAGACGTAAAATCCCTTGTTTATGCAAGAAGGGTTCAAGCAGCGAGGAAATTGTCAACTGATTACTTTACCCATGTCTCTTGATCATTTGACCCAAATTTCGTAATGATTTGCACATGTGAGAGCATGCGGAGTCAGCATGATATAGATTCGTGACGCAAATGACACATTTTGAACTGGCCTATATCTCACGAACAAATTGGTCTTTTTCGGTGGTACTAACGTTCCTACTAAAGTTTCGAATCAAATTAGAGTTAAGAAGAGGTTAAAGGTTAAATGACGTCATTTTTGTAGCTAATATATTTGTTCGACTTGGACATTAGTTACAATGGTAGGGCGATGGGTTCTAGCCGAAAAAGACCATTATGTTCCATGATCTAATGTTCAAAACAAATCGACTCAAAAAAGATTGTTTTTATAAAGATGTATTAATAATCGGACTTAATGACCCTGTAGCAAAAATGTCGATTCGCATGTAAACTACAGACAAGGATCCCAGACAAAGACATACCTCCTATTACGTCTTTTTTTTGTCCTTTGGCTTCACATGCGTTTGTACATCTAGCGAACTTTCAACAAAGTTATCACTAAGTTTAGATTGATTTCCATTTCAACATCGCAGATAGACGTTTAAGATTCCATCTTCGTCAATATGGACGAATTTTGGAATTTTGATGCTTCATTCTAGGTTACCCCAAGGGCATTTTGCTAATGACCTTAGTGTGTCCCACACTCTTGTTTCCACAATTAGGAATCGGTTTATTTCGAACGGAAATTTAATACATGTTGTGGTCGGAAACGTTCGACCAATGATGTTCAAGACCGATTGCCGGTGTTGCAGGCATAACGGTACCGATTTGACAAGCATCAACGTTACAGAGCGCTACAGGTAAGTGCATAATTACCTAAACCATCATAAATCGGTTCCATGGTGATGGCCTGAGGTCAAGACCATCTGCAATCCGGGTTCCGTTGACCCGATATCACGTGCATATGCGTTTAGTATGGGCAAGGGATCATGCCGATTGGACCGAAAATGACGTGGCCCCGGTTCTGTTTACAGACGTGCACATGTTTGTGTGCACTTTACAGATTGATGTGACAAATGAGCGTTTTGCCCCAGCGTATGTGGCAGATCCTGATGGATTTGCCGGGGGCTCAGTCATAGTTCGGGGACCAATAAGGCCCATGAGAAAACGGCCCTCCACGTCATGGAAAACGGCACCTTGACGAGTCTCGGGTACGTAAACGAGATCTTGGATGTTTACGTTAGCCCATATGCAGGTGCTATTGCTGCAAATTTGATTCTGATGGATGGTACTGTGAGTGCACGTAGAACCCGAATTACCGATTAGTATCTCGAATAAGCCATACTCGTCCGTATGGAATTACCAGCTATATCGCCGGACATTAATTCAAAAGAGCATGCTTCGGATATGTTACAGACAGCTGTTTCCTCATGGCCCGTGCAACCAGTATCTGTACAGGAATTTAGACAGGTTCTTATATTTAAGAATGGGATCAAAATTCCAAAATATCAGATCAGGAGGCTTATCAGTAGAATGCGGAAGCGTTGTCAGGCGGTAATTGCAGCGCAGGGATATTACACACGCTATCACGGTGCATAAAACTTCATTTTTTAGAAATACTTGATTTCTTCATTTTCATGGTAGCACAAAAACAATTGATTTTTCCATGACGTCCTTAGAACACCGAATATTTCGATCAACAACAAATTCTCAATGCCTAAAGTATTAATGTTCGATCAAACACAAAATTCCTTATGTAATTTCCTCAAGTACAAAGATATTTAACTAGGAAAAAGTGATACTAAGCGCATTTTTAATACTATGTTTCTAATTTTCCTTGCCTGAAGGTCAATGTTACAGTAGAGGTTTAACGGTCAAATCTTTACCTTGCTTATATCTCTTCAATATATGTTGCGATTTTAAAACTATTAAACACTTTTGTACAAATAGAAGAGAGCAAATGCACATGGCTTAGATCTCTTCTACTTTAAAGAATAGTGTAGATATTGGGGGAGTGAGGGGAGGCAAGAGGCCAAGGTCTTTACTTACTTATATCCGATAAAGCTGTTATCAATAGAGAGGAAGGGAGAGATTAATAAACGTTATAAAACGACTGAAATATGTCATTGTGCTATATATAATCGAACCTTGATCGGCTAACACAAGTATTGAGGTGGAAGACACATTCCTGTACTAAAAGGTACTCTTATCTCCTGAGATTTCCTTTCGTAGGAAATGTGACAGTTGAAAAAGTATCGTTGAAAGCATCGTTACCTGCATCTATTTTTCAACTTCAAGTAGTTGTTTACTCATCATTAAAATAGAACATAGATATTCCAAATGCGCCTTCCTAAATTAGAAAAGTAATCACTGGAGCCATTGAAAAGTCATAGAAAAAAGTCGCGGCCATGAAAGGTTAATCAGTGGGAATAGACCTTTATTTCAAAATGTTCCATATAGAATGACATCTCACCTACCTTTAGAAAGTCGATAATCGTAGACCTATATGGGATAGCAGCTGGAGGCTAGGAAAGGATGCAATGGTAGTACTTGTGTGAGAAATACCAGGATTAGGTTTCCAGCCGCCGCGATATAGCTGAAAGATTGTTGAAAGCGGCGTAAAACCCCATTCAAACAAACAAACAAACCTTTAGACAGACATAATGTGCAAAACCTGATCATCTTTTATGGTGTCATGTTTTGTTTGCGAACTAAAGATGTATTTACAGCTTGACTAAGATGTAGATATGACGATTAAGTCGACTAACCAACTAAGATTGCTCCATAAAAATGTCGGCCAAAGCCGGGGTTCTAAGTTCACCAAGTTTATAAAAGAACGATTATATATTGAGGAAAAATATAAGAAAAGAACAATTAGATTCGTACCTTTTCGGTCCCTTACAGAGTCTCATTTTAATATATATAACTTTTTTCTAGGTGAAAACGTTATGGATCAAAGTACTAAAAGTACTGTACTCTAGTAAAGCATTGTTTTGCTATGTAATCTTATGCCTTTTGTGGGGTAGAAAACACTATGAACACTGAAGGAATTGCTTGTTACAAGTATAGACAAGGATCAGCCTTCAGATAAGTGAAGTCTGATTTAAGTCTACATGTCCTATTTGATTCCTTCAACCCAGAGTTGTTTATAGAATTAATGTTCCATTTTTACTTAACCAATTCCCACACAATGACGCTTTTAAACGCCCCTAATTATGAAAGCTTTGGAAAACATTGTGGAAAATGAAGAAATTGCTTGTTACAAGCAATTTCTACATTCTCCACAATGTTTTCTACCACAATAGACAACGATTGTAAATATTTGATCAACTATAAATTGTCATCTGCAACTTCTTTGAATTCGGACTGGTCTAAAATTTTATCGTGTGGGAATGGGTTAAGTAATGCTTCCAGCACTTTAAGGCCTTTGATTTTAATGTAAATTTAGAAAAGGAATTTATTCAGCATAACAATATATCAATGCTCATCAGGTACATTAGGTAAATATCACGTACTTTGATAACTTTAAGAAACTATAGATTCATTATTTTCTTACATAAGTCGTTTGTGCAAGCCAATGAGCTTAGATTTTTTCTAAGATCAATATACGAAACCAAATGTTAAAATGACTAGTCCCAAACTCTTTTAGTTATCACGTAGACCGGTACCGCCGTCGACTTTACTAAAGCCGACAGGTAGATCCCAAATGACTGCACCAAGAGATTGGCTGATGGGCATTTAATGACGTATACCCAAACATCGAATCTGATTGGGTGATGGATTGTTTGTAAACAATATGGCGGAAGAGGAACGCGGGGTTCCTCAAATATTTTACATAAAAAGGGTGGCATTCCAAGGTTTTTCTCGCAAACAATTTCGATTGTTCACGTGAGAAATGTTTTAACATAAAAACTGACTCCTTTAAAATTGCAAAACTAAGATTCTTATCGTATTAGATGGAAATCCCGCGGCATGTCCAAATTTTTCAATAAAATTTGCTGCGCAGGCGTAAGCCTCGTTTTCGATTTTAGTAAGGTGAAAAACCTAAGGGGACAGGCTTTCCGTGTATGTACCGAAAATCGGTGTTTACCTGTCGGCTTTATTAACCTAAAGTCGACAGTGGTACCAGTCTAGTTATCACGTGGTTTCATGACCGCACTTTTGATATCCTCGGTTTATCTTCTTTGTTATCCGAAACTCCTTATACATTCGTTATTTAAAGATCAAACATCAAGTGACATCCGTGTTTCTAATCCTTCTAATTTTTTGATGAAATCTAAATAGTTCCCGAAAAGAAACACCGCTGTAAAAAATAACCGTACAAAACAAGTAATGTAAGAAAAGAAAACTTAAACTTGATTCATATTTAATTTCATACATCTTAAACTGATAAGTCCATGCAAGAAATGTTTCTCATACAACAAAAAGGTATTTAATATAACTGAGAGACAATTTACCATCGATTCCTCTTGAAAAAATGTTTTAATCTACTCTGAAAAAGGTTTTAAAAAAATGTCAATGTAAGTGTGGAAGCATTGCCTGACGCTCGAAGGACAACATTCCATAACAATATACCCGCTTTGTCTAGTAGAACTCAAATGAGGTTAGAATCTGTCAATCTGCGCATTTAGATCGATTTTTCGCACTAGTTATTGTTGTTATCTAGCAGTCATATTCATGTATGGCAGGTGTATATATGGATAAAAGAGAATAATGTAAACATCCATTAGAACTACAAATTTATTTATATTCAAAAACTCTATATACAACTATACGTCCCAAGAAAAGTTATTAGTAAAAAAAAAATAAATGAGTAAATACAACAAACTTTATAGAATGACATTCTTGATATATATCACAAGTTTAAAAAACAGGCTAAGGTACATTTAAGAGATGTAGAGAATATTTTTTTTTTTTTTCATGGAGGTATGAACCGAAAAACCTAATCACACTGTATGAATACGCGAAGCGGATTCTACATTGTGTGATTAGGTTTTTCGGTCCATAATGATTTATTTAGATCTACATTGAACTTTCAACTCAGACATTGGAAAACATTTATGTGACGCACTATCGTTAGTTTGGCGACTTCAACGTCGTAACTACAGCTTATTCAAACTGTAGTTATGATGTTTTGATCGCCAATCAAAAGTGCAATTTTCACATTTGATTGGTCAATTGATAATTTGAGTGACAACCGTGATTGTTCATTAAATAACCCAAATGTACATAGATACATAGAATACTTTATCCAGGAAAGGCAGTCTTCATGACGGTTCGTCACAACGTTAGAAAATTTCAATGTTTCGATGACAATCTTATATTATTATTGTAACGTCTTTCGAGAAAATGCTTCGGAAACATTGTCGAAAATAGACAAATTGCTAATAACAGGCAATTTATTCATTTTCCAAATGATTCTCAAACAGGATATGATAAAGATAGGATAAAACATTGTTCTTTGCAATTTCTTTGTCAGTTTTTGATTGCCTTTTTGCAAATAAAGAATGTAGATTATACAAAAACCTAAGAGAAAAGTGAAAATAAAATTTATATCGCGGCGGTTGGAGCAACTAACCAGGGATCCCTGGTATTTCTCACACGATAACTAGCACTACATCCTTTTCGAGCCTCCTGCTGCTCATCCAAATTAGGTTTAGGATTATCTGACCATTGGTGGGAGACGATTGTCGGAAGGGATTTTTTCCGCGACCGGGAATTGAATTGTTGAATAGGGTTTAACGCCACTTTTAACAGTATTTCAGTCAATTTCCGGCGACTGGAGCACCTAACTGTGGATTCCTGGTATTTCTTACACCAATGCTACCACTAAATCCTTTCCTAGCCTCCTACGTGCACGAGACAATGGTGTTGCCCGTGCGCTACGGCCACGTTTATGGATTTGTAAGTGTCGTTGCTAAGATACACGTAGGTATAGGGTTTTTTTTTTATAAATTTAGTTTCATTACATATTTATTTCTTCTGCGAGTTGTACCTAATATTAACGAAATGTACTTTCACAGTAACAAGTATTATCAAACCGATACGATATTTTCTCTAAGTTACAGTAAAGGAATCAAGAAGTTTTCCAATGTTTGTTTTTAATCAATTGATCAAAATCCGATGTCAATCAAATAATCAGTCGAACAATGAAACCATTCATTTAGACTTCAAATGAGTTTTTAACTCAAACATTTTCCGCCAGTTTTTTTTTTTTTTTTTTTTTTTTTTGATTTGGTGACCTAAACGACGTTACTACAGCTTCTCCGGGTTATTTTGAGTGAAAAATCGTAAACCAAAGTGAGAGGAGCAGTCGGAGGCACGGAAAGGATGTAGTGGTAGTTATGGCGTGAAAAAAACAGGACACCTTGGTTAGGTGTTACAGCCGCTTTGATATGACTAAGAAACTATTAAAGGTGCGTTTGAACCGATTCATTCAATGAATCAATATCTTGATCTAAACTCAATTGTCTAATTGTCTGTTTCAGACGTTTGGATCGTCATTGTTTTCTAAATCATTATGAAAGGTACTTTATGCAAGGTGTATTTAACTAATTATGTGTCCCCCACGAGTCGTTTAACCATTGTCATGATGAACCCGGATATTCCTGTTTCGCCGGAACGCATCGGCAAAGATAATAATGCACAAATGTGCAGCCTGATCTACGTCTATACAACCCGTTTGTCTGTTTAAGCAACAAGTGTTTATAAGCCTTAGAATGAATTATAATTTTCAACCCTTTATGAGCGCTTCAAGTGCTGTCATCGCCTGATTTTAAAGCAATTCTATATAGGATTTTATTCAGCATGACAAATGTTAAGACTATTGTTTTAAAGTTTTTTGAGCAGTGTTTTCTACATTGGGGTCATTGTAAAGAAATTCTATATAGAAATTCATTCAGCATGATAAAGGTTAAGACTGTTGATTTAAAGTTCTTTGAGCACTTTTTTTTCCATTGGGGTCATTGTAAAGAAATTTTTTTATAGGATTTTATTCAGCATGATAAAGGTTAAGACTGTTGATTTAAAGTTTTTTGAGCCTTTTTTTTCCATTGGGGTCATTGTAAAGCAATTCTTTATAGGATTTTATTCAGCATGACAATGGTTAAGACTTTTTTTATGATTCTTTGAGCACTTTTTTTCTCCATTACTATCGCAGAACGGGTATAGCCCAGTTACATAAGTCTGTATTGCAGTTATAACCCACCACCCTTCTTGTTGAAAATACACCGAGAGCTGAAATATCCTTCTTGCATGTTCTATATATACCGCCTGAAATAAAAAAAATGTCCACAAGATTTTGATTTGTTTGTTTGAATGGGGTTTTACGCCGCTTTCAACAATCTTTCAGTTATATCGCGGCGGCTGGAGTACCTAACAATGGAATCCTGGTATTTCTCACACCAGTACTACCATTACAACCTTTCCTAGCCTCCAGCTGCTATCCCACATAGGTCTACGATTATCGACCCATTGGTGAGAGACAAATAGTCGGAAAGGATGAGTGCCGCCGTCGGGAATCGAACACTGGACCTCTAGATTGACAGTCCGACGCGCTACCAACTGTGCTATGACGGCGGCTCCACAAGATTTTGAACAAAGGTGCATAAAACACTTATTTTTGATAGTATAGTTGGAATCAGTTTCGCCTATCAACGTAGTTAAATCTCATAGGTTGAAAAATATGATAAAACCTCAATGAAATATTGATTAGTACCTATTTTGTGTGCTTGGAAAGACAAATTTACCTACAATAATTGTCTTTAACCTTTATGTATGAACAAATTTAATTCATTTTTTACGAATACCATAATTACATTCAATTATGAGTTGTAGGCCCATTAAGCTCAAAGGGGATGCTCCGCATAGATGGTAAACGGCGTTGTTTTGCAAAGTGTATTTAAAGAAGCATATAATAAAAAGTAATATGGTTTGTTGGCGACCTACACGCCGTACTTAGAGCTTGTTTAATTTTTAGATACATCTTTTAAGTCGAAAGCCCAGAAAAATTGCTTCACACAACTGTCGGCCAAATTCGGAGTTAAAAAATCTTCTCCTGTTTAAAGGTTTAATTTGATTGGTCGAATGATTATTTTATTGAAAGACGCGATCCGTCATTCGTTGTTAGGTTGAGCTTTATCACGAACTATCAAGGTACAACAAGAGGAATGGTATTTTTACACACACACACACACACATGTATATATGTATATATATATATATATATATATATATATATATGTGTGTGTGTGTGTGTGTGTGTGTGTGTGTGTGTATCGGAGATTTGTATTAAAATACATGTTGGATACTCCCTTTTGATATCAGCGAACTTAAATGTTCTTTGTCCCATGAGTTGCCATAGAAATCAGGCGATTAAGACGACAATTAAGAAAATATTAAGCTTTTTCTATTTTCTTTCGAACTTTCGATTTCTTTCGCAAAGAAGACATAAAAATAACAACATGAAAGGGTTTACCAGATACATTCCTTTCTTCCTTTCATTTTTGTATGATTTTGAGGTATGATATTTTTTTCTCATTAACATGCAAATACATTGATTTTGAAATTCATAAAAATTGACAGTGTGTTTGATAAAGATAGCAGTTCCCATAGTTACTTCAAAATTGCTGAGATAAAGCGTAGATAGGTAAGTTACTTTACAGAAAATTGGTTGTTACACTTCTAAGAACCAAAAACATCAAAAACTTAAAAAGATTTTTTTTTTCAATCTTACTAATGTTTGATGTAAGAGCCTATTGAGTCTCAGAGCAACTTCTTCTTTATTTTTTTTTATCTTATTACAGAATGATTTTGAGAAAAAAGCGAACCATTAGAAAATAATTCAAGAAATACTACTACAAAAGGGGGGGGAGGTAAAATTAATGCACCGCAGCGAGATGATTAAAATGCTGTTAAAAGTGGCATCAATGCACCGCCTCCATATTATAGATATACTGATTAAAAGTGGTATCAATGCACCGCCTCGATATTATAGAAATACTGTTAAAAGTGGCATCAATGCACCGCCTCGATATTATAGAAATACTGTTAAAAGTGGCGTTGAACCGAGTATAAGTATATAAATTACCAGTAATGCATGCCGGTTAGAGGATGTTACAAGGAAAAATGTGTGTTTATTATTTATCCCACGCACCGTTTACGCCCGGCCTCATTATTTATCCAAAACTCCTGAAGAGTTTCCAAATTGATGAAATTGAATGCGTAATAAAGTCAGTTCTATCATATATATAGAGGACATTTGAAAACGTTTATATTACATCTGCGAAAAATTGTCACTGTGACGTCACTTCATATAGCAACATCATTGTTAACAACAATGATTGCAAAAAGCAAAACGCATTTTTTCGTACCTTTCTTTAAATTTCGGGAAAGTTTAGAAAGTTTAAGTTTATTGTAAACGTTGCCTTGTTGTGACGGCTTTTGTGTTTTCCTTTTTAGAAAATAACGTTATTTCACGTTTATTTCTGTGGTTAATATTCATAGTGAACCTTATAATATTTGAACGCACTTTATTCTTTGCATTCGCGTATGAACGCATTTTTGGGGTTTCTGAAAAGGTTAACGCTCGAAGGAATTTTTTTATATGTATACCATATATTCAGAAACATTTTCAATTAAAAACGTAAGGACTTGTCCTGACTTGTCCTTTACGTTATTGCAAACACTATAAGTTTCATACTGAGACCGACTAGATGCATTTACACCATTTGAATAGGTAAACAAAAATGTGAATTTTAATTTCTAGGTCGCCAAACCAACAAAACGCGTCACATTGACGTCTGCAAATGTCGTAGTTCAAAGTTCACTTCAAATGTAAATAAATGATTTGAATGGTCGATTAATTATTTAAATGGCTGACGGTTCCGTAAATTCCTATACATAAGATTCGACTGGATAAACCTCGATTAAGTAAAATTGGTTTAAAGTGACTTTCAGCTGTGTTTCGATAACACCGCGGATGGAATGTGCACCTAACAATTTGTTCGGGTCATTTTCCCACCAGGACATTTGAATGTACAGCTACAGAATTAAATTTGAGCCATTACATGCTTAGCCAACTTAAAAGGCAGATCACATTTCATGTTTACATCGATGAGGGGGCCATTTCAATTTTTGTAGCAGTCTGTCGCGGCAATAGCGCAGTGGAAGCGCTTATGACTCCTATACTCGGGGTCCAGGGTTCGATACTAGGCCACGACGAATAACCTTTCCGACAATCGTCTCCCACCAATGGGTAGTTATAAACGCAAGTTGATGAGCTGCTTGAGGATAAGGAAGAATGTTGTGGTAGTAACGGTGTCAGAAATACCAGGAATTCATGGTTAGATGCTGCAGCTGCGATATGACTGATCTACTGTTCAAAGCAGCGTTAACCCTCTTTCAATCAATAAATTGTCGAAGTCTTACATTTCTAGATTATATTGAATATCCACAGGCATCAGAAAATAGACGAATTTCTCGGTTTTCCTGTCGTTGCTTTGTGATAAAACTGTGTCCGATTTCTTTGTCGTTACCGGATTATTCCAAACAATTCTTTATAGATTATATCAATACTAAGCATGCATGATACATGAATACTTTAAATATTGAATATGTTATATTTTGAGAAAAATGTTTACACAATAAAAAATATTATTCATTACTAGTTCAAAATGCAGCCGGAGAGCATCGATTCCATAAAGTATTCGGTGAGTATATGTCTTGACATCCCTTCTACATTGCAGGTAATTTTTGAAACACAGTGGTATTTTAAGCATGAGCGCTCTTTATTCTTCTTTATTAATGAAATAATATATTATCATCACAAAATCTTGTTTTAGTTATTTTATAAAAAAAACAGTTTTGTCTCTGTATTTGTCGACTACGAATAGAGAATTGTTTACATCAATAAATGAAGGAGCGCAAGTATGCATTGGAAACATATTTGCCCTTCATATATCTCTGGTATATCAGCGTTTATTTGACTCGCCGATCCATTTGTTATGAATAAAATCAACCAATTTTCTGATTTATGAGGCTAAATCAATAATTCACTCGAGTCAAAGCTCTGTGATGATTTAAAAGTTCATTTGTTATAACAAAGGCTCTGAATTTGATAGTCTACACTTCATAAGTTTTTATTCTAATTGATTTAAAAGGATATTTGTCATACTATTTTGCTATGCATTAGTCAACTGTCCTGATGGCCTTTTACGAAGATATTTATTAACTTGCCATGCCTTACTTGTGTAAGATCATTAGCAGATTCAAAGAGTCTCTCGGATTGTCCAGTCCTTATTTTCTACAAAAAATATATGAATCCAGATCGTAAGATTGTAATGCATTTAGGTACTACACAAATCATTTTGATATTTTCTTCTCTTTTTTCTAAAGAAAAGGCTTATTTAGTACTCACACAGACCTTAAGACGATTATTTTGTCTACTTGTATATGATATCAGAATCTAACATTGTAAGTCTGAATGTGGTCTTCAAGGACAAACAGAGTAACGCACTGTCAAACATTCCTGTGTACGCGAAATAGATTAAAATTTTGTTTTTCATAATAACAAATGCGTTAAGTTGGAGTAAAGAACGTCATACGTTCATCGATATCACCAGATAATTATGATTTCATTAAAGTACGTATCGGAAGTAGCACGATTTTAACATCATAATCGCAGAAGTATGGCCAAGTTCCTTAAAGCAAACATGCCCTCGCTATGCATACTAACACGATGTGTTGGAGTCGCTTACATATAACAACAAGTAACGGTAATTTTTACGGTTCGCAGTGGTCAACAAAAAGTGGACGAAACAAATCATTCAACAAGACCGGAAGTGAACTTTGTCCCAAATTTGGTCGTCATTAATGTGGAGTATTTTAGTTGGTATTGCGACGTCGCAAACCAATTACTTTCTTTTCGGATACATCGAAATGTCCTTTTGGTAAAACAATTACGCCGTTTCATTTCATAGTCGAACTTCCTGTTGGAGTTCTGTGGGTGGGGCCAGCGATCCGTCAATTAAGAAACTTGAAGGTACTTTAACAATACTCACAAGCGTTCACTATTACGGTACACGACTCGCATATCTGTTCCGTGATTTTGGTTATGCCAGCACGCGTTTTATAACATCGAATAACACCTGCACCAAAAGAAATAGATTGCTTTAAAATTTGGTATACAAAATAAAAGCCACAAAATCGGAAAATTATCAAAATATACTTTATTTTTTAGTTTAGCTAATTAGAATTATGCATACATGTACTCACATGAAACATTTTTTTGAGCATGCAGCTATTCTTTAAACTGGTCCATATAATGGATCAAATTTAATTAAGCATATGCTTTTTGTCGCTTGATGTACTTGAATTATAATAAATGAAAAGAAATCCTGATCAAACTTGGGTAAGAATCTGCATACACTATGATTATTATTACTACTTATTAAAGTAGAAGTAGTATTTTCGTTCCATGTCTCCATCCAAAAAAAAATGTCTTCATCTCTTATAACGTTTAACGAAATAAATCAATATGTTAATTGCAGTAAGAATATCACGTATGTAAGCACACTGGTGTAAACTAACTTCCATCGTCTATATTGTTATTACATTAATTAGATTGATTTTGTATAATTAATTTTCCCACTAGATTATCACAATATGTTGGTAGATCTATCACTGCTTTTAATTGTAATTGCGCGCTACTGAACGTCGTCTAGGAGGGACAAAAGACACCGGTTGTGTCATCATGGTGCCATGTTATTTGTGCGCGAAATGAAGCGTTTTTAGAACCCCGAACCTCAAATTTTGTCTTTTTTTTTTAATTAAAGGAAAATAATTATTAATTGTTAATTTTCGCACAAGATCGATCTGTTTTTCATTACCTGAACATGAAAAGCATATTTCCACATACAGGTAAAACCGTGACAGCTCATCCCTTTCTTGCAATAGTGACCTTTGACCACAATTTTTACACTACCAAAGAACTAAGAATTTGCAGACAAACCAAAATATACTAAAAAGGTATAGGGCAACTTGCAAGTTATACGAATTGCAGTCACAAAAGTCGGCCCTCATTGGCGAAAAAACGAGATCGGACCATATGATACTGCTAAACATAACTTTTTTTTTAGCTAGCAAAGCGTCAGCTTTGATCGCTTAAGTTAGGAGACAAAATTTGAGGTCGTCTCAAAGTTCAACTAGTGCAAACCGCCACTGGAGGCTTAACCACTAGATTCTTTATATGCCTACGCAATAAAAAAAATAGTTCTGTTATATTTCAATCTCTGCCTGCATGGTCATCTACTAAGTATTTTAGCTCACTTGAGCACATTGTGTTCACAATGACTCTGATCAGAGTATTCAATAAGTTGCAGACGACAATTTCAAATTGTTGTAAATTCTAAATTATTTATCTATCTACGTAGAAAACAATGTGGAAAATGAAGAAATTGCTTGTAACAAGCAATTTCTTCATTTTCCACTTTGTTTTCCACAACTATTCTTCACTATGATAACGTTTGACAAAGAAGATTACTGAACAAAGCAATGCTTTGCTAGCTAAAAGTACTTTCGGTACTTTGATTTTGATAGTGTAACGACGACAACAAACAAACTTCAAACCAAATGGCAGTATTCTATTATCAAAAGAATTCAAATTGAGAATGAACATGAGAACATGAGAACATCAAAACTAATGAATATGTTATGTTTCGTAATAATTTTATTTAAGAATTTTATTTTACACAATTGATTGTTTTATATATAGTAGCCCTGGGATTACATTTTCCCACAGTATCATGTATTTACTAACGGAATTCGTATCGAAGTGACGCTTTATTTTATTTTATTTTTTTTTTTATTCATTGATACTTAGATATCATTCACTTACATTTCATAGTTTGAACTAAATGTAATTGCCTAGTAATGCAAAATGGTCTGGGGTATAGTAGCGCTGTGATTTCATTTTTTCACAGTAACGTATATTTTCTAATGGAATTCGTATCGAAGCGACAGTTTATGTTTTGTGTATTCATTAATACTTAGATATTGTTCACTTAAATTTCATTTTTTGCTCATAAGGTAGTACAATAAGCAAACTAAATGTTATTGCCTTGTAATGCAAAATGTTTGGGATGGGGTATTTCAAGGTAACGTATCTTACTAAAACCCTACTACAAAGACTGCTTCAAATTCATACAATAGTTTGTATACCTTTGTTATTCAGCAAAACATACTGTACTTAATTCATAATAAATTTGCCAACAAAATATGGTGATTGAAGGAAAGGCTAAAATATTTTACTCATTTTGGCTACAGAAAAAATACTCAAAGCAGTATGCACATAGTGACCATGACCTTAATAGTGACTCTGAATCTGCATACAAATCAAACCTTATAGCTTTGATATTGAGTAATCCGAAAAGATATCACAAACCCTTTTACACAAACATGTCCTCATTGTCGACAAATTTAGGATTTGACCACTAGCCTAATTGTATGTACATTTGGTAACATCCTTCTGACATGTTGTCTCAATATTTGACCCCGAAGTCGGTATACCGTCATAATTAAATTGTTCCAAAACTGAAACTCATTTCTTACAGTACACCAATCCCCTCATTTTCGTCGTCTACACTGTCTCTTATTTGAAAAATTATTCCGTAGTTTCATTACTATCCTTAATTTAACAGCTGAACACGTTTCCGTTAACATTCATAGAATTCTTAAGTGTTCAATTAAATAATTTTCTCTTGAAAACTCTCTATCCTCAAATTAGACTCAAAATCATATATCTTTTGCATAAACGTTGGCACTGTAGACCGTCTTTTGATCGTTTAGTCATGAAATACAAATATTCACGTTATCAAACGAGAAGAAAATAATAACTTAATCATCTGATTACAACCAATTTGAGAAAGCTGGCTACTTCGGTATCAAACGACGTAATTTACAAAATTAATAGTCAGTAAAATGTAACACCAAAAATCAATGTTGGTCTGCGCCCTAAAATCGTAAGTATAAATACGATCTTTATAAAAGGGAACACACACATTATTTCTTTGGTCAAGCTTGTATATCTAGTTAAAGCAAATATGTTATATTAAACGGCAACCTTCCTGGTATGCACGTGCAATGGCTATCTTTTTCCGTTTAAGATTTTACATGGTAACGGAATACACGTGCTTTTATTATGAAAGATTCCATGTCTTTTTTTTCTATTTTAACTAAAGTTGACGTCAAACAGGTATAGTTGCTACTAAATTGACTTCATTTGACCTTAACGATCTTCATAAAGGGGGACACACACATTTCTTTCTTTTGATCAAGCTTGTATATCTATTTAAGGCAAATATGTGATATTGAACAGCAACCTTCCTGGTGTGCACGTGCAATAGCTATCATTTTCCGTTTCAAATTCTACATGGTAACGGAATACACGTGCTTTTTTTATTTAAAGATTTCGTGTCGTTTTTTTTTCTCCGACTTGCCCAACGTTCCTACTATTTAACTAATGCTGACGTCAAACAGGTATAGTAGCTACCAAAATGACTTCATTACCTCAAACCCCTTCTAAACTCAAATTTGATTGAAATGAAAAGATCGGTGGAGGTTATCCGATTGAATCAACTATGGTAGGAACGTTAGAAAAACGGCCGTAGTCACATGGTTTCCTGTATGCTTTTTATTGAAAAGAATAACGCTTGCAACCTTAGGTCATTACCAAAGCTTAAGAAAAGAAGAGAGATGATTAGAAACATGAGCTCCGAAATTAATGATTATTAATGTTACAACAAATCCAAGCATTAATAAGTATCTGCGATACTTATAAAAAATATATAAAAAATACCTGACACAAGTCCAGTTGATGCAATAAAAATCGAGATCAAAAAGTATATGCGATTTGCCATGTCTATGCAGATTTATTCCGGTTATTTATTCCTTATTTAAATCAAAACAGTTTAATTTCAAGTGAAGAGATGGCAATATATTTAATTTTTTTCTACAAGAGGGTTTAAAATTCAACAAGTTTTAAAAAGTCATGTGCAACTTCTTGATTTTTTTTATCCTTAACTCCTGTAGAAGCTTTTTACTTACTAATATGACAAAGGCAAGGCCCCGGAACGATCGCAGTTTGTAATAGTTCACAGTTAAAACTTCCTAAATGTTTGCGAACTCAGTTTTGCTATAACATTTGAGTTGGTTGCTTTCTTAATTACAATAAGCAATTTTTTTCTGTATTTTATTTTAGCTCACATTACCACGTGGGGTCATGTTGAGCTATTGTGACGGAGCTGTGTCCGGCGTCCGGCGTCAACTTTTACCTTGTGTGCACCCTAGAGGTCACATTTTTGGCTCAAATGTCTTTGGACTTGGCCAAAATGTTTGTTTACATGATAGCTATGACGAGATGAAAAATTGGTCATGTGGGGTCAAAAACTAGGTCACCAGGTCAAATCTAAGAAAAACCTTATGTGCACACTAGCGGTCATATTTTTGGCTCAAATGCCTTGAATTTTAGTTAGAATGTTTGTCTACATGATATCTTGGTTTTCAAAAATGGGTCATGTTTGGTCAAAATAGGTAAAAGGTTAAATATTAGAAAAAACCTTGTTTGCATTCTAGAGGTTACTTTTTTTGCTCAAATGTCTGAATTTTGCTAAGTTTTTTGTTTTTGTTTTTATGATATCATGGTTGAGTTTGATAAAATATCAAATAAGGTCAAAACTAGGTCACCAGGTCAAATCTTAGAAAAAATCCTTGTTTGCATTCTAGAGATCACATTTTCGGCTCACATTGGTCAGAATGTTTGTCTACATGATATTATGGACAAGTTCAAAATTTGGTCAAGTAGGATCAAAAGCTTGGTCACCAGGTCAAGTCTCAGAAAAATATTTTGTGCAATCTAGAGGTTACAATTTTTTTTTTGCTCAAATGTCTTGAATTTTGGTCCTAATTTAGTCTGCATGATACTTTGGACGAGCTCGAAAATGGGTCATGTGGGTTTTTTAAAACTAGGTCACCAGGTTAGATTTTAGAAAAACCTTGTGTGCACTCTAGAGGTCACGTTTTTGGCTAAAAAGTCTTGAAATGTGGTCAGAATGTTTTTCTACATGGTATCTTGAAGGAGTTTTAAGTGTCTACATGATATCTTAGATTTAAAAAATAGGTAATGTGGAGTCAAAATAGGTCATCAGGTCAAATTTGAGAAAAACCTTGTGTGCACCCTAGAGGTCACAGTTTTGGTTCAATTGTCTTTAATTCATATCAGAATGTTTGTCTGCATGATATCTTCGAGGAGATCAAAAATGGATCATATCGGGACTTAAACAAACTCAACAAGTTAATTTTTAGAAAAACCCAGTTTTCAATTGGTATCCAAAAGAATGACAGTTGAACCAAGAGATTATATTAAATGGGCTTTGTTGTTATTGTTGTTCTAATTATTACTCAAACATCCACAGATTTGTACATGTATTAAACAAAACAAATTTGACGTTTAAGAGGAAGAAATGTGGTATGCAAACAAGGAAACGTCCAGGGAGACAAGAGACTATTTTCAGTTACATATCGACAAACTCGACCCATTTAAATAGTCTTTGTCACACATTACATGTTCGGCCCTTCAAATACTTCACCATAAGCTTTTATCTTGATATTTGAGCTCTGCTAGGATTTGCTACACACAATGGAGAGCGTTTGGGCCAAAGGATTTGAAATTCAACCATAAATGTGGGATTTATGCTCTGGAGAAGCTCATTTTTAACATTTGACCTTCAGTTCTGACCTTGATCTCGGTGTTATTCAAAGGTTTTCTCCAAATTGCACAAGTACTTGTACTGTAGGACAATGACATTTGACCTCGATTTATGACCTTTACCTAAGACCTACCAAAAGAAATTGATGTTTCTAATGGCATATCTACTTATAATTGAGAATAGTTTTGCCAGTTTATTTCAAAATCCATGTATAAATGTAGAAGAAATGCTCCGGATGTAGTTGGATGGACAGATGCACTGACACACTAATGCACATACAGATTTTTTTATTCTAACAACTATGTACTGCTCACTGTAAGCAGGCTTGACAAAAAACCCTGTGTAAACGAAAAATGCAATGAACTCCTCTAGTTTCTGTGACTGAGTATAATAACAAAGATGGACATTGGCCCTAAAGCGCTCACCTGAGATCATTACTGCAGAAGTAATCAAAGCACCACTGACCTATTTTCAGTCCGAAAACATCTATGAGCGCTATCTCGAATAGGAAATTAGAAATGAAAACACATTCTTCAAAGAAACAGAATTTTGTGCCCCTGGCTGAAGATATTAAGAGGAAAGTTTTGACCCGATATGACCTAGTTTTGACTCCATTTGGGGCCAAAAAATATGGCCTCTAGAATGCATACAAAATTTGACCATGTAACTTGGCTTTTGACCCTATATTTCCCAGTATTGAACTCGACCAAGTAATTATGAAGACAAAGATTCAGACCAAATATTCAGACATTTGAGCTCTTAATTTGGCTTCTAGAGGATTTTTAAAAGATTTGACCTGGTGACCTAGTTTTTTACAAAATGTAACCCAATATCAAGCTTGATCAAGACAAGGCAAACATTCTGACTAAATATCAAGACATTTCAGCCGAAAATGTAGCCTCTAAAATGACAAAAGTTTTACAAAATTTTAACCTTGTGACCCAGTTTTTGTCCTTGTGTGACCCAATATAAAACTTGACTGAGATTTCCCTAAGACGATTATTCGGACCAAATAGAGAGTCCATTATGACAAATATTCTGACCAATATCGAGACATTAGAGCTGAAAACGCGGACTTTAGAGCACACACAGGTTTTTATATGATTTGACTTAATGACCTGTAAAACTTGACCGAAATTTTATCTTGACAAATATTCTGACCAAAAATGTAACTTCGAGTATACACAATGTGCCGAAGGACGACGCATGTCACAAACTGGACACAGCATATTTACAAAAGGTCACCTTAGGGATGGTGTGCTAAGGTAAGCAAAAAACTGTTACGTTTGCATAATTGAGGATATCCATATTAAGAAAATTCATCCAAATCCATCATCATGTCAGGATAAGTAGAATTGATTACATAAAGTATAACGTCATTGAATTAATTACCAAAGGCAGCATTTAAGACTTGACCAAATTGAAAGGAGTCGCAGACGACAATTTGAAGTTGATTGAATTTTAGAATTTTTCAACTTTCTGGACAGAAAACGTTGTTACAAGCAGTTTCTTCATTTCACACGATGTTTTTCCAATTGTTTTTCTTGTCAGAAAGAATTTTGCTATAATGAGGTTCAGATCCCGAACCCCAGCATTATGAGCATTGGGTATTATCATCCGGGTCAACTGGATTCAACAGGGCAAGTAAGTTTTCCAGTGATCCAGTAACAAAATGTATAACCAATAATTTTGATGATAAATATTCTGTAAAATCTTCCCACAAAACCGACTTGAAACAGAATTTAGATTAAAAGAAAAAATAAAAGCATTAAAAAAGACACTTTTCGACCGAGGTAACCCTCGCGCTCACTACGACAGGGTATGCAAATGCTTTTACCCTTGTTATGTTGAATCTGGAATGTTCCTGTTTTGGCAGGAGATGTAGTCAAGAACAGCACATACATAAGTGCATTCTGGTCTTGTTCTACACCTCCTGCTTGTACTTTTCCTGCCAGAGTTGTTTATGAAATTGATTTCTCAAATTTATATTGATTTTGAACAAGTTCTATCAGTGCTTTCAGCTTTTATATTTTACAGCAATTCAGTCAGGCTATTTATGCAGCCTGACAAGGGTTAAAGGAAAAATAATACTCCGATTTACCTATTTCCATCATCGTGCAAAATATGAGCAATGGATCTTGAATAGGCTTGCAGAAATTGTAAATGATCAGGGTTTTTTTGCAGATGTTTGACCTAGACAAATGACCTAGGCCTTGTTGGATGACTTTGACCTTGGTATCTGGGGATGCGTTCTTTTGTGTGTGTGTGTGTATCCTTCACAGTAAAACTAGAAAATACGCGCTCCTGGTGCAAAATCATGGCAGCTAAGACATAAATTAATCACTTTTATTCACAATCTTTATTAATCACCAAATAAATAATCCTGATGCAAATTATTTGCAATGCAAATAGGCCAGTGGCAGTCACTTTCATTCATTCACTTGATTTCCAAATGATTTATATCATGCTATAGGGCATCTGATTGTTTTTTAGTTAAAATCATGTTGGACCACCAGACAATTTGTCCCTAATGCACCAGCTATTTATAATGTCTTGGGAGGGAATCAAACTTTGAATAAGGATACACATTTCATATGGTTCTGATTTATTAAATATTTAGCAACACCAGTTTAATCCATTTTGAACAAACCAAAAGTGATCAATTTATGTAAAAAATATGCCGATTTAAACAATCTTCCATTTACAACATGAAATTCAAAATATCTGACTTTTAAAAGGTTGATAACAACTAAAAACCATGGCATGACATTATGTAAAGCTGGATGACCAATCCTTTAGGAAATGATAAAAAGATAAGGATTAGAAATTACTAGCTCAGTATGGAGAGTACTCCAGTCACATGACATCCACACTTAACAGCAAGAACTAAATAGATATTCACTTGTCAATCGGTTAAGTTACAAAAATGACAAAGAAGCCTGAGAAGAAATGATGAGTAGCTTTTTAGACAACCTTGGCAGGATTTTAATCTTCCAACCAAGTTGGACTTCCAGGGACTTAAGTAGTTGCAACTTTGCATTATAAGGATCATTACCTAACTCATTAAAGTACTATTCTGCTTTCTGAAGCCGTGAAGAATTAAAGTTCAGGAAAACTTAGTGGTTAAAAGAGAAAATGTTAAGTCACAGTTTCTCCTTTCTTCATAATAATTTCTTCTTTATTTTAAATGTATCCTACTTTGAAATGTTGTCTGCGCCTTATCGCAGGTTAGGCTAGTCTAAAACATTGTCATCAAATAATGGGTTCATATTTGGGAAGCCAGCACCTTCTTTTAAATCGGAACAGTCTAAAATTTTCTGATTTGGTAAAATTTTAAGTTGTAACACATTCCCAAATGAGAAAATGTAAGATTGGTCCAAATGTGAAGAGGTTGCATACGAAATTCAAAGCGTATAAAATTTGAAAAATAAGTGCCAGAAAAAGTAGAAAAAATATGAGAAAAGACCAAAAGAACTTGCTCCTTAATATCAAACTCTTTTCTAACAATGTTTTTAACCTTTTATTTTCTTAAAATGCAGGATTGTGTTGCAGTAGTTAAAACCATTGTTTGATAGACTAAATTGTTATATCACCAACTGTATTCAAGTCATACCATTACAGCCTGAGCTCCTATTCAAGGATCCATGGTAATTCTCTAACCAGTGCTACCACTTTATCCTTTCTGAGCTTCCAGCTGCTCATCCGACTTGGATTTACCATTATCCACTATTGTTGGTAGATTAATATTAGAGAGGATATTTGTTGTAGCCATGAATCAAACCTGTGACCCAATGATAAGTTCTACATCCTTCAAACTGCTTTGGTATGGCACAGCCTGGATCTTGAAACATTCATTTCAAAGCCGCGAGGTTAAATGTTGAAAACCAATTGACTGCTACGGCCGTAAAAATCTTAACAACCTTTTCACCGATTAATCTTTAAAACAATTATTTTTTTATTATCCATCTCTTTCATGAGCAATGACACAATATAATGTCGTTATTCACAGTAACGAACATTCACAACAAAACAGTCTGAATAGGTTTCAAACATTAGCAACCAAAAAACAAATTAATCTGTTACTAGACAACAAAAAGTTAGACTGATCCAAATTTAATCCTTTCCTGTTTTTTTAAATTTTAGACTGGTTCAAAATGTAAGAGGTTGCAAATGACATTGAAAATGTTATGCAACTTGAAATGATTTATTGATTGATTGAATAAGGTTAAACTTTACCTGTAACAGTATTTCAGTCATTCGCGGCGACTGGAGCACCTAACAATGGATTCCTGGTATTCTAACACCAATTCTACTACATCCTTTCCTAGCCTATAGCTACTATCCCACTTAGGTTTACGATTACCCACCCATTGGTGAGAGACAAATAAAAAAACGGAAAGGATATGTGCCGCAGCCAAGGATCGAACCCATGCGCTATGACGGTGGATCTGCAACTTGAAATGAAACCATCCTTTGTAGAAGGAAATATTGTAGGAAAATGAAAATTTGTTAGTGCGAAAAGGGTTGAAGAAGTTACTGAGAGTAATGTTAAGTCAATATTCAACAGTATTTAAAAGCGGCATTGAAAATAAGAAATTGCTTGTAAAAAAGTATTTTTTTTTTCTCACGTCTTCTTATGACCAGACTTCTGAGAAGCAGTACCACCAAAGCCTGCCATGGTTAAAAGTCAAGTCTGAAACTGATATGGGCTGAGAAATCATTCCTAAGTCCAGTGGTGGTCAAACCCAGCCACCCGTACAGCCGTTGTTAATTGCGATTATGGAACAAGTACAGACTATTGCAGTACTCATTCATTCTTTTATGAATACAAAAAAAAAAAAAAAAAAAGAAATTAAATGCACAAAACCATGAGCTTTGAGTACAACATTAGACTTGACTTACCGAAACGCGCGAAACGAACGATGGCAGTTGGTTCCGCCGGATCGAATAATATTCAGTAAAACACATCTATTTTTTTCAAAGTCGAAAAACACGATCTGCGATCTTTATAAACTAACGGCGATAGCATATCTCAAGACGAAGACCGGCTTTCGCTTACGCTCACACATAATTGAAGCAGAAAAAAAGGTTTTAACTTATATACCGAGATCACTTGATGATTGACCGGTCTTTTCTTGACATTCAAATTCTTGTTAGTCTATTTCAGGTTATGATGTTCTCTTCGAAGGAACAAGATAAATATACTGTTCTACTACGATGAATTTCAAATTGTGAATTTGTGAATTTGTGTTTATTATATTGTACAAGTCTGTACCAAGAATACAAGCCTCACTCCTATCATAAAACCGTGTTTGTTGGTTAATTGAGTGTGGTTGTTGAAGAGATCGAGTGAGAATTATTGTTCTACTCACACGCCTGTGAGTAAATAACATTTCGTGATTTTAGATGACCTCAGATGTAAATGTGCCGTTAACCCCCATGCTTTTATTTTACGCCCGAAGGGTCGTATTATGTTATGGCCCCGGTCGTCCGTTTATCTCGAATTATCTGCCCTTGATTTGAACGAAAAACACTGAATATCTTGTATGCATATCTGATCCTACATATTCATGGCAATGAGCTGAAATACTCCATAATTAGTCTCTATTATGTGTAGTTAGTCCGTCCGTCTGTTTTTCCGTCCGTCCGTCTGTCTGTCCGTCCGTTTGTCCGTCCGTAAGCAATTTTTTGTGTGCGCAACTCCTCCTAAACTATCAATTGGAATGAGCTGAAACTTTGCACAGTTACTCCCTATGATATCTAGTTATGCATTAATTTTTCGAGATTCAAACCTTTCCGGTCATTTTTGAGTTATGTTGAATTATCTGCCCTTGAATTGAACAAAAAGCAATTAACGTCTTGTATGCACATCTTATCCTATATTTTTCATGGCAATGAGCTGAAATTCTCCACAATTCAGTCTCTATGATGTGTAGCTGTGCATTAGACCTTTGAAATACTAATCACTCCAGTTTGTTTTGAGTCATCTTGAATATATCTGCCCTTGTATTGAATGAAAATCGCTGTATTTCTTGTGAGCACAACTTCTCCTACATTCTGAATGGGAATGAACTGAAACTTGCTACGATGACTGTGTGTGATGTCTACTTGTCTTTAGAACTACAATTTGTTTGAAATGTCAAGTTGTTGCTGAATTATCTGCCCTTAACTTAACAAAATAGCTTCAATTTACATTTAATCGTGTATAAAACTCCTACAATTTACATAGAATTTTACCGAAACTGGCCATAATGCATCGATAGATCGGGGGTATATTGTTTTACCGGTGCCCGTTGTCTGTCCGTCTGTCTGTCTGTCTGCAAAACTCAACCTGCCAACTAATCATTTTCCTATAACTTCAACCCTGATTAAGTTACAATGCTAATTTTTGGTATTTAGATAGGTCTCAACAAGGCGCAAATGGGGAAGGTCATTTCATCAAGGTCTTAATTTTAACCTTTTCCCTAAAACAAAGAAAAAAACAACAACAATAAAATCATCCGTTTCTAAAGAATTCCTGTTACGGGGGCATAGTGTTTCACGAACACATCTTGTTTGTATTTCTTTTGTATTTCTTTTGTTCAATTTGAACCATAGTGCTGCAGTTAATACAAACAGTATAGTGACAAATCGTGTAAATATAGTTTGCTGAGGAGGAGCTCTGAACAAGAATTCTAGACATGGTTCACCAAAGGTAGCACCAAATAGCGAGAAAGATGAGCCTTTTTATTCGCCCGAAGGGTTGTATTATGCTATGGCTCCAGTCGACCGTCCGTCTGTCCGTCTGTCTGTCTGTCCGTCTGTCTGCCTGTCCGTCTGTCGGTCCGTCCGTTAGCATTTTTTGTGAGCGCAACTTCTCCTAAACTATCAATGGGAATAATCACTCCAGTTGTTCTTGAGTTATCTTGAATTATCTGCCCTTGTATTGAATGAAAATCTTAGTATTTCTATTGAGCACATTTTCTCCTAAATTCTGAATGGGAATTAACTGAAACTTGCTACAATTTACTTTGTGTAATGTCTACTTGTCCTTAGGACTAGAATTTGTTTGAAATGTCAAGTTGGTCCTGAATTATCTGCCCTTGACTTAACAAAATAGCCTTAATTTACATTTTATCTTGTACAAAATTCCTACAATTTAAATAACAGTATTATTTACTTAATGTGCAGTTATGATTAGAATAACTACGGAAATCTATTTGCATATTGTTTATCATCTGGGTAAGTTGATTGTTTTCTTAAATCGAGTTTTCTTGCGTATTTTAACTTTAAGGAAGTAAATGTTGAGTGCCCGTCAATAATTGACCAGTGGACAAAAGAAAATGGTCGCCGAAAAGTCTTATTGTAGTCTGAGTATGTTACAAGTTTAACCTACAGGCGGTTTCCAGTCGGCGCCTTTGAGGCGGTCTTTCGCTCGCATCACAAGAAACGAGTTTGAAGACGTCAATTAGCTTTTCAAAGTAGCCGAGGTTGAGCGGGTTAACCTAACAAGGAGAAAATGTATAATCTATATATATATATATATTTTTTTTTTTTTGAGCTTTGAAGCGCATGATACGATAACAATTTTTGCGAAACGTTAACTGCTTCTTAGGACATAAACCTTTTCTTCGATTTAAAGGTACCAGTATAATTCCTATATCGATTAATAAGTTAAGAAGATTTAAAGCTCTAGTTACTACGTTTATGTCGCCAAACATCGACATCTGCCATTTATATTATGTCCCTGACAATATAACACCATTAATATCATATGTGTATCAACGACAAACTACATTGTCGGAGCTCATTTGGCGTGATAAGCGATCTGGCGTTGAAAAAAATAGCAAGGGATCGATAAGTCAGCAATGTGTTGTTAGTTTGCAGAGTACTAACCTTCATACCTCGAAGAAATTAAACCGAGGTTCCTCTAGGGGCGTCGCTCGCATGGGTAAGTGCTAAGGTAAACGGAAACACACACACAATCAGACCCTTGACTTGATGTTGTCTTGAATGACTTGAACGTTACAAAACCTCATGAAGGTGTAAGTGTTTGCCATTGTAACATTTTAAACCTTGCAAAGTTTTGCATTGCGTACTCATAGTTAATGGTTAAAGAGACACCATTGTGCGTCACTGTCTCAGTCACTTGTTAACAGAACATTGTATTTTGGTGGTGATAATGACCTGTTTCATGATCCAATGTAATCGGCGAATAAAGTTACCCATGTCTGTGCTTTGGATGGGAGCGTGTGTGTATAGGGGGTTTATGGTGTTGGTGTCCAATTGACCAATGAAAGCTGTCAATCAAGGAAACAATCGACAAAGCAAATGATTCATTTACCCTGTAATAGAACTTTGAGCTGCAACATTTCATTAAGCTTATGAGTTAGTTTGTTGGTTATTCAAGTTGTATCTACGACGTTTAGGTCGCCAGCCAACCAACTCCCTTTTTAGGTTGGAATGCAGAGCCATTCCAACTTAGATTTAACAAAACCTCTTGATAACACATATCAGGTGATCACTTAAATATGAATACACCTCGGGTTACTTCTCATCTCAACTTGCGACGGACAGTCAGTTAGTTGTAGTCGAAGACAATAATAAGGATGATATAAAACATCGTTTAGAGACTTCTACATATGCTTTAGTTTGCTTTGAATTATTAACACATGAGATAATAATCAGCGCAGTAATTTGTGTTGTTGTGGGGTTTTTTTGTGCGTGTGTGTGTGTGTGATTCGCCGTCCCGTGTTTGGTAATCACGTTATCTCAAGTGACATGTGGTAGTCATGTAACCATAAATAGGCAATGTTTACAAATATGGCTCAGGTCGCATATGAAGTATTAAAATAATCACGCCGCCCTGTGCTTTAAAATATTCTAGAGCGATTATAGGGGATCATAGGCATCAAGCAAACGCGATTATTGTCGGATTTACAGCTTTTACTCAATAAAAATCAAATAGACGCAAAACGAAAGTAGAAGATTTTGAAAATTAGAATGTAAACATGTCAACTACCGATTTCTTCTTTTTTACTAAATAATTACGCTTTATTATCTCGTTATTTACAAGTTTAAATCAATAATAATACATCAAACATTTAACAAAGGTCATCTAGCTTTCAGCTTGGTCCTTTATACTTTAGATTTTTTACGGTTCTAAAACTGAATAACGAATAAGGAAATCGCGCGACTACAGGGCACCGAAGATAGTTTGATACTATCTTCATCATATCATAGGAATTTTTAGGAAAAGGGCAAAACTACCATGTGCAAACAATAACGTTATAATAACCTTAACGTCTTTTTTTTTCTTTTGAATTTTACTCACAACGCTTTAAAATTCCTTTTTCCTAAGTCTGAACCGGTATTTCAAATTGATCACCTTGAAACAGTTTTCCGCGCATTTCCGCAAATTTGCACGTATAATTATAAACTTGAAGTGAAAATCTACGTGACTTTAGTATGATCGTTACATAATTGGCCGAGTTTAGGGTCAAATAATCATCGAGGTCATTGATTGACTTACTGTGGAAGCTTTTATTCTCTCTTTTCAAGGTTCCCGTATTACAGTTGATCAAAAGGAGAATGTTATGCTTGAAAATTCTATTTTTGCTGTGCGTGACACAAGCTTAGAAACCATTCAAACACGATAAAATTCTAGACCAGTCCAAATTCAAAGAAGTAGCAGACGAAAATTGTAAGTTGATTACATCTTTAAAATTCTGGTCTTTTTGGACTAAAAACACTGTGGATAATGAAGAAATTGCTTGTAACCAGCAATTGATTTCATTTTCCGCAATGTTTCTAAAGCTTTCAATATGAGGGTCAGTTAAAAAGCGTCACTGTCTGGGAATGGGTTAAGATATTGCTAATGTGCAACAATGCATATGTACACGAATGGGAATGCTGGTTTAAGTTTAATGAAGGGAGGCTTACTCGGAAATAAATAAATGAATTTGAACCTAATTCCACAGTAATGACCCTTTCGTGCCTCGTGAATCCAAAAAGGTAGCATACATGACTTAGCCAGCCGAAGGAGACAACTTATACTGTTTCAGGATGTGGGGAACCAGCTTTGACTGAGCTTTTGTCACAGGATCGGAATAATGATCCCACATCTCACATCCAGTAATAATGCGATTCAAAAACTAATCTCCTTCGCGAATTAAACCACTAAAACGTTCTTTTTCCTCGGTAACATGGTAACCTTTTGATCTGCGGGCAGCTGTCTAGGCACCAAGCCTTTCTCATGCCTAGGTGTTCGTGTAAAATCTTATTAGCCGATGCCTGACCGATGCAAAACTCATTATCCACCTCCTCCAAAGTTAATCGACAATTTTTGTTCACAAAAGCTTTAACATTTGCTACCTGCGTCGGGGGTCACCGCTCGAGCTGGCCGCCCAGTCGTAGACTGTTCATATTTGCTTCTTCTGCATTCAAGAAACTTTGAAACCCAGTTGTAGAAGGATGAGCATGATACTGTTTTCTTTTAACAAACAGTCTAACGATGAAAAACCTATTCAATATCAGAGTGCAAACAACTATGTAAACACAACTATCATTAAAAATAAACTGATAACGTTATTGGCGAATGAATGTAGTTTTCACCAATGTATTATGTGTGTATAGAAATGCACGTGTTAGAGAGGAGCATTACCGCCCCTCTTTTTGGTACATTAAGTCCGTCTTTGGTTCATTTAGCGCTTTGAACATCAACTCAGCTAGAACAAAGACAGTGACGACGTCATGAGATTACAATGTAATGCGTGTGCTACTAGTGAATTCGCAACTGATGAAGCAATTGTTTTTTAAGCAATCAAATATACCCCGACCTTACACAGTAACCAAACATTACCCTTTGTATATTTTGACCGCGGCCGCCAAAGCACAGGTGGTAGCGCTTCGGGCTCCTAATCGCGAGGTTTTAGGCAATTTCCGACATCTGTCTCCCACCGAGCAGCTGTAGGTTCGGACAGGATGTAGTGATAGTACTGGTGTGAGTACCGGGAACCTACAAGGTTAGGTTCTCCAGACGCCGCGATATACTATCAATCATTCAATATTTTTCATTGAGCGTACTACCAAAGTATATGACTGTCACTAGTACAATATCGCTCGTTTTTCACGATGTACAAGATATGTTTACCGTAAACTAAGAACAAACATTTGAAAAAATAATACTTTGTACATATCTAATCTATACTACATAATTCTAAATTGGTACTAACTGAAGGAGCTGCAGACGAAAATTTCAAAGTGGTGCAATTTAAAACACATTTGCCTTTAAGGGTAGAAAACCTTATGGACAGTGAAGATATTGCGTTTTAGAAGCAATTTCTTCACTGTCCACAGTATACTCTAAAGATGCGGTGCGTGAAAAAGTGGGATAGTGTGGGGAAAGGTTAATTGTAATATATTCAATGTCCGCTACCGCTATGGTGGCGTTCAATAGCTCTAAATTAACAAAGAAAGGCTTAATCAATCTAAACCATGAGCTTTACATGTTGACATTGCTTAATTGAGGGACAACCGCTGTCGATCTTAGAGTCGTTTCACCAATTTTGGACGATTTCAATAATTAGATCGATACCATACCTCTCATATGTATATTTATTTTTGTTAATTAAATTATGTCGAATCCAAACATGTGACGTGCAATAGATGCATTAAGATAGAACAGTTATAGGGGAAACAAAGCTAAAACTTATGGCTTTGTTTTGAAAAAAGGCCCTCTGATGTGAGGTCTTTTGGAGACCTCAGTATTTTTTAAGCTCACACGAGCACGAAGATCTTCGTCTGGCGTCCGTCCATCCATCCGTCCGTTCACAATTACAAAAAATCTTTTCCTTCTAAACTAACCATGGAATTTCAAACGAACTTCACAGAAATGATGTTCTTTCCAAAAATTTCAAAGAATTGAAATCCGCGAAGAACATTGGTTGCCATGGCAACAGAGTGGAGAAAAATAAAAAAATCTTCTTCTCCCAAGCCGTAAAGACCTTTTTTACATAGAAATAAAGAAGGAAATCTGTGAAAAGCTTCTTATCCCAAACCATGAGGCCTAGAGCTTTGAAATTTGGTATATATCATCATCTATGGACTATACCTAGGATTAAAGGAGAACATTTTAAATAATCTTCATCTCCAAAATGATTAGGTGTAGGGTTTTAATATTTTGTATATATCACAAAGCCTTGAGTCATCATACTCAGGGGAGCGATAAAGGACCATCATGGTCCTTTTGTTTAACTATCATTCCTAGGATATTCGGTTTGAACGCAGACTCAGCCAATTTTTCTTTCTTGGAGATCTTTATAGAATTAATGTTGTTATTGTGAGAATTGTAAACAAGTCAATAGTTATGTGCAAAGTTGTGTTAAAGCCCAATTCATCAGCTGTTACATGGAAATAAAAAATGTGTTGGCGTTCAAGGTCACTTTCGTAGCAATGAGAGTCCAGCTACATTACTGAATACGCATAAGATCTCACAAGAGGACTAAAAAAATTACTGGATGATGCTCCGTTTCTTGCACTAAATATTATGATGGTAACTATGTTATTAATCATGTTAAAGTTCTTTTTAACGTTTTTTCTATAGCTAGTTTTTGAATTGATGACCACAGAAAACAGGCCAACTTTCACATCAGGGTGCCTGTTCAAACCATCTCGGGCTGCCATTTGATAGTGCCTTATACTATATATGAAATCTGTAACCCATATAGATGAGTTTTGGAGAACAAGTTTAAATGTTTGGTGAATTCCCAAACCCATTTTGGAAGGTAAGTTTTCAAATTCGGGGTTATAAGTTGAACTTAAAGTTGGTGAGCCAGTAGATATAGCTTCGTGCCATAATCAAAAGCTAGACATCATGGTAGAGTCTAATAGAAAGATCTTAAAATATTGTAATCTTAATGTCAAAATCCTTTCATTTAATCAATGAAGGTTTAAAAATAGAGCAACAACAAGGGCTTGCTATCTTTCCTCGTGTTTGGGCACAGTATCATATTCTATCTTATCTCCATATATCTCCTTAAAAGAGTATAGGCTGGGTCAATCTCGTTACTCTTGGAATCATAGCAGAGTACACCTGAATTCTGCCAAATGTCTCACAACAGATGGCCAGTTTTAACAACAGGGCCATAATAAGGAATAGTTTAAAGGGCTAATATTCACATCACAGATTACGTTTGAACTATGGATGTATCCCAAGACAATGATGTACATAATTTGTTTATTTGTTTGATGGGGATTAACGCCGCTTTTAACAATTTTCAGTCATATCGAGACGACTTGAGCACTTAACAACGGATTCCTTTATATCTCGCACCAGTACTACATATACCATTACGTACTTTCATAGCCTCAAGATACTTTTAAATTCAGGATTACGATTACCCATCTATTGGTGAGAAAAGATACATGAAAGCTCGAGTCATTATAGTGTAGATTAAAAAAATGAACATTAGCAACTTTCATAAATCTGAAAAAAATATGAATCAAAACCTCCATATCATTTAGTCAAACTTCACATTTTGACTACAATGTGACCTCTTGCCACTACGGTCAAGCATAGGTAAGTAAATCTCTTTATTTAAGGTCCCACAATGTAAGGTTAGTATTCAAACTTGGGCCTAAATTTGACTATGCGCCAAAACACAAAAGACAGGGGTGATACAATAGTTTGTGAATGTCAAAAAACAATGTTCTTTCATAATTCTGTCAATACCCCAATAAGTGTATCATAAAAAGTACCAAAAAAATGAAAATTTAGACCACCAACAACATCAACAACAAACCACAAATTTCATCATTTATGAACACTTTTGGGTTTTATTCAGTAAAAATTCTGGAAGTGCAAACCACTATTTTCCATACAAAATACTCTGACTAGTAAACTAACTTCTATACTTTTCCCTGCATAGGCCTTTCACAAATCATTGACAACTAATGTTCCATAGCAGCTATAAAGGCATAAAAATTAAAACTAAAAACTACACTAATAGTTCTAGATGTGTATGAATCAATCATTGCCAAAGAAACATGTGATTACCAAAATTGCTGAACGCCAAATTCCTGTATAGACTCCATTACTCAAACTTCATCATAAATTGACCTCATAACCGTAATATGGGTGCCAAATGACTAATATTACACTATATCTGCTGTTTCTATGTTGAAAATTGAAATTCGAAGACCAAAAAATTTACAATGAGGCAATATAATCGAGTTAAAGTTTAATTAAATTTAGATTGTGAAATCGTCCAGTACAGATGAAGTCTGGGCTATATTCTTGGGGAGCATAAATATAGAAACTGAATGACCAGAATGAACAAAGTCGAAACCTAAACACCCCTCCAGCTTTAACGGAAGGGACCTATATAATGTACCCACATACTTTCTTGTGAGAAGTAAAAGGGTTTTAACGACTTGGTCTTGAAACCTCTTAATTTACTACTGTCTAGATTTACTACTGTCTAGAAATATTATACTTTACCATTTTCATACTTGATCTGTCACTCATTAAAATAGTATGTCACCTACATCCTGATATTCATTTGAAAATCTATCAATATAGATAAAAAAAGTCCGAACGAAAAACTGATAAAAGACAGATTCAGATTGACGGAGAGAAAACTAACAGTTCTCGGAAACAAAATAGTTTTTAACATTGATTTTAACGTTTTTATAGAACAGGCTTGCGTTTAGAGTGAGAGAGTTAAAAAGAGAAAGGTATATAGATAAATATTTGCTGCATTATTTCAAAGTGGGATAATTTCTGTAAAAGAGAATAAATATCGGCACTTGATAGATATCGTTTATTTCGTTTGATAAAAAGGTTAAACTATTTAAATGTACATTTTATTCAGTTTAAGGAGGAAACTTATGAAGAAATTGAATTATGAAAGTGGTCCCGGAGCAAATTGACGAACCCATTCTTGGGGAAATAACCACTAACTACGCAGGATTAAATTAGACCCACATATATACAAGGACATTGGAGATATAGCTGTCAATGTGACCAACTGTTAGTCGTAAGATGAAATATATATATGAAGAATTGCATATGTTCTATGAACTTGTTGACAAAATTCCTTTCATAGATGACAGTTGAGGAGTTATCTTATTAAATAATTGTGGCAAATGAAGAAATTATTATTACAAGCAATTTCTGTATTTTACACAAATTGCTTATTACAAGCAACTTCTTTATTTTGTGTAATATTTTTCCAACTATCTTTTCTAAAGGCACGCTTAAAAGCGTTGTGTGGAAATGGGGTAAAACCAACCCTGAAAATTAGCCCTTTAGACTGTAATCCTTGAGTCTATGCAGAAATGTAGAATGAAATCTTTGTAAATCTTCTTATTCCAAGGCATATGACCTAGAACTTTGGTATATCCAATAACCTAAGGCCCCTCTACCAAAATAGTCTTCTGCGAAAATTAGCCATTTACTTTGTGATCACCGATTTTACAAAGGTTTCTTTAAAAAAAAATTCTCCAAAAGCAAAAGGCCTAGGGTTTTGACAGTTGGTATATATCATTGTCTAATGACCTGCTACATGAATACATCTACACATGCTTCTAAGAAATCAACTAAAAAAGTAAATTCTCTGTGTTGTGCAATCAAAGATTTACGTTCCGTTGAAGAAGTAAAATCAAATAATATTTCCTCCAAAACCATAAGGCATAGAGCTTTAGACCCCTCATCCAAAATACTTCAATGAATATCTCTACTCTGAAAAAGAGCGCTATGTAGTTTGATCTTAGAAATACAAAACAAACTCTACTTCTAGGTATTTGCCTAGAGCTAAATATTTGGTGTATATCATAAAGCCTTTTGCTATCATACTAAAGTGGGAGAAAAGGGCCATCATGGTTCTCTTGTCTTTTGACTGGTTCCTCCTTACTATTCAATTTGACAAGTTTTCTTTGAATACAATAAAATCTGAGTGAGCAGCCAACTCTGAAGAGCAGCCAATCTGTGAACGAAGGCCAGCTCAATCCCCCATGCAATTCCACTCTTTAAGTTTACTGTAAACAGCAGCCAATCTGTGAAATGCAGTCAGAGGCCATCCTCAATGGTCAAGTTTCTTCATTATTTGACACCTGTATAGCACTTTTATAACTTCAGACCAATTTTCACATCTTACAATTGATAAGGTGTGAAGTTGTTACACACCCATTAATTATATTACCAATGCCCTGATTTCCTTTCATATATAGAAATACTTATTTTTTCTTAAAATGCTTATGCTTTTCAAAAACATGGTCAGTTATGGTTTTTTCAACTATATCAACTTGTTCCTCATAATATGCACTGTGTGATTAATCTTTTACAAAAAAAATCCATTATTTCTTATCTCCAAATTTGCGTACATAAGTCAAAAACAAAACAGAAGGAAAAAACCCCACATTATTTCTCTTAGTAGAACTAAACAAATATCTCACACATTGAAATAGTAGATGTGAATAGAATTACAACATCTTTCAGATTGAATACTGTGAATAGCAGCCAATCCGTATACAGCAGCCAGTTTAGGCACTTCCCTTCAGTGGCTGCTGTACACAGATTCTACTGTATTCTAGTATTACAACACTAAACCTATGAAATGGCAAATACCATTGAAAGGGCTAATAGAAATTAAGCATGTCTGGATCGATTGATTGATTGAGTAGGGGTTATCTTCAATTTTAAAAGTATTTCAGTCATATCGCGGCGGCTTGCGCACCTAAAAATGGATTACTGGTATTTCTCACAACAGTACTACCACTACATCCTAACCTAGCCTCAAGCTGCTATCCAACTTATGTTTACGATTATCAACCATTGGTGAGAGAAAATAAGTCTGGAGCATATCTTTGAAAATTATGGGTCGATTTCGGAATAACTTAGCACAATTGTTCTCCATCATAAGTACATGTGCCATTTGAAACAAATTTTCAGATAGCTCTTAGGTCAATGTTATTGCTCAAGGTTGTACATTAAAATTTGGCATGTCTGGAATAAGGCAAGTATATAGCCGCATTTTCGTCTGTTGGTCTTTCGGAGACCCTTTCCCATCATTTTATATGTCTTGTGACAGGGCTATATTTCGGGAGCATTACCCGTCTCTGACAGGTTTTGCCTTTTGTTTTGTTCCTCTTTATAAGGTAATAAAATAAGATAGTAAGTTTGAGTTCAGAACATGTAATACTGTTGGATCAATGCTGCGGCCAACAGTAGTTCAGTACACATTACAAGATCAAGGGGAAATAATTACTGATAGTAAGATCAAATTTCATATATGAACAAAAAAATTTGGACAGTACCTATACTGTTGTACTGTGGTAATTAAGTTACAAACAACAATGATTCGGTACGTACTAAATAAATCTTAAGGAAAGATAATAATGGAAACAATCAGTGACAGAGTTTTCGTGTGTACACCCTAATGATGTGTTATTATGTTCAAGTCACTCAAAACAACCTCAAGTCAAGGGACTGTGTGTGTGTGTTTCCGTTTATTTATCGCCACAACAGTGGCACTTGCCCATATGAACGACGCCCCAGAGAAGCTCGTCTCAACAGAAAGACACTTAGTTTGTTAATTTGATAAACCCGGGGATCGCACCCGCGATATCAATGTTCGAAAGTGAGTTCTCTATCAATTACCTTTATGGGGCTGACTTATTGATCATAGACTATTTTTAATTACGGATAGCTTACCACGCCAAATGAGCTCCAACAGGAAGTTTGTCATGGATATTGTAGCCGCCGTCATAGCACAGTCGGTAGCGCATTGGACTCCCAATCTTCAAACATGGGATGTCATGGGTTCTATCCCCTCCGGCGGCACGTATTCTTTCCGACATTTGTCTCTCACCAATTGGATAGCAGCTGGAGGCTTTGAAAGGATATATTGGTAGAACTGGTGTAAGAAATACCAGGAATCCATTGTTAGGTGCTCCAGCCGCCGCGGTATGACTGAAATACCGTAAAAAGTGACGTTTAAACCACATAAAATCAATCAATCACTTTTCATGGATATTGCATTAACGCCGTTTGATATATTATATACTGTCAGAGATATAAAATAAAAGGCAGATGGTAATGGTTGACGACCAAATGGTCATTACTATAGATTTAAAATCTTAGTAACTTATTTATCGATATAGGAATAAAATGAATGCCTTTAGATCGAAGAAAAGATTGATGTTCTTAGAAACAATTAACCTTTAACCCTTTCCCGTTTAAATACGGGATTTTACGTTCCTGTGATTTTATACTTCAGAAAACATTGTGGCAAAAGAAGAAATTGCTTGTAACAAGCAATTTCTTCTTTTTCCACAATATTTTCTACCATATATAATGGTTTCATTTCATCCAGTTGTCATTGTCGTCTGCAAACTCTTTCAATTTGGACTTGTCTAAAATTTCCAAAAACGGGAAAAGGTTAAAGGCCTATTGACGGCCTCTAGAAATATTTTGAATAATTTCGTATATTAGTCCTCACGATTTCCGAGGAGGCCGATTAAAATCGGTAAAAAGGAGGAGATATATAAAGAAAATGAAGAGGAACCAACAACTCCAACAAAACTTAAAACAACATATGAATTATAAGGGTAGAACAAATAGTGGTAAGATGAAAAATAGAACAACCAACTGATACTGTTTACGTAAACAATCTCTCTCGGACTTAAAGAATTAGTTTTTAGTCGTCTTTAAACTCGCTGTGAGAATCTTGTGAGATTTTTCGTACAAAAAGTGTAGCCTCTCTCTGTTTGTTTGCAGAGAAAACCTACTGGCCGTATAGAAACAATGAAATAATGTGTTTTACGGCATCTTGACAGCTGATGTCATTTCGCGCGCTAGAATCGCGACATGCTTTGTAAATTCAAGTTAACTCGACCGATGAAAGAATACCACCTGTTTGATAACAAAAACCTTCAAAATCACAACAATTGCGAGTGTGTTGTTCCAACTAGATAGCATCCTCACGATCAGCTTTTTCTCAAATATCCCTTCACCTAATGGACAGGTATTGTCTGTATGATTTATACCGCATAATCCTTTTGACTTCGGCTATTACATAATTCGAAATTAATGGTCGTATGTACGATATACCATAAGTTTCATTGCTAAAACTTCTGTATAAAACTTGACAAACGAATTTTAATAGAAAGTAAAACAAGGTTAGATATATTTGAAATCCAATGAAGAATTGGAAATCATTGATAAGAAACTAAATTTTACCTTGTTTCAAGTAAAACTCGAAGGTCTGTATATTTATGGTTTGGTGTGATTTGTGTAAAGAGGTTCATTCCACATCGAAATTAAAGTATATGATGCATTCGGAAATCTTTAGTGACATTTGAAAAAGTAATTTAGTTACTCCGTTTTATCTCTCTATTATATTCAGATATTAAAACATTTTAACGACGTCTTGTATATTAGATCCAAATTTTCTTATCGGCAACGCCTACTGATTTGCCAGCCTTATTATCCTTTCCATGACGTCATGCGTACAGGAATTCTCTATACAATGTGCCAAGGGTTAGATAAGTAGAACATTCGTTGTCCTTGGTACGACAAGGCGACTAAATAGCGTCTCTCAGCCGGCTTATTTCAAGTGTTATCAAGCTATAAAACTTTATTTTAAGGCTTCAATTATGAGAGCGTATGTGAAGGTCGGTCTTCGTCAGGTGAAATGATATCGCCGTTGGATTATAGTATGTACCCAAAAGCGTTTACAGGCGATAAAGGATAGAATGATGAATTTCAAGGTGGCATAGACTTTCGAAAACTTGTTGAATTTTAAACCCTCTTATAAGAAGAATATAAAACACTTTGTTGTTTCGTCACAGGGAATTAAACTGTTTTGACTTGAAAAAGGATTAAATAACCAAAAATAAATCGTCACAGCCATGGCTATTCGCATGTTCTTTTTAATCTCGGTTTTTATTGCAACAATTGGACTTGCGTCAGGTATTTTTAATATTTTTTTTATTAGTTGCAGCTAACTATATATGATTGGGTTTTTTTTTGTTAAATTTATACTAATTCATGTTTAATATATCATGTCCGTCACACGCTTGACGATAAATAAACTTTTCGCTTCGTATGACACAACAACATTTGGTTTATTTTTAAAAAGAATGTAGTCCGTGCATTTATTGATAAATATTCCGTTTTCTTTTGTGTGTGTTTGAAACAATATTTAGGAAAAACGTTGGAAAGAAAAAAAAATCACGAATTATAAAATTCTATTGCGAACGACTCTCTGTAATCATCAGGCATTGGTTCTTAAATATTCTTGATACTTTTCATTTTCAAACAGAGTTCATGCAAAACGTACCGAGTAGCCATACTCTCTGACAAACTAATATCATATTTCTTATTCACGTAATTACCGTTATTAAATCGAAAAGCTATGCACAACCCCCGAAACAGTATATGCTTAGATATACAAGTTATCGTTAGTGTTCAAAGGTCAATTTTGTCTATATCTGTATAGACACAATTGGCATTTTATCACATCACTCACTTTAACTAGTACGTCTATACAAAAACAAAGTTCCTTAACAAAGACGGGGGATGTTAAAAACACGCATGTGTTTACAACTTCTTTGAATCGCATGATTATGCAATTCATTGAAGCAGTTATTGGTACATTTAATCAAATTTAAAAAAAAAGAAATCCTGAAACAATCTTCGACAATTACTTTATATACACTATTTACCTGTTTCTGTATTTACGACCGTGGAAACTATCTTGATTGGAAATTTGAAGTAAATAGTGACAGACAATCTCCCAATTGCCTTAACAATTACTTTAAACCATTGAATCTCGAATATTTTGTTGGCATTTCTACAATATTCCACCTTTTCTAAACTTCAAACAGTGATAAAACGTAGACGTAAATAACGTAATGTCATGCAAATGACACTAGTTTATTGACTTTTTTCGGGTTACTTTTACCTTTTGATGTGTACAAATGTAGACATATATGCAGAAGAATGACAATTAAAAGTATGTATATGTATTTATTGAAAACATATCGAACGGAGGGCAATAATCAGTCATCACTGATGGTCGAAAGTAAATTATTTTTTTGCACACTGGTCAACTTTTGACAGATACTCAACATCTACTTGCTCTAAAAGCCAAAGCTAAAATACACATGAAAACTCAATTAAAGAAAAAAGTCAACTTACCCGGATGATAAACGATAAGCAAATTCAATACCGTAGTTATTGTTCATGGCAACTGTACGTACAATTAATAATTTTGTTGCTTAGACGACAGAAAATTCGAGTTGTAAAAATGACAACATTAAACATTTTCAGTCTAAATCGTGACATCATGGAGTCAGGCGCTACTATCTTGGCAGTCCACCGTTTTTCGGCGACTTCGGATTCGACGAATGTTAGACTAGAATATCTACGTTACTCCATGGTGATCGTAGGATTCTCAAAAATTATGTTTTTAGAAAGGACTCTTGGTACTTAAGAAAGAAAGACAGATAAAAAATCTGACATAACCATCACTGATACCAACTGTTTATGGTTTCATCCAGGCACTTTTTTATTCTTCATGACTGTCTATTGTATTTCAAAGAAAGACTTGCTTGAATAGAAAATCTTTCGAATACAACTACATAAGGAATGATTGGATAGTGATATACCAACTATTAAAAGGCAGATGCTAGCCGCAACAATAAGGGGGTGGAGGGGGCTTATAACCAGAACTAAAATAAACCATGATTCATTTGAACCTACATTCAACATACTATTCTTTTTCTTGTCAATAGTTGGATTTGAATATCAAAATACCTATTTAAAGACGAAGTGTTTCTTATATTGGTACTATCCCTCTTAAATATGTACTATCCTTAAGAAAAAAAGTACTATTATAATGAAAATTATTTGTAAGAAAAGCATGTGTTTAAAGGAGAAATTACTTATTAGAAATAATTTGTTATACAGTGTTATATACCCTATATGATATTTATTTCATTTTATTAAAAATGCACATATAAATTCAAAATGCACTTAAAAATGACAACTGCAAATATATTTCAATTTTATTTGCTGTTTTTAACTGGGTGAAGATAGTTCAAAACTATTGAACTAAAATATAAATATCTAGTCCTCCTCTAATATCAGCAGTGGCCATTTGTGTAAATTCGTTCTAATTTGCTATTCTTAATGGTTTTTCATTGGACAAAACATTTCAGTTCCTAAGCAGGTCAATGGCTGATAGTCGGGAAACATAAGCACACAAGTGAACCTTGAGGTGATATTCTAATAACAGGCATGTTTTTCAAAGTTGAATTTTAAATTATACAAATAAACTATTAAAAACATTATTTGAATATTATTATCTATCTCAATTTTCAAAATAAGGGTTCAAACAATTTTTCCCTGTTGTGTACTGTGTGTCTCTGAACCTCTTATCATCGTGTTAGATAAAAATAAGAGCAACTACTTCAACCTTTATCAAAAATATAGTCTTTAATTATTATGACATTACAGTCACATTACTTATATGAGGCAAATAATTATTTAGTAAAGAGTCTGTTTTTACTGTAATTAAAGTGACTATTTTTGATATTGTTCTTGATCTTTTTGTCATCCGCTTACTGCTGCTGTAAAGAGATTTAATCTGATATTAGAAAAGGAATATGTAGATATGATTTTTTTTTTTTTTTGTTTTAAGGGGTAAAACGTCTCTTTGAACAATATTTCATTTATATCACGGCAGAATTCATTTACTCATTTACTCATGTGCTGCCTGGGTATACCAAGTACTAGGCAGGTACTCTGAAATGTTTTGTCAAACGACGTTTACATGGCTAAGATTAAAACCCGCAACCCTCGATTTCTTTCTGACTAAGAGCCATAGTGCCACAGAGCCTGGACATAGGATAAAGTACTGAACAACATGCTGTACAGAAATACAGTAAAACAATTTAAAACAATTTTATCGTTATGATCATCAGATGTGATATCCAAATCCTTTGGAAGGTTGCTTGTTGTAAGAGCTTGAATTTTCGCCCGTTTTTTAGGCTTTGTCAAATTTCATATTAAAAGAACTATATGATTTGGTATTAGCTGAAATTACAGATTCTCGATCGGCTATATTGGTCCTCAGCCTTGTGTCTATACAGTAGAGATTGAACCTATGATTGAACTAAGTCAAGGATAATTGATTTCTCAGTGTAAGGTCTATTTATCTTTCATTTCGTGAATGACTAGGCTTTATTTCCGTCGGGGAGTGGAAATTTGCTTTTGTTGTTCAGGAAATGAAATTCAGATCGATCATATACTAAGAATTAAACATTTATTCTATTTCTTTTATTCAAAAATGAAAAAAAAATGATATTGGTGCGGAAAACTGAAAGCGCTTCATATCGCACGAAAGTAACATGGCAACATGAAGACGCCACTAGAATCTTTTGTCCCTTCTAGACGACTTTCAGTAGCACGCAATTACAGAAAACCAACACACTGAGTTTATCATTTTGATAATTTCAGTTTTTTCGGTGAAATAATCGAGTGATAATCTTCAATAATGTTCTAACAATATAGCCGATGGAAGTAAGCATATATCAAAAAAAGTAAGTAAAATTTACTGGAGATATGAAACGAAAATACTGTTACTACTAATAACCAAATGCGGATTCATTCATAAGTTTGATTAGCTTATTTCGTTTGTTTTTAATTTTTTATGATATAAGCGGGGAGAAAAACACGCTTGATAAAACTTGATACATTTTAAGAACTTGTTATTTTTTTTGCTGAAGCATAAAAAATAGCTGCGTGCTGAAAATATATTGGTGCGGCTTTCATTTTGTAAACTGAGTTTATTTCAAATTAATTGTTTTAATGCAGGTCTTATTCGATGTTTTAAGACATCGCATGGTAAACTCTCAGTCACGGAACAGATTTGTGAGTCGTGTAACATGGTATCGAACAGGTGTGAGTATTTCTTAAATACCGTCAAGTTTGTAAATTGGCGGATCGCTTGCCCCTACCACTGATTCCAACAGGAAGTTAGACTAAGATATAAAATGGCGAAAAAAGGACATTTCCGTGTAACAGAAAGGAAGGTGACTAGTAAGCGACGTTGAAAAAGCAGCAAAAAAAACTTTCATAATTGTGGACCCCACTTGGAATTCAAAGATCACTTCTGGTCTTACATAATTTGTTTCGATGACTTTTTAGATGATAGCCGCGATCCGTCAAATTACCTGTAATATATTGTTATATATAAGCGACTCCAATACATTGTGTTACTATACATATTGAAAACAATGTTTGCTTTAGCGAAAATGGCTATAGATATAAATTTGCCAATACAAACTTCATTGAAACCACGAGGAACTGGCGATGTAAGTGAACGTACATTGTTTCGACTCCAACCAAACGCACTTGCAACGAATAACACAATTTTAACCTATTTCGAAAACACAGCAATGTCTGATTGTGTATTACTCTGTTTGGCCTTGTAGACTATACTTTGACTTAAATGATACGGTTTAAAATAAACATTTCTCAGTACTTTTAAATTAATCGGCGCCCTATCCGGTGGGAGGATAGGAATCGCTGGCTGCCGTCTTGTAGACTGGTCAGGACCTCATCGAATGGTCCCGCTTGTTTTCCTTCGGTGGAAACTCGTAAAGCCGGAAAAGAGGGTCCTAGTAGTTGAGAGAAGTCCAGGGATATTCAGCTTCTCAACACACTGCTTTGGTCTCAGCCTCGATATAAATGGGAGCCTGGATGGGCCCGGTCTAGGCAAACAGCGGGTAGTTTTAGACTAGGGTATTGACCACTGTTATTTTATGATATTAGTTGTCAATTTGTGGTCATTATGTGTTTTAGCGTAAATGTTTCCACTTTGTTATATTACATTTCAAAGCGGCTAATTGGTATGTCATGTAGTGTACCCTTCTTTAGTACAAATGTATATTTTATTTGCCCATGCCATATCTCGTGCTTGTATTTCAATGATACGTGTATTTCGTTTGATAGCCTATATAACCTTATGGGCCAATTGGAAGATTTTGTTTTTTTTGTTTCGGATGCAGACTAGCGTGGCGTGACCCTGACATTTCAAAGTGTCCATATGCTTATGTAATTATGGCTCAATCTTCATGAAACTTTGCCGGAATAATTGTTGGGTCATAAGGATGAACCCTTTTGATTATGGGAAGTTTCTGGAGGAAAACACGGGAAAACGGGCCTTAAAGACAATTTCTTTGTTTACACTCTAGAGGCCATAATTTAGCCCCATTCTCATGAAACTAGGCAAGAATAATTATGAGGGCATAAGTATGAACCCTAGGGTTAGGGTTAACCCTCTAGAGGTAATAATTTTGGATCAATCTTCACAAAACTTGGTCAGGATAATTGTAAGATCATAAAGATGAATTTTGTGGATCATGGGATGGTAAGGAAAACACATACCGTATTGACAATTTCTTTCTTTACACTCTTGAGGCCATGATTTAGCCTCAATCTCATGAAACTAGGCCAGAATAATTATAAACCCAATGACTTTTGGATGACTCTTTAGGAAAGCATAGGAAAAGGAGTCTTAATGACAATTTTTTGTTTACCTTCTAGAGGCCTTATTTAGGCTCAATTTTCACGAAAATTGCCCAGAAAAATTGTCAGGTCACAAGGATAACCCTATCGAGTATAGGAAGGTTCTCTTGGAAAACACAGGAAAAGGGGCCTTAATGAAAATTTGCTTGTTAACACTCTAGAGGCCATAATTTTTGGCTCAATTTTATGAAAATTGGTCAGGATAAGTGTTAGGTCATAAAGATGAACCTTATAGAATATCAGATGGTTCTATAGGAAATCACAGGCAAAAGGGGACCATAATAACAATTTCTTTGTTACAATATAGAAGTCACAGTTTTGGCTCTTTCTTCATGAAACTGATTATAGTTATTTGTCTCAAGTGGCATTTTTTTTAACAGCAGACAATTCAGGTGAGTTATCTTGGACCATCACGGTCCCCTTCTTATTAATTGAATCAGTTAACCCTAAAAGACCCGTAACCAAACTGTCACGTTCTTATAGTTGATAATTTTTTACGTGTCGTATCCAGTATGGTCTTGGGAGCCGATAAAAAAATTATTATGACTTAACAGGTCGCCTGTAAGATCTTAGTTAGATTATGGCTGTGCTGTCTTTTGCTCAGCACGCTCTTCATACCATCGAAAACTTAATTATATTCATAATCAAGCAATGCGCCTACAATATGGTGACTTTGGAACATCACCAGTAAACAGTCTTTATGCAGAAGCTAATGAACCATTTTTAAATCTACGTAGAAAAAAGCTCTCCATGCAACATTTAAAACTTAAATCAAATCCTAATAATCCTACTCACAAAGGTGTGTTTGAACCCAAGCACAGAGAAGACTTTAAAAAGAAAAAGAACCATTGACTTGGTAAAGCTGATGCAGATTTTGATCTAGAAGACATAGAAGAACATATTGTCTCTGATGTTCACTTGTTGACATGCAAAAGACTCGCGTTTCTTTATGGTCTTGCTTCCAGAAAAAGAATACAACGGATCCAACTTATTTAAAAAACGATTTTTTTCAAAATTAAAGAGAATACGTATCGTACGAAAAGATTTATACGGATGGTTCCAAGAACGATAAAAAGGTTCCTTAGCCAGGCGGAAAGTAACGATTCCGTTTACCAAATAATGTTTTTTCGGCCGAGCTTAAGGCGATTTATCTCGCACTTGACCACATAATCGCAGAACGATTCTCTCGCTACATTATTTTCACTGACTCTTTGTCAAGTATGCAATCGATCGACCATGAAGAACTGACAATCCTCTAATAGTTAGATTACTAGATAAATTTGCTCAGCTTTATGATGTTGATCGCGCTTTCTAAAGGTTCCCTAGCTACAATGAAATTCGTGGTAATGCAGATAATGGTGGCAAGCAGGCATTATCACCCGATGTTTTACCATTTGAAGTTCCTTTAAGTGATTTTTCGTCCTTGATAAGTAGTTTTATTCAGAATGTCTGACAGATTTTTTGGGATGATCCTGTAAACCAAGATAACAACTCGTATTTGATTTCCTGAAAGCTATTATTTGTACTACAATTATAATTTTAGGTTCTTATAATGGTCTGTAGCACTGTACACGATTGTCTAGATTTTTACCGTTCGTATACATAATTTTCAGTAAATAATTTTTATTGCGCTCAGCATGACCATGGATGTCGACGGGCCTTAAAACAATATTCATGCTTTCCTTAAAATCTGTTCTGTTTAAACTGAAAGTTTTAACCTAATCGGTCAAACAATGTGTTTTCTGTTTCTTATTCAGAATGTGGTAGATTTTTGTTAGACTGTGGTCTCCATGGGTAAACTATTTCGGATGTGACAATCTAAGGGACAATCGTAAATATTGTAAATATTAACACGTTATTTAACGATAGATTATGATATCACATACATAAACATATAGACAAAATAGTTGTCATAAGGCGTGTATGAGTACTTGATGAGCCATTTCTTTAGAAGTATGGAAACTTTTTCAAAATGATTTGTGAAGAAACCGAATGCACCATGGGCTTGATCTATTTTATAATTGAAAAAGAACGCCATAGAAACATCTCCAGATACGAGCGATTTGTGAATTATGTACATGAATCAGTCAGAAGGTGAATTTCACGTTATATAAGTATTTCAAGCATATAAAGAAATATTTGAAAAATATTATAATAGTACGCCGAATATGTTAAATTTGATGGAATTGTTGAATTCGGAAAACATGAAATTCTGAACGGTTTTGGCATTGAAATGAAATGAATATAGTTGGCAACAGACACTACTTATTTAACCTATGGTGATTTTTTCAGACCTTTTGATGTATCTTATCTATAAGGACTCTTACTTCTTCCTTATTCTAACTTTGTTTCTTATTTATTTGTTAAAATCTCTACTTACTCATGCATGAAAAATAAATATTTTTGTATTTTGACGATAAACCATTTGTGTTCACACTGTTATATGTTCTATCTTTTGTAAGTAGCCTATGGATGATATGATTGAATGCTCTCGGTTTTTGCAGGCAAGACATGCCGACAAATGAACTAGATGATAATCATACGCTCTGAATTTATGTATATATATATGTAAACAAAAGGACTGAAAATCCGAGAAACTCTTTAAATCTTTTAATGATCTGACGCAAGTAGGGCATCGCAGATAAGTTTATATTTTTGTGCAAAGGCGTCAGGATGGTTGATTAGTGGATAATGGAATAGTATGGCAAAATGTCTTTTAAGTTGATTTGAATTAATGCTTATGAAGTGTAGAATTATAAATTCAAAGTGTTTGTTATACAAAAATAAACTTGTAAATCATTATAGAGCTTTGGCTCGAGTAAGCTTTAGATAGAATAGTGTTGATTTATTCATAACCAACGGTCGAGCGTGGGGAATTAGCACTGACCTATAAGAGGTATATGAAGGGCAAATTAGTTTCCATTGCTTGCTACCGCTCCTCATTTATTGATGTAAACATTTCTCTCCTCGTAGTCGAGAAATACAGAAACAATACTTGTTTTCAAAATATTGGGAAATTATCTACAGTCAGAGTTTTGGATAAATAAAACCAATAAAGACAATCCACAGAACATCTTTGAACATACGTACAATATACCGAAAAAGTGTCCTCTGATGTATTCTTTTCTATCTTGTGTAGAATGGCTAATCAGCACGTATGCTGAGCTTAACAAGAGGCCCATGAGCGCCTGAGACTCTCTACTTGCTATCAAGTTTTCCGTTAAGGTAATCTGATATTTAAGGAAGATAATTGCTTAAAGAAGAATGCATACAATGCAAGTTGGACTTTATCTCATTTAATCTTTTAGCCACAATCCTAAAGGCCCCCTTTTCTGTGGTTCAGGATCCATTCCGTTTCCAAAAAGAAGTTACAATCATCCTTTGAAATTTAAACTGAATCGGATAATAATTGCTGACTTTATCTCATAAGGGAGAATAATTTTGGTGAAAATCTATAGGCCTTCTTTCCTGTGTTTTCTGATGGATCCACTTCATTTCCTAAAAGAGCTTTCCTTACGGCCCTACAATCGTCCTGTGAAATTTTAAAGACAATCTGATAATTGTGGACTTCATCACATAAACGAGAATTTGTTCCGTGATATCTAAAAATAGCCCTGAATTCCACTAAACCTTTGCTAAATAACCTAAAAAAAAAACTGTGAGCCTAACAGATAATCGCGAAGACAATGTCTGACTCTAACATTTGTATTAAGCGTCCGTGTTAGCATATTTTTAGGCGATTGGTCAATTGTTCTTATCTAGGTTAAATAAGCATCGATATCTGATTGAAGAAAATTATTAAGAATGAGGACTTTATTGTGTTATAGACGATTTGATTTTGTAATACAGTTTTTATAAAGCTGCCTTCTCGTGAAACTAAACAAATCAGACCCTATTTGCAAATGAACGTAAGGCCACTTCCCCTCATTTCTTTACGGTTTTGACCCAATTTCGAAAGGAACTATCCTGATGATGGTAAGTCTTTCCTGGGAAGTTTGAAGAGAATCCAATGCAAACTATGGACTCAAGAGTGTTAACAAGGAAAAGTAAACGGACGGACAACTTAGCGGACGTCCGACCGGACGCACTTTCGCCGGACGGGAAAATGCAATCGCTATAACTCTTCTGGCTTTGGCTGGCAGAGCTTAAAATAGGTGGTTTTGAATTCCACGATTGGTATACGTATGGTCATAGAATACCGTGTTTATTTAACGAGTCTTTATAAACAGTTAACACGAGTTCATCAATTTAAGCTGACGAGATTAGCATACTCTATAGAACATTATCATTATTATCTTTTTTTTGCGATGAATTCATATAGATCGATATTTGATATTCTGCCAAATTTTTAACGTCCTTTGGAAAAGACAGAAAAAAGAGTAGAGTTTAAATCAATACTGTCTGGGTCAGGCTACAGATTATACATTGATCAATTTTAGTAGATATCTGTAATGTTTTTAGCTCTTTTGTCTCAATGTTAGGGTATTAAGTGTTTTAGATTTAACCTGTAGGAATTATGGCTATACACAAAAAGGAGTAACCTGCTGATATAAAATTGAATATAAAACATAGAGTAGAACACCAAACAAAAAATAACGTGTCTAAGATAATTAAATTTATCACTGGCTCGTCTAAATACAGTTGACAAACAAAAACATGTCATTTTGTTCATAAGTAGAATATTATGCATAGACATTTATGGATCTAGTCGACCGTTCATACAATCAACCGGCCATTCGAATCATTCATATAGATTTGAAGTGAACTTTGAACCCCGAAATTGGCAGACGTATATGTAACGCATATTTGTTTGTTTGCTAACCTCAAAAATTTAATTCAAATATTTTGAAGTCCTATTCAAATGAGGTATATATCGAGTCGGTCTCAGAATGAAACTGATATCATAGTGTTTGCTATAACGGTAAGGACATCCCAGGTCATGGCTAAAGTTGATAACGTTTCTGTACACATGATAAACGTATTTTCATTTCGATCGTTAATCTTTTCAGAAACCATTTCATATGCGATTAAAAAGAAATTATTATTGAGTACTTTCAAACAATTTACGCTTCTCTACAAATATCAACTAAAGAAATAAACGAGAAATAACTGTTTTAATCAAAGAACAATTACAAGTGAAGTAGTTTTAAAGCGGTAGAAACAAAGCAAAGTTTACAATAAGCTTAAACGTTCTTAACTTTCCCGAGACCGAAGGAAAGGTACGAAAATTGTGCTTTGTATTTTGCAATCATTGCTGTAAACAAAGACGTTGTTATGTGAAGTGACGTCACAGTGGCTTTTTTTGGGGGGGGGAACTTGTCACCTTTTTTCAAATACCCTCTATATTAACTATGGAACTAACTTTCTTAAAGTAAACCAAATCGCAAACTTCTCAATATCGTATGTCAAGATCATTTCAACAGATTTCAATATTTTTGAGGAGAAACAGACATTGCGGGAAAAATCTGTAAATTGTATCACTGTACATTGATTTCGGTGCAATGATCTGATCATGAGTCCAGGATAAAACAGTATTTCAATCATATCGCTAGCCGCCGTCATAGAACAGTCGGTAGCGCTTAAGGATCCCAGACTTCAATCATTGGATGACATAGATTCGAGCCCCGGCGGCGGCGCATATCCTTTCCGACAGTTGTCTTTCACCAACAGCTGGAGGCTAGGTAAGGATGTAGTGAAGTACTGGTATAAGAGAAACTGGTGAACAATACCAGGATTCCATTGTTTGGCGCTCCACGATAGGACTGAAATATTGTTAAAAGTGGTGTTAAACCCCTTTTGATGAACCAATCAAATCTCTGGGGTACATTATTTTAAAAACGCCCCCTTTTGTAGTAGTATTTTTGAATCATATTTTTATATTTCTCTATTTTTCTCACAATCTTTCCATACTAAGAAACGAAATATTAGAATTTTTTTCTGATACACATGTACCCAATATGCTCTGACAAGAACCATCAAATATAAGATAAAAAGTTAAAGAAAATAATAATCGCGACCTTTTGGAGTGATTAGTGTCCGCGTTTTCGAAATGCAGTCGGTTACCCTATTTCCCAAATGTTCCTTTGACTCAACTGGGCGCACATAACACTAAATATTCCTGGTAATAGGCAGTTCTAAAAGCTGTCAATAAAGGAGAATCTGAATTTCTTTGAATGTTGAGTCCGGAATATCTTTTTCCGAGCATGCCATAATGCTTTAAATACTAGATTCATTTAAAGATACGCTGAATAAATGGAATAACAAGTTGAGAAATTTCCAACGTAGAGTAAAGGGAAAATGGAGGTCAAAGATTTGGAAAAAACCGTTATTAACTAAATATAAAGACGTCTTGATTGGATGATTTACTTTAATACGATTGACTCACAGTAACTGTTCGTGAACTTTGAATATGTTGGACGGAGAATTGTGAAACAAATCGGTGCATCATGCTAGTGGTAAATTAGAATTCGGGGCTCCCATTCTGGTTTGACAAATGATATCAAGCAGAATTTAAGGACTTCTATTTTGCTTCAAATTCAACATATTTATCGAAACGCCCACCCCTCTCTCTCTCTCGCTCTTTCCCTTTCTGTCTTTCTCTGTCTGTCTGTCTATCTGTTTCACTTTCTCAGCGCGCTCTCTCCCTTTTCGCTCTCCATTTCTCTCTTTTCCGTTTACTTTTTTTTCTCTCTTCCTTTACTTATTTTCTTCTCACAAATATGTATAATGAAATCAGTAATCTATTAGATAAATGGAAAATGTATAATCCAAATTTCGGCCAAGAGCTACCAATAATCTCGTAAGTACGGAAATTAAGCTGCAGTACAATTTTAGCACGATAGATAAGTTATTGCCCCCAGCTGGGAGGGGGGATAGAATTTGTCGGCTGCCGTTCATGTAGTAAATGGTAAGACCCCTAACAAATGGATGCCCCCAGCCGGCGGGGGGATAGAAATCGCTGGCTGCCGTCCTGTAGAGTGGTAAGACCCCACCGAATGGACCCGCCTGTTTGCCGTGGGTGGAGACTCGTAAAGTCGGAAAAGAGGGTCCTGGTAGTTGAGAGAAGCCCAGGGATCTCCAGCTTCTCAACACGCTGCTTTGGCCTCGGCTTCGGTAAAACGGGAGTCTGGATGGGGGCCCGGTCTAGGCAATCGGCTGGTCGTTTTAGACTAGGGCATTGACTACTGTTGTTTCATAACTATTAGCTATCAATCCATAGTTATTTTGTGTTCTGGCAAAAGTCCTTTCACTTTGTTATATCGCATTTGATAGCATTTCATCTGGTATGTCATGTATTGTACCCTTCTGAAGTACAAATGATTATTTGCCCGTGTCATATCTTGTTGTATTTCAATGGTATTTTATTTCTAGTCTATATAGGCTTATGGGCTAATTGGGTGATTTCGGGTTTTTGGTCGGGTGTAGGCATGCATGGCGTGACCCTTGCCTAGGGAAGTGACCATGTTCGTCTGTGTCAGGCCTTTGACCTTGACTTGCCCGAGTATATCATCTGGGTAGCCTTGGCATAGGGAGCTGGATCGCCGTTCCAGTTTTGCCCCCTTGTAGGACCCCATGGAGGGTGGGGCCCTCAGATGACGAAATGTAAAAAGCACAAACATGGCTTCCCAATAAAAACGAACATATGCTCAAATGGACTCGGATATGGAAAAGTCGGACGTAGAAAAATCCCAATTTCAAACTTCTTTTGCAAGGTTTTTACTCATTGAATTGTTAAATTCTGACAGACCTGTCACAAAATTATCACCTTTTGTCATTGATAAATGTCTCAAGTCTTTGGCTGGAGTAATTAAATCCGTTAAAAAACTTAAAAATGGTGCATTGTTAGTTGAAGTTGATAAGAAAATTCACTCAGATAACCTTTTAAAAATTAACACCTTTTTCAATATCCCTGCTAAATGTTATGAACACACCACTTTAAATACGTCAAAAGGAATTATTCGTTGCCCTGATCTTCAAGGTGTTACAGAGACAGAAATAGTTTTAGAGTTAAAACCCCAAAATGTAACTGTTGCAAGAAGAATATCTGTATACAGAGACGGAAAGAAAGTTCAGACTAACACCATTGTTTTGACATTTAACACTGCAATAAGGCCCAAATCTTTAAAAATTGGTTATTTGAAAGTTAACGTAGACATATACATACCAAACCCCCTGCAATGCTATCGTTGTTTTCAGTTCGGACATCATGAAGAAAATGCCAGAACGTTGCTCGATGCCGACGTTGTGGTGGCCTGGAGGAATCGCATGATGTCGATGAATGTGAAAGTCATCCGGAGTGTATCAACTGTGGTGAAGGACACATTGCAACTTCCCGCAGGTGTTCGCACTGGATGAAGGAAAAGGAAATAGTCACTGTAAAATGCAGAGAGGGTCTTTCATATTTTGAGGCCAGGAAAGTCGTTGAAAATAGAACAAACCTTACCAATACATATGCTTATGCAGCCAAAGCAAACTCAAGTTTAGATAAAGGGGAAAATGAATGTCAAAACTGTAAGGAAATGTTCACAAAATTGTGTTTAGTCTTTCCTGAAAAGAAGGAAGAAATTGAAAAACTTTTCTCATAAAAAAAAAACCTCACCTTCTTTAACTTCTAGCTCGACCAAGAATAGTACCTCACCTGCCTCAAAACCTGTAAACTTAGTAAAAACTAACACAGCACCAGAGACTTCTCCATTACCCGAAACTATCAATAAAAAGGAAAGCCAGTCCAAGTCCATTTCGAGTAGTATAAATAGTCAAAGTTCAAATGATTTTGTCCAACCTCCTAGGAGGCGGACCAAATCTCCAAGGGCGACGACCTGAAATCGTCAACCAAAAGGATCTGAAGATCCAATAAAGCAATTTAACCGTTACCATGGTCTTCAAGAAGACATTGTTACGGATGACCCCGATGATGCGGAATCCGATGCAAAAGATAATATGCAGGGCAGAAGTATAATAGATCTTTCACACATAAAGAAATTAAATTCATACTTCCAATATTCAGCGGTATATTTATTCCCTTAATATTTAACAAGGCGAACAATATTATCCAATGGAATTGCCGCAGCATCAAAGCAAACGTTGACGAATTGAATCTATGAATTTCTAGTGGAAAGCCAGTGGCAATTTGTTTGCAAGAAACTTTTTTAAAAGATACGGATAAAATCTCTTTGAAGTATCATTCTAGCTACTTTAAAAACTCTGAAGGACAAGGTAAAGCTTCGGGCGGTGTAGGATTTATTGTAAATAACAATGTTCCTCACAGTGTCGTTAAGCTTAATACTACTTTACAAGCTGTGGCAGTTAATTTATCTCTAAATAAAACAACTACAATTTTTTCAATCTATCTTCCTCCTAGTCTTCCTGTAGATAGCAGGAAACTAGACGACCTTATTGATCAGTTACCCAAGCCTTTTATACTTATGGGAGATTTTAATTCTCACCATACGCTATGGGGTTGTAAAGACACAGATGACAAAGGCCGTAGTATTGAGAGTTTATTAACAAGACATGATCTTGTTTTATTAAACAATAAACATTTACCTACCATCATCCTGCCACTGGATAATATTCGTCATTAGACTTGACTATTTGCAGTCCAGGCATATTTCCAGATTTTACATGGAAAGTTGATACCGATCTTCATGGAAGTAACCACTTTCCTATTCATGTGTCAGAAATAGGACCATCAGTACAGGAACGCCTAAGGCGATGGAAACTCCATAAAGCTAATTGGGATCTTTTTAAAACCTCTTGCGAACAGTCTATTACACCTGAAGCTTTCGATGACTGCGACAACTCTGCCGAGCTTTTTACATCCTTACTATATTCAGCTGCAGAAAAAGCCATTCCTCGAACATCGCCTGATCCTAAAAGCCCAAGCAAGCCATGGTTTAATGAAGATTGTAAAAAGGCTATAGCTGAGCGAAAATCGGCTCTTAGATCATTTGATTTAAGACCTACAAAAGAAAACCTGTATAAGTCCAAGATAGCACGTGCGAAAGCACGTCGAACTATTAAGCAAAGTAATCGTTCGTCTTGGCGACAGTATGTATCTAGACTAAATTCTAGATCATCTGTCAAAAAGACATGGGACATGGTACGAAAAATCAGTGGGAAGAATGTATCTCAAAGTGTTGGTCATCTTAAAACCGACAACAATAGTACCGTTTCTTCCAAGCATGACATCGCTAATACCTTGGCAGATACTTTTGCCAAGAATCTTCTTTTTCCAATTATTCGCCAAACTTTCAAAAATTTCAGGGCGAAAAAGAAAAGTCAAAGCTGAACTTTAGTTCTAAGAATCTAGAACATTACAACAGAGACTTTTCTGTAAAAGAGTTGAAGAAAGCCTTAAAGAAGTGTCATGACACTGCTGTCGGGTCTGATAATATCCATTATCAGTTCCTTAAACGTTTGCCGTCTCGTTCTCTTACTTGCTTACTTATTATTTTTAATAACGTTTGGATTTGTTTGTTTGTTTGAATGGGGTTTTACGCCGCTTTTAACAATCTTTCAGTCATATCGCGGCGGCTGGAGCACCTAACAATGGATTCCTGGTATTTCTCACACCAGTACTACCATTACATCCTTTCCTAGCCCCCAGCTGCTATCCCACATAGGTCTACGATTATCGACCCATTGGTGAGAGACAAATAGTCGGAAAGGATGAGTGCCGCCGTCGGGAATCGAACCTGGGACCTCTAGATTGACAGTCCGACGCGCTACCAACTGCGCTATGACGGCGGCTAAAAATAACGTTTGGAAAACGGGAGTAATTCCAGCCTCTTGGCGGGAAGCTATTGTGATTCCTATGCCTAAACCGGGTAAAGATTCTACAAATCCTTCAAACTATCGCCCTATAGCCTTAACTAGTTGTATTTGTAAAACCATGGAAAGAATGGTAAATGACCGTCTTTTTTGGTTTTTAGAAAATAATAATCTTATAACGCCAGTCCAGAGTGGCTTTCGTAAACAGAGAAGCACTCTTGATCATCTTGTCCACTTCGAGACTTTTATTCGAGAAGCTTTTATAAAGAAAGAACATGTTGTTTCTGTCTTTTTCGATCTTGAAAGTGCTTATGATACCACTTGGAAGTATGGAATTATGAATGACCTCTTTGATTTCGGTATTTGAGGTCGCCTTGCTTATTTCATTGCTGCATTTTTAGACGAACGTCAGCTTAGAGTCAGGGTGGGAGATACTTTTTCAGATCCCCATGAACAAGAAATGGGAGTTCCCCAAGGATGTATTTTGTCCGTTACACTATTTAGTGTCAAAATAAACAACATTGTCAAAACTGTTTGTCCTTGCGTGGAATGTTTTCTTTACGTTGATGACTTTTGTATCTCTTACAGGTCAAAACGTATGTATACTATTGAAAGGCAGTTGCAGCAAGTCTTGAACAACCTTACCAAATGGCCAAACGAAAACGGCTTTAAGTTTTCCAAGACTAAAAAAAAATGTATGCACTTTTGTCAGTCAACAAAACTGCACCCTGATCCCGAACTTAAACTTGACGGAGTGCCCATTGAAGTCGTTCCAGAGTTCAAATTTTTAGGGCTTCTCTTTGACTCTAAACTCTCGTTTCGTCCACATGATTATTTAAGCAATAAATGCCAAAAAGCTCTAAATCTTTTACGTGTTGTGTCCCATATGGACTGGGGAGCCGATAAAAAAAGTTTTATTGCGACTGTACAGGTCGCTTGTCAGATCTACGTTAGATTATGGCTGTGCTGTTTACGGCTCAGCGCGCCCTTCATACCTTCGCAAACTTGATTCTATTCATAATCAAGGCTTGCGCTTAGCGTTAGGCGCTTTTAGAACATCACCAGTAAATAGTCTGTACACTGAAGCCAATGAACCATCTTTAAACTTACGTCGAAAGAAACTCTCAATGCAATTTTATCTTATGTTAAAGTCTAATCCCAACAACCCCACCTACAAAAATGTATTTGAACCTAAGTACAAGGAGGATTTTGAAAAGAAAGCAAAAGCTATACCACCTTTTAGTTTACGTTGCGAAACAGATATAAATTCTCTAGATTTCGATCTAGAAGATGTTGCCGAATATACAGTTTCCGATGTTCCTTTATGGACATGCAAAAGTCCCACTTATCTTTATGACTTGGCTTCAAGCAAAAAGGGTACTACAGACCCTTTTGTCTTTAAAACAAAATTTTTAGAGATTAAAGAAAGGTACATATATCATGAAGAGATTTATACAGATGGTTCGAAGGATGGAGAAAAAAGTTGCTACAGCCACTGTTCTAGATGGCGAAAAATATCAGTTTCGTGTAGCAAACAACTCCTCCGTATTTTCAGCAGAACTTAAGGCGATTGATCTTGCGCTCGATCACATGATCGAAGATGGTTATTGGCGCTATATTGTTTTCACTGATTCAATGTCTAGTATGCAAGCACTCGAACACGAGAAAACAGACAATCCTCTTATAGTTAAATTACTGAATAAGATTTCAAATCTTGATAGTGATGTTGATCTTGTTTTCTGTTGGCTCCCTAACCACATTGGTATTCGTGGTAATGAGGAGGCAGATAAGGCTGCCAAGGAGGCATTATCACTAGACATTTTACCCTTCGATGTTCCTTTTGGTGATTTTAAACATTTGATACATCATTTTATTCAAGATGTCTGGCAGAATTGTTGGGACGATCCCGCAAACCAAGATAACAAACTTCATGCTATTAAACAGAGTCTTGGTGAATGGCTACCTGGCTATAGATCAAATCGCCGAGAAGAAATCATTTTGGCCCGTTTACGCATTGGTCACACTTACTTGACGCATTCATTTCTTCTTAAAGGAGACGAACCTCCAATGTGTATTCCATGCGACGCTCATCTTACTGTCAAACATATTTTTATAGATTGTATTGATTTTTCTATGTACAGAGATCAATATTTCAAGGCTGACAGTATGAGGCACCTATTTGAAAGCGTCAGAATCGAACTTATTTTTGATTTTCTGAAAGCCATCAATTTGTACAGCAAAATATGATTTTAGGTATTTGTAAGCAATTTATGGACCGTTCATGATTGTCTAGATTTTTATTGTTCGTATAGATCGGTTTTAGTAATTGATCGTTAGTTATAACTCTACTATTGTTATTTTATTCTACATTTTACTGTTTAAATCCATCTCCGTTTTTACTCAAAGGCACCTTTTAATTAACTTATTATACGCCCAACATGACCTTAGTTGTCGACGGGCCATAAAACTCTATTCATTCATTCATTCATTCATAGATAAGTTATCGTTTATTATAAGGATAAATAATCGATAACGTTTGTATTTATCAATCAACAATTTTAGCTTTGGGTATTTCAGACTGATGGCCCTCATGTTGTCTATATTACTTTACAGAAGAGAAAGCCAAGAGCTATTGATAGTTCCGTTTTTCCATATCCCCTATCAAAAGATCGGGACATGTTGTTTAATAGTTGTCCGTCTATCAAAAACTCAATTCGTGGAAACATTCAATATTACTCAACTTTACTATGATCATATCTACTATGCAGGTAACTAAGATATGTGTGCACCTGCTGATGATAAGTTTAACCCATTCCCACACAACACGTTTTTAGACCACTCCGAATCTTAAGATGTTGTAGACATCAATTTCAAGTTGATGGAATATATTTGGCAATTGAGCTAGAAAGCATTGTGAATAATGAAGAAATTGATTGATACAAGTAATTTCTTCATTTTCCACTTGGTTTTTCAAAGCTTTCTTTCAATGGGTGCGTTAAAACCCGGGATTGTGTAGGCAAAGATTAAAGTCCATATTTATGGACATAATCTTTTATATTTACATCTTTTGTCAACAAAATTGTCTTAAAAAATGATACTTTAGGAGCTGAAAACAATGGATTGTCTATTGTATGGTAAAATATGGATTTGACAAATTCTGACAAAGCAATTTTATTCCATCAAATGCATATTGCTTTAAGGAATTATTTCTAGGGCTAACTCGCAATATGCTAGCCTAAAAGAAACGTATCTTTTTTTTCAAAGATATATGCAACGCTAAAAGTCACGACAACAACAACATTTCTCAATTATTCAGTGGCGGGCGATTACAGTGCTGTAGTCGGTACTTAACACATTTCGTTAAACGAAAAACGCTATCAATTTCAGCAAGTTATCATGGGAACTGCTACTTTTATCAAACAGACCGTCAGCTTTTATGAATTTCAAAATCAATTTATTTGCATTAGTCTTAGAGTTGTCCAAAATAATGAGAATTTTAGAACATTTATCATACCTCAGAATCACACTTAAAAGGAAGAAGAACGGAAATTAACTGATTAAAAACCCTATGTTGTAAATGTTACATCTTCTTTCCGAAAGAAAACGGAAATTTAAAAGACAATGAAAGAAAAAAAATAGGGCAAGCTTACTTAACATTTTCTAAATTATCGTCTTTATCTTTATTGATTTCCATGGCAACTAATGGCACTATAAGCATTAAAGTATGTTGATATAAAAAAAAAAAAACATACATTTTTGAAAACAACAACAAAATTTCTATTGTTGGAGCTGATAGTTCGTGTCAAAGCTAACCTCATAACGATGACGAATTGCGGCTGTTAATAAATAATCAATCGGCCAAACAAATCATATATTTAGACAGAAAAAGATCTTTGAACTCAGACGTTGGTCTACATTTATGTGAAGCAATTTTCTTTGGATTAGCGACCGAAACCTTAAAGCTGAATAAAGCTGTAATTACGCCGTGTAGGTCTCCAACAATACATTTTGCTTTTTTATTACTACTTTTCATAAATTTTGCGAAATAATGCTATTTACTATCAATAGAGAAGATTCCTTTCGAGCTCCGTTGGCCTACAACTCACAATAAAATGTGAATAATGTATTCTTAAAAAGAAGTAATGAATAACTATTTAAGACAATTCTTGTACGTACTTTTAAGTTTAAAAGCACAAAAAATAGTTCCTTTCTCTAGGAGGTTTTACAATATTTTTCAACAAAAAATGATAGTAGTTATTTTGTTAGGCGTAACAGATTTCAAAATATTATATCACAAATAAGTGTTTGGTACACTTTCGTTTAATAACTTATAATTTCATTGCTAGTTTCGTCTATCAAAAACGAGCGATCTGATTGGTCGAAAAATTTAATTCATACCTCCATGAACAAAATTTTGAGTACGCAGCCATTTTGAATGCTTCCGCACAAAATAGTTCACTACAAATAGGTATCAAAATTTGTTAAGTTGTTGCATTTTTCGCTCGATGCTATTAAATTATAAGAAATGAAGATAATATTTTTTTGTTTTCATGGAGGTATGAACCGAATTCATACAGTGTGATTAGGTTTTTCGGTTCATACCTCCATGAAAACAAAAAATATTCTCTTCATCTCTTAAGAGGATATTTTATTTCAGGCGGTGTCTACAGAACATGCAGGAAGTATAGTGTTCCTCCTGGTGTATTTATAAAAAAAGGGGTGTTGATTTATAACTGCAATACAGACTTATGTAACTTGAATTTACCTAGACCGACCATAATTGAGAACAAAGTGCCCCAAGAACTTTAAAACAACAGTCGTAACCATTGTCAAACTGAATAAAATCCTCTGCAAATCAGATGGAGACAGCTCTGGAAGCACTTATAATGCGCTGCAAATTCTTATAAACGCATCATCCTTAAAGACAAGCCGATGACATGGCAAGACGTAGATCAGACGGCAAATAAGTGCAGGATAATCTTTACCTACGCGCTATGACAAAACACCAATATTCCGGGTTCAACATAACAATGGTTAAACGTCTCATGGGGGTTCGTAATTAGTTCAATGAACTTTCCCTACAGTACCCTAGATAATGATTTAGCAAACAATGGCGATTCAAACGTTTAAAACAGACAGTTAGACAATTGTATTTAGACAAAAACATATTGATTGATTAATTGATTGATATATTGATTGATTGATAGATTAAATTGGTTCAATTGTAACAGTATTTCAGTCATATTGCGGCGGCTGGGGCACTTCACCACGGATTCCTGGTATTTCTCACACCAGTGCCACCACTATATCCCCTTCGAGCCTCAATCATGCTTATCTCACCTACGTTTACGTACATCCACAGATTGTCGGGAGACAGTTTTCGGGAAGGATATTTGACACGGCCGGGGATCGAACCCGGTACCCCACTATATGGATATCCTATGCGCTACAACTGCGGTATAACATCACTTTTCCGACTTACAACTCCAATCATCCTTTTCCGGGAACGTCAATCGATCTTGTTTCGGCGCGGATATTGTTATATATTCCAGGAAGAAGCAGAATCAAGAAGGATTATATTAAGTTCCCTGAACCTGTTTCCAACTAGTAGCTGAATAAATAAATTTTAACCGAAACCCAATTATACGTAAATAAAATATTTTAATGTTTTCTTTTTCATGTGAACACTTGATACTGTTCTTTGACAAACAAACATAAGAACATATCTTGATTACTGTACTGTAATTTAGAGTAAATATAAAGTATGTTTAATAATGTTTGTGTCTGTGACAGAACATTCGGTTATTTGTAGGTGAAACTCGCAGAAAAAACACACCGGAAATAAAACTGAATTTAAATATTGACCTATACCTACCTTTATCTTAGCAACGAGACTTAAGAATGTATTAAGTCCGTTATCCAGGAAAACGTGCCTAAAATCTTTTTTTTTTTTCTTATTTTCACTTTTTCCCAAGTCTTAGAATAATCTACCTTCTTTATTTACGAAATAATGAAAATAAGTTAATGCATTAAAATCTGACAGTGAAACACATGTTGGTTTTTTTTTTTTTTTTTTTTTAACCCATAACATGACGACATTATTTTAGACCGGTCAAAATCGAAATAAATTGCAAAGAACAATGTTGAAGTTATTTTTTTCATGGTCTGTTTATGACAAAACTCATTTTGGAATCTGAATAAATGCCTTTCTCAAACAATTCCTCTATTTTCCACAATGTTTTCTAAGTGTTTTGAGGGGCATACCAATAATTATATTATTTTGACGTCAAAAAAAAGGTTGATTTTTTTCCTAGTCGTACGTAAGGTAAATAACACTGAAATTTATCATATGTATCGATGTACATTTGGGTTATTCAATTGCCAATCGCGGTAGTCACTTATATAATCAATAAACCAACCAAATGATTATTTCAACTGCATTGATCTTTGAACTTACATTTGCCAACCATTATGTGACGCAATTTTGTTGGTTTGATGACATCGTAACTTCAGGTTATTTTAGCTATAAATTTGACGTTTAGATCGCCAATCAACAACGTTTTCATTGCCTGTTAATTAAATTCACAAAATAATGACAATAATGTCTAAGTTGAACTTCCTGTCAGATTCAGCGGGCGTGGCCAGCGGAGTCAGTTTGCGAAGCCAGCATACCGTCATTGAACTTTTGTGACTATAGATGTAACTCAGCATGTATACCAAACTGATATATTTCAAGAATGTTATTGTATAACGTATGTTGTATTTGCTCATTTATAATCTTTTCTTCGACGTACTGTTGTAAATAGAGTTTTAGAATGAAAATAACTTTGTAGATTTTATTAATGCAAAATTATGTCTCTTAATTGTGTACATATACATCTGCTATATATCACAATGACTGCTTGATATGAACGACAACAACTACGAAAAAATCGATCCGATTTCACTGATTAACTGATTCGTACGTCATGTGAGCCCTAAAGGACAAATCGGGATCATATTATGGACTATTGTCCTTTTAGCGCCAGTCAGTGCTTCTACACTTACGTTAAAATTTTATTAAAAGGTTTCAGCAGAGAATATTAAAGCCAATTTTTACAGGAACAATCCTTGGTGAATTGTCCGTCCTTTACCTCACAGAACGTTTTACTGTATTAGAAGCATCATTTGTATGGAAAGATGTAAACAATTTAAATATGAATCAAGTTTTCTTTTCGATCAATACTTATTAGCTAAAATCATTTTGTACAGCAACGTTTCTTTTTCGAACACGATTTAGATTACTTCAAAGAATTAGAAGGTTGGAAAACATGGATGTTGCTGGATGTTTGAAAATGAAGTACCAAATTTTAAGGAGTTTCAATATTTCTCAAAAAGATAAGAAAGAGGATTAACCGAGTATATTCCAAGTCATGAAAGCACGAGATTGTTGAAAAGGTTTAGAACTAGTAACTTCAATTTTAATCTCGTATGTTTATCTTGATTAAGAAAAGTAATCTAAGTTCAGTCGCTAAAACAGATTATATACTAATACATGGATAGGCCGTAAAATATTAGTGATTCTATATTTTCTTATAAATGCATTAATTAAAGTGCGCAACATTTGATATACCTGTTGATCGCTTGTATATATATATATATTTTGTAAAATTTAAATTTGATTAAAATGGATCAAACTTGAATTGTACAGGAGTACTATGGTTTTGTTTTTGTCAAGGTCATTTATGATGAAATAATATACAGCACTGAGCAATTTATACATCTTACATTTTTGAAGTTAGGACCCAACCTAACATCTCCTTACCTGTTACTTTTTCCGAACATTCATTTCTTCTCTTATATTTTCAATTAGTATCAAAGCACTCGTTTAGAAAGAAAGTGAACATGAAACCCGACTTTGGCCGACATTTATATGAGGCAATCTTGTTGGTTTGTCCGCTTTAACGTTATAAATTTAGCTTTTTCCAGCTATAAATATACGTTTAGGTTAACCAACCATTGCACATGAATAACGATGGATTTTTCAAGTTATTTTCGTCCAAAGGCTTTTTATAGGTCGTGTATATGTAACATTTAATATTCAAGGTCTAGACCCCATATGTAACATTTCGCCTAACCAAGTATTTGTGGAATTTCTCACACCAGGACCTTTATATACATCAATTCCAAGCATCTATCTACTGATTCCACTTAGGTAAACGATTATCGGCCACTTGTTTTGAATCAAATATCGGACAGGGTATTTGTCGGTAATTCTATCCTGTGAGTGTCCGACACGCTAAAAACTGCAGAATGGCCGCGGCTTCAGCAACATTTGACAAAATGTTACATTTTAGTCGTATTATAAGGTTCATTCGCCTTTCCCATTGCTCTATATTGAAACTCTGAAAATAGGCAATACTTGACAGTTACTCTGCACTGTTACCTTGATATTTGGGATGGCTCACTGTGGAGTTCTAACTAAAAACTAAGAGATATCGGTGAGGTAAGGGATTGACCTCTAGCATGGAGAAGCTATATTATCTTGACTTAAACCGTGTGTATTTGCTTACTTCAATGTGATCAAGCGTTTGCAATATTTTGAAAAGCGCAAAAATGATTGAAATTATATAAGCAGGACCATGACAATAGCCCCGCTGGCCTTTGGTTAGTGTAGCTGAAAATGTGGACTTTATTGTGTAAACAAGAGAAATATCCATGTGATGATACTACATACGAAATATCAAAGCTCCATCATCTTCAGAGTTAGTTTCAAATGATGGCATACTTTTGAGCCCTGTACCATAATTTAAAAAATCTTGCTAGAAGTCTTCTAGATGATGGTTGCTACGGACAAAATATAAAATCTCTAAGCCAAGCTGCCAGTGGTTCTTGAGAAAACGATAAAAAATGTTTAAAAGTTAACAGACGACGGACAAACGATGATTGCAATAGGTCACAATGACCATTCGGTGGTGACCTAAAAATATGAATTTCTTAACATGATGAACTTTGAACCCTGGGCGTAGCCCGATACATGACATCAGGTACATGAAATTTCACAAACTTTAGTATACCTGTCCTACCAGTCATGCACATAAAATATTTAAGCTCTTGCATTTAGGGTTTATTAGAAAAAGTTTTTTTAAGAAGTACAAAAATTTACCCCTTTCTGCCCCCGACTGGGGCCCCTTTTACCCCAAGCCCCCCCAACCTCTTTTCACAAACTGGAATTGGCATCCCCCAATGATGCTTCCGACCAAGTTTGGTTGAAATCCCCTCAGTAGTTCTTGAGAAGAAGATGAAAATGTTTAAAAGTTACCAAAATTGACCCCCCTTTTGGTCCCCATTTTAGGCCCCCCTGACCTCCAGCCTTTTAATTTTCACAAATCTGTGTAATCAGTACCCAATGATGCTTTTCACCAAGTTAGTTTGGAATTGGCTTAGTACTTCATCAGAAGAAGATGAAAATGTGAATTTTTTAACATGATGAACTTTGACCTCTGGGTGTGGCCCCATACAATTTATGATATACCTGTCCTAGTTGTCATGCACACAGAATATTTAAGATCTGGAATTAACGGTTTATTAGAAGAAGATTTTTAAAGAAGTACCAAAAATTACCATTTTTTGCCCCCGATTTGGGCCCCTTTGACCCCCAGAACCCCTATTTTCACAAACTTGAATTGGCACCCCCCAATGATGCTTTCTTCCAAGTTTGGTTGAAATCCGCCCAGTAGTTCTTGAGAAGAAGATGAAAATGTTTAAAATTTAACGGACGACGGACGACGCACGACGGACGACGCACGACGCACGACGACGGAATGAATGAATGGAGTTTTATGGCCCGTCGACAACTAAGGTCATGTTGGGCGCATAACAAGTATGTGAAAATGTGCCTTTGAGTAAAAACGGAGATGGATTAAAAGAGTAAAATGTAGAATCAAATAACAATGGTAGATATAACTAACAAACAATTACTTAAACCGATCTATACGAACAATAAAAATCTAGACAATCATGAACAGGTCTTAAAATTGCTTACAAGAACCTAAAATCATATTTTGCTGTACAAATTAACGGCTTTCAGGAAATCAAATATGAGTTCGATTCTGACGCTTTCAAATAGCTGCCTCATACTGTCAGCCTTGAAATATTGATCTCTGTACATAGAAAAATCAATACAATCTATAAAAATATGTTTGACAGTAAGAGGAGCGTCACATGGAATACACATTGGAGGTTCGTCTCCTTTAAGAAGAAATGAATGCGTCAAGTAAGTGTGACCAATGCGTAAACGGGCCAAAATAATTTCTTCACGGCGATTTGATCTATAGCCAGGTAGCCATTCACCAAGACTCTGCTTAATAGTATAAAGTTTGTTATCTTGGTTTGAGGGATCGTCCCAACATTTCTGCCAGACATCCTGAATAAAATGATGTATCAAAGGTTTAAAATCACTAAAAGGAACATCGAAGGGTAAAATGTCTAGTGATAATGCCTCCTTGGCAGCCTTATCTGCCTCCTCATTACCACGAATACCAATGTGGCTAGGGAGCCAACAGAAAACAAGATCAACATCACTTTCAAGATTTGAAATCTTATTCAGTAATTTAACTATAAGAGGATTGTCTGTTTTCTCGTGTTCGAGCGCTTGCATACTAGACATTGAATCAGTGAAAACAATATAGCGCCAATAACCATCTTCGATCATGTGATCGAGCGCAAGATCAATCGCCTTAAGTTCTGCTGAAAATACGGATTCGTTGTTTGCTAGACGAAACTGATATTTTTCGCCATCTAGAACAGTGGCTGAAGCAACTTTTTCTCCGTCCTTCGAACCATCTGTATAAATCTCTTCATGCAATATGTACCTTTCTTTAATCTCTAAAAATTTTGTTTTAAAGACAACTGGGTCTGTAGTACCCTTTATGCTTGAAGCCAGGTCATAAAGATAAGTGGGACTTTTGCATGTCCATAAAGGAACATCAGAAACTGTATATTCGGCAACAGCTTCTAAATCGAAATCTAGAGAATTTATATCTGTTTCGCAACGTAAACTAAAAGGTGGTATAGCTTTTGCTTTCTTTTCAAATTCCTCCCTGTACTTAGGTTCAAATACAACTTTGTAAGTGGGGTTGTCAGGATTAGACTTTAACTTAAGATAATATTGCATGGAGAGTTTCTTTCGACGTAAATTTAAAGATGATTCATTGGCTTCAGTGTACAGGCTATTTACTGGTGATGTTCTAAAAGCGCCTAACGCTAAGCGCAAGCCTTGATTATGAATAGAATCAAGTTTGCGAAGGTATGAAGGGCGCGCTGAGCCGTAAACAGCACAGCCATAATCTAACTTAGATCTGACAAGCGACCTGTAAAGTCGCAACAAAACTTTTTTATCGGCTCCCCAGTCCATATGGGACACAACACGTAAAAGATTTAGAGCTTTTTGGCACTTATTGCTCAAATAATCAATATGTGGACGAAACGAGAGTTTAGAGTCAAAGAGAAGGCCTAAAAATTTGAACTCTGGAACAACTTCAATGGGCACTCCGTCAAGTTTAAGTTCGGGGTCAGGGTGCAGTTTTCTTGACTGACAAAAGTGCATACATTTGGTTTTAGTCTTGGAAAACTTAAAGCCGTTTTCGTTTGACCATTTAGTAAGGTTGTTCAAGACTTGCTGCAACTGCCTTTCAATTGTATACATATGTTTTGATCTGTAACAGATACAGAAATCATCAACATAAAGAAAACATTCAACGCCAGGAAAAACAGTTTTAACAATATTGTTTATTTTGACACTAAATAGTGTTACGGACAAAATACTTCCCTGGGGAACTCCCATTTCTTGTTGATGGGGATCTGAAAAGGTATCTCCCACCCTGACTCTAAACACACGTTCGTCTAAAAATGCAGAAATGAAATAAGCAAGGCGACCTCGAATACCGAAATCAAAGAGGTCATTCATAATTCCATACTTCCAAGTGGTATCATAAGCACTTTCAAGATCGAAAAAGACAGAAACAACATGTTCTTTCTTTATAAAGGCTTCTCGAATAAAAGTCTCAAAGCGGACAAGATGATCAATAGTGCTTCTTTGTTTACGAAAGCCACTCTGGACTGACGTAATCAGATTATTTTTTTCTAAAAACCAAACAAGACGGTCATTTACCATTCTTTCCATGGTTTTGCAAATACAACTTGTTAAGGCTATAGGACGATAGTTTGAAGGGTTTGTTGAATCTTTACCTGGTTTTGGTATAGGAATCACAATAGCTTCCCGCCAAGAGGCAGGAATGCTTCCCGTTTTCCAAACCTGATTATAAATTTCAAGTAAACAATGAAGGGAGCGAGATGGTAAACGTTTAAGGAACTGATAATGAATATTATCCGAACCAACAGCAGTGTCATGACACTTCTTTAAAGCTTTCTTCAACTCTTTCACAGAAAAGTATCTATTGTAATGTTCTAAGTTCTTAGAACTAAAGTTCAGCCTTGACTTTTCTTTTTCGGCCTGAAATTTCTGAAAGGTTTGTGAGTAATTTGAAGAAGAAGATTTCTTGGCAAAAGTATCTGCCAAGGTATTAGCGATGTCATGCTTTGAAGAAACGGTACTATTGTTGTCGGTTTTAAGATGACCAACACTTTGAGATACATTCTTTCCACTGATTTTTCGTACCATGTCCCACGTCTTTTTGACAGATGATCTAGAGTTAAGTCTAGATACATACTGTCTCCAAGACGAACGCTTACTTTGCTTAATAGTTCGACGTGCTTTCGCACGTGCTACCTTGAACTTATACAAGTTTTCTTTGGTAGGTCTTAAATCAAATGACCTTAGAGCCGATTTTCGCTCAGCTATAGCCTTTTTGCAAATTTCATTAAACCATGGCTTGCTTGGGCTTTTAGGATCAGGCGATGTTCGAGGGATGGCTTTTTCTGCAGCTGAATAGAGTAAGGATGTAAAAAGCTCGGCAGAGTTGTCGCAGTCATCGAAAGCTTCAGGTGTAATAGACTGTTCACAAGAGGTTTTAAAAAGATCCCAATTAGCTTTATGGAGTTTCCATCGCCTAGGGTGTTTCTGTACTGATGGTCCTATTTCTGACACATGAATAGGAAAGTGGTCACTTCCATGAAGATCGGTATCAACTTTCCATGTAAAATTTGGAAAGATGCCTGGACTGCAAATAGTCAAGTCTAATGACGAATATGATCCAGTGGCAGGATGATGGTAGGTACTTGATTTATTAAACTCTCAATACTACGGCCTTTGTCATCTGTGTCTTTACAACCCCATAGCGTATGGTGAGAATTAAAATCTCCCATAAGTATAAAAGGTTTTGGTAACTGATCAATAAGGTCGTCTAGTTTCCTGCTATCTAAAGGAAGACTAGGAGGAAGATAGATTGAACAAATTGTAGTTGTTTTATTTAGAGATAAATTAACTGCAACAGCTTGTAAAGTAGTATTAAGCTTAACGACACTGTGAGGAACATTGTTATTTACAATAATTCCTACACCGCCCGAAGCTTTGCCTTGTCCTTCAGAGTTTTTAAAGTAGCAAGAATGATACTTCAAAGAGAATTTATCCGTATCTTTTAAAAAAGTTTCTTGCAAACAAATTGCCACTGGCTTTCCACTAGAAATTAATAGATTCAATTCGTCAAAGTTTGCTTTGATGCTGCGACAATTCCATTGGATAATATTGTTCGCCATGTTAAATATTAAGGGAATAAATATACCGCTGAAAAGTGGAAGTATGAAATTTATTTCTTTATGTGTGAAAGATCAATAATACTTCTGCCCTGCTTATTCTCTTTTGAATCGGAATCTGCATCATCGGGGTCATCCGTAACCATGTCTTCTTGAAGAGCATGGTAACGGTTAAATTGTTTTATTGGATCTTCAGATCCTTTTGGTTGACGATTTGAGGTCGTCGCCCTTGGAGATTTTGTCCGCCTCCTAGGAGGTTGGACAGAATCGTTTGAACCTTGGCTATTAACACTACAAGAAATGGACTTAGACTGGCTTTCCTTTTTATTCGTAGTTTCGGGTATTGGAGAAGTCTCATTTTCCTTAACTGTCTGAAATATAGGTGCTGTGCTAGTTTTTACCGAGTTCCCAGATTTTGAATTTGCTGTACCTGAAGTATTATTGCTGGTCGGATTTGAGGTCAAAGACGGTAAACTCTTCTTAGATGAGAATAATTTTTCGATTTCTGCCTTTTTTTCGGGAAAAACTAAACATAATTTTTTGAACATTTCTTTACAGTTTTGACATTCAGCGTCACCTTTGTTATCAATTGTATTTGTTTTAGTTGCATTGGCATATGAACTAGTAAGATGTATTCTATTTTCTACCACCTTCCTTGCCTCAAAATATGAAAGACCCTCTCTGCATTTCACAGTAACTATTTCCTTTTCCTTTTTCCAGTGTGAACACTTGCGTGAGGTTGCAATATGGCCTTCGCCGCAATTGATACACTCTGGATGAGTTTCACAATCATCAACATCATGAGATTCCTCGAGGCCGCCACAACGTCGGCAACGAGCAACGTTCTGGCACTTTTTCTCATGATGGCCGAACTGAAAACAACGATAACATTGGAGTGGATTTGGTATGTAAATGTCCACGTTAACTTTTAAATAACCGATTTTTAAAGATTTGGGCCTAATTGCAGAGTTGAATGTCAAAACAATGGTGTTAGTTTGGACTTTCTTTCCATCCCTGAAAACTGATATCCTTCTTGCGTCTGTAACATTCTGTGTTCTTAACTCGGTAACAATTTCTTTTTCTGAAACTCCTTGAAGGTCTGGGCACCGGATTATTCCTTTGGAAGTATTTAAAGTAGTATGCTCATAACAATGTACTGGAAGATCGAAAAAATTCTTAATGTTTAGAAGGTTATCTGAATGAGCTTTCTTATCCACTTCAATGAGCAGGGCACCATTTTTCAACTTTTTCACGGATTTTGTTTCACCAGCCAAAGACTTAATACATTTTTCTATTATAAAAGGTGACAAATTTGTAATGGGTCTTTCAGGGATAGTTGATTCTATCAACAAAAACCTAGGAAAAGGGGTTTGAGTATTTCCTGATTCTAAGTCGGAGTCCATTTGAGCATATGTTCGTTTTTGTTGGGAAGCCATGGTTGTGTTTTTTTAGTTTCGTCATCTGAGGGCCCCACCCTCCACGGAGTCCTACAAGGGGGCAAAACAGGAACGGCGATCCAGCTCCCTATGCCAAGGTTACCCAGATGATATACTTGGACAAGACAAGGTCCAAGGCCCGACACAGAAGAGCATGGTCACTTCCCTAGGCAAGGGTCACGCCATGCAAGTCTGCACCGGACCCCAAAACCCCAAATTACCCAATTAGCCCATGAGCCTATATAGACTAGAAATAAAATACCATTAAAATACAACAAGATATGACACGGGCAAATAATCATTTGTACTTCAGAAGGGTACAATACATGACATACCAAATGAAATGCTATCAAATGCGATATAACAAAGACAAAAGACTTGTGCCAAAACACAAAATAACTATAGATTGATAGCCAATGGTTATAAAACAACAGTAGTCAATGCCCTAGTCTAAAACGACCAGCCGATTGCCTAGACCGGGCCCATCCAGGCTCCCGTTTATACCGAAGCCGAGGCCAAAGCAGTGTATTGAGAAGCTGGAGATCCCTGGGCTTCTCTCAACCACCAGGACCCTCTTTTCCGGCTTTACGAGTTTCCACCCACGGCAAACAGGCGGGACCATTCGGTGGGGTCTTACCACTCTACAGGCCGGCAGCCAGCGATTTCTATCCCCCCGCCGGCTGGGGGCAGCACGACGACGGACAAACGATGATTGCAATAGGTCACCATGACCACTCGGTCAGGTGACCTAAAAAGTGGACATTGGGAATAAACTAGTGATCGCTTTTGTTTTTTTGATATTTTTTTCTATTTGTTTTTATTGAAAATAGGACAGATTTTTGTATCTTTGCATTTGTCTCTATTACAAATCTTAGTACACCTACGACGCCAGAATCAAGATAAAAAGTAGATCGAGACTTCAAATGCTCGAAATGGAACTAGTAGGAGATAAACAAATTTCAATTGTTCTGGAGTAAAGCTACTGTTTTATCTTTCGCAAATATAAATTATATCTTCGAAATACTTGCAACAGTTTATTCTTGAATCATTCCAACTCTTTCCGCTTTTTGACGACCCTCAAGAAAATAATGGTAAAAATAAAACAAACATTGTGGAAAACGAAAGTATTGCTTGTATAACTATTGATAACATTTTTTGACGTCATTAAGCCAAAAATGATTATCTAAACGTCGTTTGAGATTTTTTTGTATATACATTGATTTTAAAGGGCATTTGATAGTATTAGGCATGATAAATTTTGCGTTAAAATTGACTGTAGATTGACACCATATATTTGTTCGATTGGTTCTAGATAGGGCTGTGATCGTGGAATATTTGTCACAGATGAAATAAGTTACCTTAATATTTATACTGCTTGTCGACGGTGTAGCTAGTTTTGCCGATACATTTGCGCAGCTAGAACGCAAAAGAAACAAAATTGAAAAATTTAGTAAAGGGTTGGGAATAGAAAGTAACCTCGATCAGACCAAGATTTCTTTATGCAGATATGGTTGGGGTACTGAAACAAACAGACAAATGGTCTTATGATGGTAATCTAATAGAAATAGTTCCTTTCTTTAAATATCTGGGTGTCTCTTTTTCAAATCGATTATCTTGGTCTAAAACCTACCAAATGCAATCTTCAAAATTTAGTAATGCAATTCATAATATTTAACGCTTACAAAAACATTTTGGACCCCTTCAATTTAACATTGTGTTTAAAATTTTCGATGCTGTCAAGTCTATATTGTGTTATGGGTCTTATTTTTAGAGGTATTAATACGTTGAAAACATTGAAAAGGTCCATATTCAGTTTTGAAAAAAAATCATGTTTACTTTTCCAAAATACCCGTGACTTTTTGGACGTTTACCTCTTTCTACCTTCTTTTTTTCCCAAAATGCATACAATATTGGTAAAATATTCTTTATGTGAATAGCAATAGATATCCAAAGCAATGCTATGACATGGTACTGCAACAAGAGATAGGCGGTAGGTTAAACTGGACAACTTATATAAAAAATATTCTATTTACTTGTCGTTTAGGTTTTGATAGGATGGTTTAAGATGTGGGTAATGATAAATTTTACTGAAAGGATAGAATCGTGTTTTAGGCAACAGTGGCAATCAGGACTAAGCGATTCTAAAAAATCATATTACTATCAATATCTTAAATCCACTCTTAACCCAGAACTTTACCTCAGTATTAACGTGTCGTATATATTTAAAAGAAAATACTAAGTTAACTTCCGATGTTCTTCGCATGATCTGATGATTGAAACGGGTAGATATTTATCTATTTATCCAGAACATAGATTTTCTTCATTAATCATTTAAGACGAATATCATTTCTCTTTTGATTGTCCCTTGTATGAAAATTTAAATAATTAATATTTTAAAACATATTGACTAAATAACAGAACTTTGTTGATTCTTAATTTGAAAACAAATGACTATGTTTATAAAGTGTCAAAAAATCTTACAGAAGCATTTACTCCTACACGAAATGATTTTTTAGGGTATTGTTATAAAAAAAGCATGCCAAATATAATAATCAATTATTCTATGTGTCTCTAAACTATTATCTGAGAACGAAATTACATTAGTTTCTTTTGATTTTATAAATGATCTTTGAATTCGTAGTTTTGTGGCTTTTGTTAAGCTTGTTATTAACATAACTGTTGAATTTTGTATGTGTCACAGGCCGATGGCCTGAAATACTCAAGAAAAATATGTCTATGTCTATAAGTATTTTTTTCCTTTTCCATTATGTTTTCTACCCAAAGAGGCAGAGATTTATAATATTTAAGTCCCTTTGAATGTTTTTTGAAACTGTTACCAAATTGTAGTCCAAATAAATGTCGTGTTGTTATCGATCAAGGCTTTAAAATTTTAAAAAAAAATTGACACCTTAAAGACAGAGATTATTTAGCTTCAAATACTTTTCACTACCGAGTCTTCAAATATTGCGTAACTTGAAGTGTTTAACTTTTAAAGCGGCTCTATAACATGTTTTCGCGAAAGTTTGAAATAGGAAAACTATATGATTTTACAGTAGCTATTTATATCATTTACACGACAAAATTTCATTCCTCGTATTTAATCTACTAAAATCACTGGAAATTTAATGTAACATATTCTCTATGCCCTAAACGTGGGAACTTATCGGGTGGGGTAATTACTATTCGGTTAATGTACTAATGTAACGACTATATTGCTAGCTAAAGCCAGCGACGTAATAGAAACAACAAATGATGCAATATATGATGCAATAGACAGATAATCTACTTACCCGATGAAATTCATGGTTTTTTTGTGGATAATACCACGCTGATTTGTTCGGCGTCTAAAATAGGCGAAAATGTTTGCTACTTATCATTTTTTTAAAGGTATGAACAGTCATTTTTAATACATTTATCAGCTAAGTAGCCTCTAACAATTGTCTGAAAGCACTACAGTTAGAAATCTGAAAATTGAGAGCTAAACTTTTTCTTTCATACTCTGTGCAAGAGACGCTTTAATATCACTAATGCCTCTGGAATTCGTGAAGTGTGGAAAACTTTAAAGCGTCATACCAAGAAGTGTATTTTTTTTTATTTTTCAAGTGATTTACCGAAATTGACAAATCGAAATTGACAATTAAATAACAAATCTAACCAATCAAGTGATTCATTCACTTGAAGTAAACTTTAAATTCCAACATTAATATGAGGACTTTTGGATTTTTTTTTTTTTTTTAATTGAACGTCGAATACACAGCTTAATCAAGATGTAGTTATGATGTTTTATTCGCAAACGAGGTTCTTTACTTTTGTATTAAATATAAATGGCTTTTTGTTTTGCAAAATTTCATAAGAGCTATTTTCAAGAAACCAAGAGTGGAAATATGCTTTTGTTGTTCGAGAAGTGAAAGATATGGTATTACACAAAAAAACAAACAATTATACAATTTCTTAAACTCAAAAATTCATAGATGTGATTTTCTAAAAGCGCGTAATTTGGCATATGAATTATATGGTGACGCCATTAAAGTCTTTTGTCATGACTAGACGATGTTCAGTAGCTCGTAATGAAATATAACACGGCTTAATGAACCCAAACAACCAATTTATTATTATTATAAAATTACTGTTTACCATGACATTATCGAGTGATGATCTACCGAGGAATTTCGAAAGTCTAGCGAAAAGCATTTCAAATCAAAGCACTGAAATTGCTGATGTGGACGTCCGTCATAGCATAGTACAGTGATATGCCCGTTTTGGTTTACAAACTTGCAGTTTTCATGTAGATACGGATTCGACCCAAAGGGAAACTGTTTGTACGCCGGGCACAGCGACCAACGCGACGACTAGGCTACAGCAATATCTCGATCTTACTCCAACAATAAGCAGAGAAATGGTGGTCTTCTAAGAGGGGAAATCTCTAAATACTCCGATTCACTCACGGAATGCTATATTGAAGTTTGAATGTATTTGACCATTTTCAATTATTTTTCAATGCACGCAGGTAGACCCAGGGAATTTTTTACTGAAGTTTAATGAAGTTTTGTATGTTTTTCATAAACACTGATATTCCTTTTGTTTTTTAAATCCACAAATTGAATATAGAAAGTTCAACGGAAAGAACATCGGATCCATGTTGTTTAGCTGAAGCTACGAATAACGTAAAATAATCGTAAAAACGTCATAACGTAAAAATCCCCCACCTCATTCTATTTTCGCTCAACATCCAATATTTCGATTCGGTTAATTTTTCAGATCCTTTCGAATAGATAAAGTACTTCATTCCAGAATTCAAACTTTTTCGCTTTTGTATTGGTTGACCCAGATTTGGAATTTTTGGTTTGTTCAAATAGGTAAAGCTTTTGTAAAATATCCATCGAAATTTTTTATGAGACCAATTCATTTCACACAAACATAATTGAACACTACAGAGGAAAAAAATTCCGAAACAGCCATTAACGTCGGTTTCCTTTAAGGGCGTCTCACCGAGAATATGTTTATTGTGATCTTAAAAAAAAATACTTAGAAAAATATAGCTCCATTTTGGCAAATTTTTGGTATCTTATATTTTGACTTTTAAGATTGAGTATTGATACAACACCTTGTATAGGATTCTCGCCGGTCTTCGATTACTTTCCACTCACCAATGGATAGTTTATCCTACATCAAGTGTCACGAACATCTCCAGGGTCGGAGGGACTTCCACAGATTTGGTTTTTAAGCCATCCTGATATGAACTATTGTAAAAAGACGATCAACATCCCCTACTCCTCTTTTTCTCTCTTTCTCTCAAAATATCCTCCTTCAGAATGAAGTTTGTTTTTAGAAGGCTTTTCATAGGATCCTTATTAATTGAAAGTTGAGAAGCAAATGTTGTAAACCCATTAATACAATTTAACTACTTTTTTCCGAAGAGTAGGATCGTTATCAATCAGAAATAGGTTCTCGATGGACTAAAATAGGGTTTTTTTTAACGCACATTGTCACTTCAAGATTGCTGATTTTTTATTGAATGGAGTAGAACGTCACTTTTAACAGTATTTCAGTCATTAGGAGGCGGCCGGAGCACCTAACAATGGATTACTGGTATTTGTCACACTATTACTACCACTACATCCTTTCTCCAGCTGCTATCCTACTTAGGTCTACGATTATCTAACTATTGATGAGAGACAAATGTCGGAAAGGATATGTGCCGCCGCCAGGGATCGAACCGATGCGTCCCATTAATGAATATTAGGAGTCTGATGCACTACCGACTGCGCTATGACGGCGGCTTCAATATTGCTCAATTATCTATTGACTAACCAATACAGTGCTGATAGCACTTTGATTTAATGTGTCAACAATACTATGAGTGACCCCTTTTTTAAGTTGTCAGACTATCCATACTTTGTTAAGTTATCTTTCATTATAAAATAAACAAGTTTTATAACAGAGGACATTTGGAGTATGCCTTGCCCCATCTAGTATTATTGTCATAAATTTGTTCCCGGGATATGGAAACATCTTATTGTACTTGTAGCACGAATATGTTCATAGCAATGGAAACTTTCAAAAATCTTATGATTCTGGATTTTGTTTACGCTGTAAGCCCATTATCTATATAAGTTTTTGTTGTTGTTTTCTTTTTCGTAATACCGCTTATGCTGTGTATTCAATATTCGAGCCGTATGTTTGAATTCCGGCGCGTTCAACATTCCGATACTTCACAAAATACAACGCGACATGTCTTCTGTATTCGTCTCTCTTTAAAGGGCGTTTGGAAAATAGAGCGCCTAAATGGTGGTCTTGATTGAATGTAGTGATTGTAATATCATGAGAAGCAAAAAGAGGCAATCGCTACGATGTAGACGAATTTTACACGTGACAAATGCTTTATATATGAATTTGGATTCTATCGCTCTATATTTGTTATCCTGGTCCCATCAGGAAAATATTGAATATGAAGAAACTCATCACACTCCCATTTTTTTTAAAAAAAAAGGGTATGGTGCGGCAGAACTATCATCGCTTACCAGACAATCTACAATAAAAGAAAAAAATATCAATAACTAGGCAACAGAACTAGACGAACCCCGACTGATATCAATGAATGATTTCACTGGTCTACTGGTTATTTAAATGCAAATGACAAATGAGCTTTCGAAGTTTAAGTTTTCTTACGTAATAAGGAGTTTGCCGATGTAGTGATCTTCCCATGTTGTCATTTGTTGTTCTTATCGCGTTAAGTTCGCTTTTTATAGCTCTTATAACATATGATTTACGATTTATTTGCTTCGTATGATATATAATTTGCCCTTTTTTTTCATTATATTGCACATCATTTCTGGACTACTTTTTAGTCATCAAAGTTTAAAGTTGTTACCAATTTAACTCCTTTTATAGATTAATGATTTGCTCCACAATTACCCCCCCGTAACAGACCTTTTTCGAACATGTAACCTTAATAAGTAACCTTGACATTTAAAAAATGAGCCAAACCTTACAACCAACTGATACCAATCAATACTAAGAACATATGTCTAAAATATGAGCCAAATATTCTTCATAGATTTTGAACAACAGCAAAATGTTAAGTTTTAATGTAAAGGTGACGTCCTTAAATGATCTTGATATTGATGTATGACCTTAACTTTACAAGAAACTGAAGCCTACCAATGCAAGGAACCTATTTACTACATAAAGGTCATGTATTAATTTTTGCATTATATTACCATGATAAATGACATTGACCATGATGGATGATTTTGCCATAACACCTAAATGATGCCTATCGATGCAAAGGGAATATTAGCCATTAATTTAGGACGGTGTAAATAACACCAAAACGTGAATTTTTGTTAAGCTTGTTTCCTGCATACAGACGGGCAGATAATTTTCCTATCATTATCTCTTCTACGCAACCGCCAAGCACTGAAAGACCCCGACAAAGGAAGCTATCTAAGGCAAACTGGAACAAGTTTGATACTCTATAGCTACAAACTATTACATATGAAACATTTAGAGATCGTGATGATCATACAGACTTTTAACTTCCCTCTTAATCGACACAGCGAAAGCATTCGTCCCTAAAATTTCGACAAATCCAAAGCGCCCTGACAAGCCTTGGTTCAATGATGCTTGTAAATAGGATGCCAAGGACGGAAAGATACATTTAAAGAGGTGCAGTATAAGGCCAATCATTGAAAAACGTATTTCCAGTGCAAAGGCCTAATTAAGCCTAATTATTGAATTTCTACAAAGAAAAAAATTGATAAGATTAGGAAGATAAATGGTACGTGTGCTTGTCCAATTAAAAACTAAAAAAAAAGGACACAGTATATTTCAGATACGCTTGCTTCAACCCTTGCTCAAAAGTTTTCTTCGGGGAGCTAATCATAAAAGTTTCAAAACTTTAAAACAACCGAAGAGATAAAAAAATATTGAACTTCAATCCTTCAAATGGAGACTATAATAATAAGCTTTTTGCTTTAAAGAACACATATCAGCTCTGATCGAAGCCAGTAACTCTTCTCCTGGCCAAGATAAAGATATGTTATCAGTGTTTGAAAATTTTAACTTTTATTTTATCTATCAGTTTTACTCGTTATATCTAATGATATTTGGCTGTCAGACAAATTCCCTTTGTCATTTTGAGAAGCTCTTGTCATTCTATCCGTAAACGAGATATCTCTGTAAGTCTCATGAAAGTATGACAAACGATCGCCCCGTTGCTCAACTTCAGGGCTGATTCCGTCGTCGCCGTAGTAATTTGAGTCTAATTTGTTTTTAGACATTCCTCAGGAAAGCTTTTTTGATGCAACAACATGTAGTATCTGTTTTTATCCTGGAGAGCGCTTACGGTATGACCAGGAAAAACGGAATTCTTAGAATTGCATGATACTGATATCAGAAACCGTCTACCTCTTTTTATTTCAGCCTCTTTAGAAAAACGCATATTTCGTGTCCAGGTCAGGAATATTCATTTCCCAAAGACATGAGTTGGGAGTTCTTCAGAGTTGTATTCCATCATTCACCGTCTTCTCTTTGATGTGAAAATAGATAGCACTGTAAAAATAATACATTCGGGTGTGTAGTGCTCCCTTTATGTTGAAGACTGTCATTTGCTTCAGATCTCGGAATATGAACAACACCGTGAGACAGCCTAAGAAATCTCGTAATATGTTGATTTATCAGGAGACAGCTGAGAGGGTGTTGATAAAGGCGTGTTGAGAAGGGCAGGCTTTCTTGAGATTAATTGCAACCTCAGGGAACCTCTTACGAAGTAGCGTATAAAGAACCTTGTGGGTATTACAATAATATTTCTTAGAAGGACTAGCAACAGCAGCATAGCAAATAATAGATATTTGTTGCGATATTTTTATATTGGATGGCCAAATAGTTTGCGCGCAGAATAAGTAGTTAGTTACATACAAATTCACTTTAACTATGGTATAAAGTTTTGTGGGCAAGTTTATGGGACTCAAAAGTTAGAATATATGTGTTTTTGGAAATCTCTCTCCATCTCTCTTGGTATAGAGACGCCTTCGAATTCAAGGTTTTGTTCAATTTCATAAATGGGTTTCAGGAATCCGATACTTTGCGGTAAATCACTCCTTTTAAAAGGTTCATGGTTGGATGGGCAGATATATTAATTTTTCGATAAAAAAGTTGTACATGTATATTTCTTGGCAGTTACTAAGATGCTTTTTAGATAGTTTAAGTGCACATTGAGATAGCTTGGTATTGGTTTAGAAGGGGTTTTATCTTTCATGACAAAGACTCTTTCAAAGGATATAGAGTTAGAAGATATTGTCAGAATCATCTGAGAGCTATCATCTAATGTATTTCAGACTCTGTTTAGACTCTTGAAGATGCTGTATTATACAATTTTCTAAAAGGTCACTAAATTGTACATAAAGTGCATGTTGGAGAGTGTGTATAAAAAGAACAATCAAAATGTCAATCAAAGCTGCCATAACTTTTTGGGATAGTAGGACGAGTTGCTAGCCAAAATACTTTAAAATGTTCAATTGACTTCATTTCACTTTGCACAACGCACTAGTACTGCGCTACATTTGACCATCGATCGGTTGAAATTATCCGAAACTTATAAAAATTCAAATATGGCCCCTTTTCATACTTCACTTCATTGTAAAATTGACCAAACTGAGCTCATGAAATGATAGTTTAACGGAGTAGTCGATAAAGCGTCGTAAGTAACAAGTCTTCAAACATAGTGATATCCGTCTTTAGTATATGGTTCCCCCTAATTGACAGTGATGAATGCTTTCAGCACTTGGTTTTAGTAGTACATTGTAATTAACCAATCGCAGCTGTCAATCAAGGAATCAAGCGACCCGTCAAATCATTCTTTAAGCCTGGGATTGACGATTAAACTACAACACTGGCCATCCTTTTTTGTAAAACATGCTTATAGGTTTTGCGATTTAAACGTTGTGACAGCTTATTCAAGCCAATTAGGTCGTCAACCAACCCGGTATTTTGTTGTTGTTGTTGTTCCGTGTTACTGTCAAAAATTCTTCCAAAATAACACCATTTAAAATCGAAGCGGCACTTCCTCTCAATAGGCGGGAATATAGTAGTTAGTAGGCGGGACCAGCGATTGCTTTAATGTATCAACATTACGTGAACTAGAACACTTTTTTGTGCAGATAATCTGGTTTCCCGATGTTCAATAGAAAGGCATTTTATAGTCATCATTTACAATGATCGAGTAAAAAGATACGATAAAAACTGCATTTTTCTTGTCAAAATTGTATGCCTTTAATTGATTACAAATATATTGCCAGTATGTGCCACAAAAGACAAAATTAATTTCAATAAAGCACACGGTTCCTTTTACTGAATGTAGATATAACTGAGTAAGATTCCAATTTTACGAGAAACTATTGTTAGTGTAAATTATGTAGACTCTCTGAGTCATATGGGAGGAAATCATAAATCTATAAAAGGGGTTCAATTAGTATCAAATATTAATAAGTAAAAAGTAATCAAGAAATGGTGTAAAATATAATGAAAGACAAAAAGTAAAGCATGTTTAATAGGAAGCAAATAAATCGTTAATCAAATTTTATAATGGCTAAAAAACGAACTTGTATAGTTTTACGCGAGAAGAACAACAAATGACGACATGTTAAGTCCACTGCTTCGGCAACTCCTTTTTAAGAAGAGTATCATACGGCAATAGAACATTCGAACTTCGAAATCCCAAAGTCTTTTGCTTTTGGAAATATAATGACAAAACGCGGCTGTCAATCAAATAACCAGTAGACCAATGAATGATTTCATCGGTATCAGACAGAGTTTGTGTAGTTCTATTGTCTATTTATTTATTTTTTTAGGTTATTTGATAAGCGATGATAGTTCTGCGCCACAATACCCTTTTAAGCTAACCTTAGCATAACGTGCTCAAGGTGAGCTTTTGAGATCACGTTTTGTCCATCGTGCGTCGGAAGGCGTGAACATTTCATTAAACACCTTCTCCTCGGTAACAACTGGGCGGATTTCAACCAATCTTGGCAGGAATATTCCCTTGGTAACCCTTTACAAAAACTGTTCGCGGGATTTTTTGACCTCCAAATATGGGCGTAGCAGGGAGAGCAGTTTTTGACTTCGAAGTCTTTAAATATCTGCTCCTCAGTAACCATTGGGCAATTTTAACCCAAACTTTGCATTAATGTGCCTGGGCGACCCTTTTCAAAAGTTGATCGCGAAATTTTGATTAACGCCAAAATATGGGCGTGGCAGGTCGGGCAGTTTTTTACTTTAAAATCTTTAAACATCTTATCCTAAGTAACCGTTGGGCAATTTTCAACCAAACTTGGCATGTATGTTCCTTAGGTGACCCTTTTCAAAAGTTGTTCGTGAAATTTTGCTTTACGCCAAAATATCGGCCAGGCAGTTTTGGAGTTTGAAACCCTTGAAAACACATACTCCTAAGTAACCACTGGGCAAATTTCAACCAAACTTGACACAAATCTTCCTTAAGTGACCCTTTTCAAAGATTTTCGTGAAGTTTTGATTTACGCCATGATATTGGCGTGACAGGGCGGGGCAGTTTTAGCCTTTTAAACTTTTGAACATCTTCTCCTCAGTAACCTTTGAGCCAATTCCTACCTAACTTGGCATGTATGATGTTCCTTGGGTTGACCTTTTCGAAAGTTGTTCGCGAAATTTTGATTTATGTTAAAATATGGACATGGCAGGAGGGGGATGTTCTTACTTTAAAATCTTTAAAAATCTTCTCTTCGGTAACCATAAGGCCAATTTCAACCAAACTTGGCATGAATGTATCTTTGGTGACCCTTTTCAAAAGTTGTTCGCGTAATTTTGATTTACACCCAAACATGGGTGTGGCAGTTTTTTTTATTTGAAATCTTTATATAACTTCTCCTCAGTAACCATTGGGTCAATTTTAACAAAACTTAGCATGAATGTCCTTAGGTGACCCTTTTCGAAAGTTGTTCGCGAAATTTTGATTTACGCCCAAATATGGACATGGCAGGAGGGGAAGTTTTTTAATTTGAATTCTTAAAAAATATTCTCTTCGGTAACCATAGGGCCAATTTCAACCAAGTTTGAATGAATGTATCTTTGTTGACCCTTTTCAAAAGTTTTTCGCGTAATTTTGATTTACACCTAAATATCGGCGTGGCAGTTTTTACTTTGAAATCTTTGAACATCCTCCGCAGTAACCATTTGGTCAATTTCAACCAAACTTGGCATGAATGTTCCTTAACCTTTTCAAAAGTTGTTCGCAAGAAGCAATCAAATTTATCTATTATTTATTGTTGTAGTTTTCTGGACAGAGTTTTAGTTTGACATTAATGGGGTCGTAATAATCCTTGGTTTAACTATGTCATGTTGTCTATTGTATACCAGGGCAAGTGTTTGCTGTACTGTATGGGTACCGTCGTTCCTCCACTAGAGGGAGCAACCACTTTTTCCTTAGAATAAAGAGAAGCATGATATAACTAGCTTTTGATAAAACCTTATGAGGTATTTTGGGATTTTTGTCGATGATAAAAATCTTAATTTTAAAAAATATCCTAGAAAGAGTCTGAAAAAAGTCTTGTTTTTTGAGAGCAGAAAATTGTGGGAACCCTGGGTGTCGTTTGTTTGAATCTCTGTGGCAGCACATATCCTTAACAGCAATTTGTCTCCCCAATCGGTAGATGATCCTAAGCTGGAATGGGATGGAAGCTGGAGGCTAGGAAAGGATGTAATGGTAATACTGGTGTGAGAAATACCAGGAAAAATTGTTAAATGCTACGCAATATGACTGGAAAATTGTTAAAAACGACCTGGTCAACTTTCATCGGACATTTGGCACTATCATTGTGACAAGTACCTTTGTCTGCCACCAACGGGCAATATGCAAGTGGTATGCGCAAGTGAGATGGGCAACTAGTGAGAAACAACAACTGATCTCCAGAGTTTAGCAAATAGGATGACTTCTAAGATTATAATTACTTCTTTTTTGTCAAGCCTAAGCAAGACAAAGTCTTTTAACTTTTCCTTGTTAACACTCTAGAGTCCACGGTTTTCATCGGATTTTCTTCAAACTTTCTCAGAATGTCTGTACCATCATACGGATTTTTCGTTTCGAAATAAGGCCCGATCCGTCAAGAAACATGGGATAAGTGGCTTGATAAAAATTTGATTAAAAATTCTAGTTAACACTCTAGAGTCCACAGTTTCATCGGATTCTTTTCAAACTTTCTCAGAAGGATTGATATGTCATAAGGGTTATTCCTTTTGAATTTGGGTTAGTTCCGTCATGAAACACTGGAAAAGGGGACTTGCGGATTGTTGTTAAAAAATAATGGGGACAAAGCCCGATTTAATATTTATTTCAAATGCATTCTTCCTTAAGCAATCAACTTCCTTGAATATCAGATTTCTTTAAAAAAAAACCCTTGTTAACCAGTAGAGCGTCTTAGGCCCTCATGGGCCTCTTTTTTTTTTTTTTTTTTTTTGTTGTTGTTGTTGTTGTTGTTGTTTTGGGGGGGGGGGGGTTAAAAACATAGTTTGCTTTGACAGCCACCTGATTTAACCCATGTAGAATGTAAGCAAAATCATTTATGTAAACAGTAGATCTTTTTCTGATTTGTAGGCCATCCTGCTTTTGGTAGATTACAATTTCTATAGGTAATATACACTTAGCAAAAAGAAGTTTTATCAGAAGTTGAATCATGTTAATGGGTCTACAACATATGCTTTTCAACTTTCAATTAATACGGCCGATACTAAATGCCTTCGATAAACAAAGTTTATTCTGAAGTAGTTGCAGTAAATATGAATATTTGATAAAGAGAAGAAATGAGAGAACAAGTGAAATGTAGAAGGGGAAAATGTTGAATGAATGGGGTCTAACGCCTCTTTTATCATTTGTTCATTGATATGTGTTTGTTTTGTTTGAATGGGGTTTTACGCCGTTTTCAACAATCTTTCAGTTATATCGCGGCGGCTGGAGCACCTAACAATGGAATCCTGGGTTTTCTCACACCAGTACTACCATTCCATCCTTTCCTAGCCTCCAGCTGCTATCCCACATAGGTCTACGATTATCGACCCATTGGTGAGAGATAAATATACGGAAAGGATGAGTGCCGCCGTCGGGAATCGAACCCGGGACCTCTAGATTGACCGTCCGACGCGCTACCAACTGCGCTATGACGGCGACTTTGTTCATTGACATCGCGTGGGTTGTAACACCTTATCTGGAATTAGAATTCCCGTACTACTCGACATCTTCCCGACTCTGGAAATGTTAGTGACACTTAGGTTTACGATAAACTATCCATTGGTGAACGGAAAATAATCGAAGACTGGCGAAAATTCAATACAAGGAGTTGTATCAATACCCCAATCTTAATATCTTAATGTTTTATATACCACGAATTCGACAAAAAATGAAAAAAAGGGTACCTATTTTTTTCATTTTCAAAGTCATTTTTCTTATAACATAATTACAATATTCTCGGCGAGACACCATCTTAATGTTAAACAACTTTAATTGCTGATTCAGATTTTTCTCTCTGTAATTTTGTTAGCGTAAATGAATGTGTCTTGTAAGAGTTTTCCGTGGGTAATTCATACAGCTATATCTATTTGAGGAAACAAACCAATTCCAAATCTTTGTCAACTAATACACAAGCGAAATAGTTCTGGAATGAAGTACTATTTCTATCCGAATGAATCTGATAAATTAACCGTATTGAAATATTGCTTGATGAGTGAGCTGGAATGAAATGAGGTGGAGGAACAAATATTTTACGTCATTCGAAACTACAGCTAAAACAGCATGGATCAGATGCTTTTTCCGTTGAACTTTCTATATTCCAATTGTGGATATAAAATACAAAAGAACATTAATATTTATCAAAAACATACAAAACCTCATTAACATCCAATAAAATATTCCGTGGGTTAACCTGCTTGCAATGAAAAAATCATTGAAATGGGTAAAATACATACAAAACTAAATCAACATTCGTTTAAAATGAGCTTATCACTGCACTATGCTAACACTGACGCCTATCATCAGTACCTTCAGTGCTTTGATTTAAAATGCTTTTTCGCTAGACTATCGAGATTTCTCGATAGATGATCACTCGATTATGTCCTGGGTAAAAGTAAAGTTATCAAAATAATAAAAACGCTGTTTTGATAGAATTGGCCCTGCTATTTTGTCATTACGAGGTACTGAACGCCGTCTTGGCATGACAAATCAGTCTGATGGCGTCACCATTTTGCCGTGTAATTCACGTGAGAAATTATGCGATTTTAAAATTCCTCCCCCTCCCCTAAAGAAATCATAATTACTTTTTTGGCATTTAAGAAATGGAATACATTTTTTTATCTATTTATATTTTTTTCCCGTCAAATCTATATATTTTTCACTTCGTGAAAAACAAAAGCATTTTCCATTGAATGAAAGATAACTCGATCATACACTAAAAATACCGATATTTGCCTTTAGTATATCCAATATTTAATTGACAGACATTATTCTTGTCGTTTAGAGAATAATTTTGAGGCTAAAAGTGACGATCGTCTATTCATTTGAGCAAATATATTGTCTTAACAACCATCAAATCTTTGTATTCCAAGAGTTTTGAAAATTAATTTGGATATTTTTTCCTGACACGTTAAAAAACTTAATTAGTAAAATAACAATCCTCTTCGGTAGACCTATTAACGCCGGTAATGATGCTTGAACTGTTATTTTGTCTAGATGCTGTACATTGATCGCTACATGAACTGAACACGCGTTCAGAGTTTTAAATGTCTTTAAGGCCAAGAGCATTAAAAATTGGACAGAGAACTGACGGATCGCTGGCCCAGTCAACGAACTACGCTTGCCATGACCTATTGACTCAGAAAGGAAGTTCAATATAAATGACGATATTTTTGCAAAACATATAGCCATCTATATTTAACGCAAAAGTAAAATTCCTCGTTGGCGAACGAAGTGTCAAAATTACATCTTAAGTAAGCTGTATAGTCGACGTTTAATTCACAAAACCAGCAAAAATCGTCATGTTAATGTTGATTTTCAAAGTCCTCTTCAGGATATGATGCTCTAAATTTATCCACACTTTACGAATACGCGAGGCATTGGTGATTTGTAAGAGACTCTTGTACAGAGCATGAAAGAAAATGTTCAATTTTCTCAATTTTAAAATTTCTATCTGTAATGCTTTCAGACAATTGTTAGAAGGCGACTAAGCTGATTATGTAATGAAAATGACTGGTCATACTTTAAAAAAAGAAAGATAAGTAGCAAAAAATTTCCCCAAACAAGACGCCAAACAAATCCTCAGGAAACCGACATTCATCGGCTAAATAGATTATCTGTAAATTGCAACGAAAATTGCCTAATTCGTAGTTTCCATGACATCACTGGCTTTTGCTCATAATCTACATCACCCGAATACTATCGATCTCACCCGAAAAGTTTCGACGTTTTAAAGTAGGGCATATCACATTAATTTTTCAGTGAATTCAGTAGAATCAATACGAGGAATGAATTCTTATCGTGAAAATAATATTAATAGATATTGTAAATTCAGATAATTTCCCTATGTCAAACTGTCATGAAAATCTGTGAAAGAGCCGCTTTATAGACTATGTGCTACCCTTTTGAAGGAAAATAGTCTGTCAACGTAATAATTACTTCAAGTTACTACTTATCTGAAGAGTCAGTAGTGAAGAGTCTTTAAGGCTAAATCATGTGTGTCTTTAAGGTGTCGTACTTTTAAAATTTTAAAGCCTTGATCGATAACAACACGACATTTATTTTGTCTGGTAAAATTTAGTAGGCGTTGCAAAAGAATATTCAAAGTTGATGTTATATAATAAATTTGTATCTCTTGGCGTAGAAATTATTACGGATAATGAAGAAAGTATTTATAGACACAGACATAGTTCATTCAGTATTTAAGGCCAGCGGTCCATGATACATACAATATTTAGCAGTTATGTTAATAACAAGAATGGCAAAATCAATACGAATTCTTGGACTGTTTAAAATACCAAGAGAAACTAATGTCATTTCGTTCTCAGAGACACATAAAAAGATTGATTATTATTTAAGAGCATACGTAATTTTATAACAATATTACAAATCCTTATTTGGTACATCTTTTCAAAGAGTAAGTACTTCTGCAAGCTTATTTGACGCTTTATTACCGGATCGAAAGGTATTCGACGACGGCTTACGGTATTGTGGATGTGAGCGAAACAAGGCAAGTCAGGTGCATTTATTCATGAATTCGTTTGCAGATGCCAGCCCCGTTTTAGAACAGGGCGACTGTATTTAAGATATCTTCTACGTTGATTGCTCAAAATTTCAATGACCAAAATATTACGATTTGTATTGGTTGTTGATGTTGGAAGGCATTAAGAACACAAAGTGTATGAGACACGAAACCCGTCAAGAATCTTTACTTCCGGTCACCAATCGAATTCAAAAAACTACTTTTAACACTTAGTAACCAAGTAAAAAAATGCTGTAATGTACAGCAAAGTGAATTTTGTCGCCCTTAAAAATCAATATCTTGAGACAGACGGACAGTGGTAACTATTATCCGTGAAAGGATTGATGCGGGTGGGGCGTAAAAATGTTCAGTTACATGCACTGACTAATTTACAATGGGGGAGAAGCATAAATCCTCAGAAAAATTCTTCTAGAGTTCCGAGTTATTTCGTTATTCTTCCATAAATGTAGCTGTAATTGTCCAAACAAAACCGGTCGGTCTAACTGAGTGGCCAACAGATGCACAAATGCACCCACACCGAGTTGTCATTGTTACAACTATTTCTCGCTCATAGCACGAGAGATGGACAAAAATGAAAAAGCAAATGGTATCTATGGACTTTTAATAAAATGAAATTAACAAAAGTTTGAGTACTCTCCCATGAGTAACAGCAAAACTAAAAATTCAAAAAGGCAATGTTTTAAAGAAATACCTGTCATTATCTTATTTAGATCAGATGAGCTAAAAAAAGGTTGCCTATACTGTTGTTTGACATGTATGAACACTAGAGGTACATAAGTTTGATTGACTATACTCGCCTGAATTTTACCATAGGAATAAAATGGAATTATAATTATTTTTTTCAAACAAGAAGGGAAATTGACACTTTCAGTGAAAAAAAGTGTTTTTTTAAGTATGTTACTTGTGTAATATTTCTTGCTTTACACTTACCCTATAATGGGACAAATTGAAATAAATTTGTTTCCATGCTTCTATATGTATGAGTCATAAATATTCATTCTGAAATACATGTACGTTTTTTCATTGAATGAGATTAAGTGTGATTTCCAACAATATTCAGTTATACTGTGGTGGCTGGTGCAGCTAGAAATGGCTTTCTGTTGTTTCTTACACCAGTACGACAAACATTTTATCTGAGCTACCTGCGGCCCATCCATGTTAGGCATACATGTACTTGTTATGATTTGGTTGAAGATAAACGAAGCATGCCACAATAACTTTTGCAAATGTCACACGAGAGTTTGCTGAGATTATGATTAATCCTACAACCAGCGGATTGAGAGCCATGTATTACTGGCTGACCTTACCGGATTGGCATTTGGAGAATGAGTTAAGCTCATTGAAGCCATTACATTCATAAAATTGAAAATCTTTGAGAAATTTGGGAAAAAAGCTAGGTAAGTATTGTTTTTGTGGAATTATGTTGAAATTGATGCATAGATGCACAAGTTGTAGTGAGTGATGAAATGTGAGTTTTCTCTTTACAAGTATGGACAAAAATGAGTTTTCATTACCCACCATAACGAGGATGGACAAAATTGAGTTTTCATTACTTACCATTACTTGTCCATGCATTGTAGTATAAAAGGAAATAGTCTAAACGAAAGTTAATGGTTGAAGACATGGAAGAATGGATTATAATGATTAAATATGATTGATTGATTTAATTAAATAATAATTTGAAAAGGCAAAGCCTCAGAACGATCGCAGTTTCTAATAATCGACAGTTAAAACTCCCATAGTGTATGCGAACTCCATCATGTCATATCATCTGGAATGGAAATTGTTGCTATCTTAAGTACATTATGCAATACACTGTATTTATTATCAAAATTCCAATCACTTCGAATTTACTAGTGTAATTCTTTTATAGCCAAAATTAGTTCTAAGTTTTACAAAATTGGAAAGGATAAGGCAATTGTTACCCAAATTTGACTGAGGAACCAAGAGATATAAAATGGTGTTTTGTTGTTTTGTTTTCTCAGTCATTGATATGTACATGTTTTTAAAATCAAAGTTCTGAAAAGTACTGTAAGCTAGCAAAGTATTGTTTTGTTCAGTAATCTTCTTTGTCAAACGTTATCATGATAAAGAAAGGAGGTTAAAGTAATCAAGAAGTTAACCCATTCCCATACAATCCCTCCTTATTGTGCCCTTTAAGAAAATAGTTATGGAAAACAATGTGGAAAATGAAGATATTGCTTGTGACAAGCAATTTCTACATTTTCCACATTGTTTTCTACCGAGAGAGATATATATTAGATCCGATTTTGACTGGAACGATCCTTATGATTATATAATTATTCTGCGAAAATTTGAAGCGAATCCAATAAAATATGTAGACTCTAGTGCGTAAACGAGGATTTATATACTTAATTTCAATTAGGCCCATTTCCCAGTGTTTCATGACGTATCTGACCTAATTTCAAAAGGAACTATCCTTATGATGGACAATCATTCTGAGAAAGTTTGAAGAAATTCGATGAATATTGTGGACTCTATTGCGTGAAAAAGGAAAGGTTAACAGACGTATTGACGCCGGACGGGAAAAACCCATCGCTATAGCTCTTCCGGCCCTCGGCCAGTAGAGCTAAATCCATAATCTTGGTCTTACATAGGTTAATTTCTAATCCCACCCCTTTACTAGATTTTTCAATTTGTTTGGCGTTGTAGCTGCAAAACTGTATCGGAAAAACTAGCTACAATATCGGCAAACAGTAAAATTTGGAGGTCACTTATTTCATCTGAGACACAGATTCCACGATCATTAGGGCTTTTGACATAGTTGACAATATCATTAATGAATATAGAGAAGAGTTTTGGACTTATCACACAGCCCCATCTAGAAGAAATTGAACAATTAAGATATTGTGTCAATCTACAGCCAATTTTAACGCAAAGTTTATCATGTCTAATACTATCAAATGAAATCAATTAATATACAATAAAATCTCAAACGACGTTTAGATAAATATTTTTGACTTTAGGACATCAAAACCAAAATGTTATCAATAGTTATACAAGCAATACCTTCGTTTTCCACAATATTTGTTTATTATTATTTTCTTGAGGATCGTAAAAGCGGCAAGAGTGGGAATGATTCAAGAATAAGCTGTTGCACGTTTTACGAAGATATCTTTATTCAACGCGAAAGTTGAAACAGTAGGTTCGCTAGAGATCACTTGAACTTTGTACATCACGGACTTGTTCTATTGGGGACATTTGAAAAGTATTGCTATACTCTTTTTAGTTTAATAATTGTGTCTTCGGTGTACTAAGATTTGTAAGACAGACAAATGTAACATTACCAAAATCTGTTCAATTTTCAATAAAAAAGAAGAAAATAAAAAAACGATTCAAGCCGATAATCGTTAACCTAAGTGGGGTGAGCAGATAGAGGCATAGAAAGGATGAAGTATTAGTATTGGTGTGCGAAGTACCACAAATACATGATTACGTGTTCCTGCTGAAAAGATATGACTAAAATACCGTTAAATGCAGCGTTAGATGAATTTAAAAAAAAAAAAAATAAGGCAAGTACAGTCGAAGGTTGATTCCAAAAATGGCTAACACAAGTACTGAGCTGATCGACACCTTCTGGGTCTAAAGTTGACTTTTTTTCTTCGGAAAAATTCTTTACTTGGAAAATGTGACGAAAGATAAGATATTATTAAATGCATCAAAAATGTAGCTTCAAGTAGTTGTATACTTATCATCAAAGATACAATTTTGCCTTCATTAAAAAGAAAATTAATTACCGGACCCTTGAAAAAGTCATAGACAAAAATGGCGGCGAAATTTTGAATAGTAGGTCTAGACCTTGATTACAAAATGTTCCATATAAAATTACATCTTAACTGTCTTTAGACGGAAATAATTTGCAAAACCGATCGTTTTTAGCCTGAGGTTGCGTAAGCAATCTGAGGCTAAAGTTACAATGCTAAGAATTCAAACTCATGCAGAATTTAATGTGAAAACATCATGTAAAAACATCTACCGCAATCAATGTGATCTTCTGTCGCTTCAAAAATCTGACCATTAATTAATACGCCCGATTGAAGCGAGAAGGACGAAGGCGAGATATGACTCATTGAAAGCTGTCGGCTCGATGTACAGTACTTTCGTGTGAGTGTTCTGAATTTGGCAATATTATCAAAACTTGACGAGTGAATGGAAAGAAAGAAAGGAGATATATAATAATACCTTGGAAATTATTAAACATATACAATCATATCATATTGTTAAAAAAATAAGGTGTTTGTTTCAAACCAAACTAATATCACTTATTCTAGAATAACAATGTTAAAACGGTCCGGTTAGACGAAGTTGCTGTATAAAGCTGATAAGCGAAGCTGTCGGTTTTACGCACGATTGGAATGTTTTGTTTAACAAATTAATTGGTCATTCATAGAATCATATTCGCACTGTCTGAAAACGGTTTAGTCGTGCTCGGACTTTGTGTCTATATATTTTTACCTCCGAATTCTACCAAAAGGATGCAACGTCTACATACCGCTTTTGAGAGGTGTACATAATTATGTTAACATTGTAAACGTCCGCCCGCCCTCTCTCGCTCTCTTTATCTGGAGATTATAAAGCGCATATTTACTTAACGAAATTGGTCTGTGTGGTAGAATACTCACATCGCACGCAAGAGCCTCCTAGTTAGAACCTGGCTACCCATCTCTCTTACTCTCTAGCTCTCTCTCGCTAGCTCCACTGGCTGAAAGCCAACGAGCTTTTGTCATGATGTGGTGTCCGTCGTCCGTCCGTCCCTCCGTCCATCGACTTTTACTTTAAAGATATCCTTCTCAGTAATGAACATAATTCAACCAAACTCAACCAAAATTCACAGGAAGGTTCCTTGGGTGGCCTTTATCAGATCCCTTCAAAACATTCTGATCGGGTGAAAAATAGGTAACGATATATACATGTAAATATATCGTTACAAAACCTCAACGGGATGAAAATTATTGCGGGCAGGTTGTGTTCCCTAGCGCACAAATTTGCAGATCTGCGCATAATCGACAGTAGATATGGGTAGAAAGTAATCTAGAAGTAAAAGTCATTTATAGCAGATGTTATATTAAAAAAGGAGAAATATACTTGCATTAATTAAATCTACAAAGTTATTCACATTTTAAAGCTCTATTTACAACTACATGTCCAAGGAAAAGATTTTAAATGATTAAATACAAAATACGTTATTCAATAATATTCTTGAAATATGTAAAAAGTTTGGCAATTATACTGAGGCACATATATAGTCATAAAATGTTCAAAGACGGAACGATGGCCCCGCAACTGACTCGACTGGCCAAGCCCACTGAGTCAAAAATGAGGTTCAGCTTAGATATTAACGTCATTACTTTGTGAAATGAATTAACATGCATAAAAACATTGTTCATTGGCGATCTAAACGACATATTTAAAGCTAAAATAAACTGAAGTTCGACGTTGAAGACGTAAATGTTTCACCTACATGTTAGCCAATGTTAGCGTTCAAAGTTCTTGGCAGGCCTAAATATATCATTTGGTCGGTCTTTAACTATATTAGTGACAACCGCGATTTAATAACCCAAATTTACATAGATACATAGGATCCTTTATCCAGGAAATTTCAGTGTTAATTACCTTACGTCACGACGTTCGAAAAACCAAAATTTGGATGACGTCAAAATTATGTAATTATCACTACGCCCCTCAAGGAAAATACTTCGGAAACATTGTGGAAAATAGAAGAATGATTTTTGTCACAAGCAGACCATGGAAAGAATAAACTTAACATTGTTCTTTACAAATGATTCTGAGTTGGACCAGTCTAAGAAAATGTCGTCTTGTTATGGCTCATTATAAAAGGCAGGTGTTTACACTCAAATTTCGATATTTTACCTTATCTTATTGCCTAAATTAGGAAGGTAGATTATTCTAAGACTTGGGAAAAGGGTGAAAATAAAACAACATGTTTTTGACAATTAGGTACGTTTTCCTGAATAACGGATGTTATGCATTCTTAAGTCTCGTTGCTAAGATAAAGATAGGCATAGGTCCACATGTAAATTCTGTTTTATTGCAGATGTATTTTTTCTGCGATTAACAAAATGTACTTTCGCAGATAGAAACTTGATTAAACGTACCTAATATTTACTCTAAGTTACAGTTCAGGTATGTTCTAATGTTTGTCAAAAAACAGTATCATTTTTTTCAATTGAAAAGAAAACATTTAAATAGATTAATATTTTATGTTTTATTTGGTTTCGCTTTAAACTAATTTATTCAAATACCAGTTGGAAACATGTTCTAGGAACATAATATGATCCTTCATGATTCTGCTTCTGCCTGGAGCATACAATATACGCACCAAAACAAGAACAATTGCCGTTCCCGGAAAACGATGATTGGAGTTGTAAGCCGTGGAACATACGTTTTACCATTTTGGCCGCGGCCATGGCGCAGAAGTAGCGTGTAGGACTCCAAATCATGGGGCCCCAGGATTGATCCCGGCATTGTAAAAATATTCTTTCCGACAAGTGTCTCCCGCAAATCTGTGGATATTCGTAAACCTAAGTGAGATGAGCAGCTAGAGGCTTGGAAAGGACGTAGTGGTAGTTCGTTTTGTTTGTTTGAATAGGGTTTTACTCCGCTTTCAACAATCTTTCAGTTATATCGCGCGGCTGAAGCACCTTACAATGGATTCCTGGTATTTCTGACACCAGTACCGCCATCACATCCCTTCCTAGCCTCCAGCTGCTATCCCACATAGGACTACGATTATCGACCCATTGGTTGGAGACAAATAGTCGGAAAGGATGAGTGCCGCCGTCGGGGATCGAACACGTAGTGTTAGTACTGGTGTGAGAATATTCCTGTTTTGTAAGAAAGATAATACTACACTTATTTGCAGTCAGATCTACGTCTTTACCCCTACCCTGTATGTCTTTTAGGAAGTTGTGTTTATAAGAACAAATAATTATCAGCCCATTATAAGTGCCTTCAGTGCTGACACCTTCTGATTTCTAGATGATTTTATTCAGCATGACAATGGTTAAAACTGTTGTTTTAAAGTTCTTGTGGCACTTTTTCTCTATTGCTTTCGCAGAACTGGTATAGCCCAGTTACACAAGTCTGTATTGCAGTTATAACCCACCAATCTTCTTTTAACAAATACACCGGGAGGAACATAATACTGTCTGCATGTTCTGTACATACCGCCTGAAATAAAAAAAAACTATCTTAAAGTTATTAAACGAAAGTGCACCAAACACTTATTTGTGATAACTACTATCATTTTGGTTGAAAAAGTATTCTAAAACCTCCACCAGAAAGGAACTATTTTGTGTGCTTTGTTTCCTATAGATAGTAAATAGCATTATTTGTCAAAATGATTGGGAAAAAAGCATGTAATAAAAAAAAATGCCTTGTTGGAGACGTACACATCGTAACTAGAGCTTTATTAAGCTTTAATTACAGGGTCGCAAACCAAAGAAAAGTGCTTCATATAACTGTAGGCCAACGTCTGGGTTCAAAAATCTTTTGCTGTCTATATATAATTTAATTGGTCGATTGATTATCTTATTGCCAGCCGCGATTCGTCATTCGTTATGAGGTTAATGCTTAATGTTTCACGAATAGCCACGGACATCACTAAGGATAAAGACGAAGAAAAGGTTACGTGTAAGTTAGCTTGTCTAGTTTTTACCCCTAGTTTTTCTAAAGTTTCGTGTTCTTTCGGAAAGAGGATACAGCATTTATAATATAAAAGGTTCAATCAGTTAATTACCTCTTTTTTTTCTTATTAGTGTGGTATAAGTTTCTAAAATTCTCGTTATTCTAGACAACAATGTTTCTAAGACTTATGCAAATTAATTGATTTTAAAATTCATAAATGCCAATCTGTTTGATAAAAGTAGCAGTTCCAATGGTACATTGTTGAAATTGCACTTGCTTAAATAAAGCCTAAACAGATCTAGTTTACCGAAAATGGGTTGCTACACCTCTAAGTAATGACTACATCAGAAACTTATAAAAATATCGAATGTTTGATTATTCTTGTCAGAGCCTCTTGAGTAAAAGAACAATTTATACCATTTCCTTTTTTTATTATTATTTTATAAAGATTGTGAGAGAAAAGTGAACTGTATAAAAAGGATTCAAGAAATACCTCGTATTTAAAATTAATGCACCTCAGCGATATGCATGCAGGTTTTCGAATAGTTATATGCATGAAAAAATGGACAAAGCTCGGTCGTTACAAGGGGAAAACGTGTATTTATCATTAATTCCATGCGCGGTTTACACCCAAAGCACAGTGATATGATTTACAGATTTCCCAGCAATGTTTGTTTGTCCAAACACACATACACACAAAAAACAACAACATATATGATATTGAAGAGTTTGCGAATTGGTGAGATTGAATGCGTATAAAAGTCAGTTTCACTATTAATATAAAAGGTATTTGAAAAAATGCCACTGTACCGTCACTTCACATAACATCATCATTGTTAACAGCAATGATTGCAAAATAAAATATTCGAACCTTTCTTTCGGACTCGGGAAAGTTAGGAAAGTTTAAGCTTTGTTTTTACCACTTTAAAACTACTCCACTTTGTACTTTTATTAACCGCCGTTAAAGCGCAGTCGGTAGCGCAACAGACTCCTAATCTTAAATTTTTGGATGTCATGTGTTCGATCCCCGGGGTCGGCACTTATCCTTTCCGACATTTGTCTCTTACTAATAGGTGGATTCTCGTGAACCTAAGTTGGATGGCAGCTGGAGGCTAGGAAAGGATGTAGTGGTAGTACTTGTGTGAGAAATACCAGGAAACCATTGGTAGGTGCTCCACGTAGATAGTACTGAAATACTATTAAAAATGGCGTTAAACACCAATTCAATCAATCAATCATTCTTAGAGTTTGAAGAACATGATAAAGACTGAGGACTTTATTGTATTAACGTCGACCTTGTAATAAAATTTTCTTAATGCTTCTTTCTAGTGAAACAAATCAGACACAATTTACAAAGAAACATAAGCCACTTCCCCGTGTTTCTGGACGGATCTGAACCAATTTCGAAAGGAACGGCTACTACCCCACTTAGATTTACGAGTTAGAGCTTGAGGAAACAAAACTACTTTTTCTACTATTTGCTGAATATCCTGTTCTATCTACTCATACACCAGAAGCGTTTCAATCATTATTAAATGATCTGTCCACATACTGTAATACTTGGGGATTAAATGTCAACACTAATAAGACAACATGAAAATTATCAAAAAACTATATCATTTAATGGAATACTATGCCGATTTAATCATAACTTACAAGAACAGAAACTGGACTAACCAAATTAAATCATATCTCAATGAAATCATATTTGGCAGCTTTAAAAATGTCATCATTGAAGATACGATTAAACATAGAATTGTAGATATTTTCAAACACATGTGGTATTCAAATATGAATAATGCAAGCAAACTGTCGTTTATTTAAACACGATGTTGAACTAGAACCATATTTTCACAAAATTAGAATAATCGAAAAGATAATATCATTTACAAATTTCAGAATCTCGGGTCACAATTTCAAAACTGAAATATGAATATACGACAAACTGATAGAGAAAATAGAAACATCAAAATTGTAATATGGAGTAATGGAAAATGAAACCACTTTTCACTTGTTTGCCCAAAATATAAAAGCAAGAGACAAATCTATATACTAATTTTGTTGGCCAACCATACAAACATTTGAGAAACTTCTGAGTACAAAAATATATGAATAAAAAAATGTGTTTATCAAAATGTTTTTTTATTGCTTTCAGAGAACACACAGACCATAAAAAAGATGTATTAAGAAAAAAAGTGTATTTTTCCCCTCTTTTTTGTTTGATAATATTTTCTCTTAAATGTATATAAAATATTTATAGGAACTGTATTGATAATAATTCATTCTCCCATTCAAACTTTATAGACAAAAACTTAATTGTAGTCGCCCTAAATGTCGTTGGGAAATTTTATTAATGTTGCGGTTACGATATTTTGGCAGGCAATGTTTGTCATAACTAAACATCTGACGATCAACACCGAAACATTTTGCTTTAGTCAGCATTTTCTTAAACACTACAGAGTGTGGCCTGAAATACAATCGATTGGCTTCATGCTTCTGAGTTCGATCCCCGACGGCGGCACTCATCTTTTCCGACTATTTGTCTCTCACCTATGGGTCGATAATCGTAGACCTATGTGGGATAGCAGCTGGAGGCTAGGAAAGGATGTGATGGCGGTACTGGTGTGAGAAATACCATGAATCCATTGTTAGGTGCTCCAGCCGCCGCGATATAACTGAAAGATTTTTGAAAGCGGCGTAAAACTCCATTCAAACAAATCATGTTTCTGAGTTATGAGGCTCAGTATATAATGCATTCGAACTAAGTAGTGATTTACAAGTTTTTTTGTATAGCAAACGCTTTGAATTTGTTATTCTACACTTCATTAGCAATTATTCAAATTGATTTAAAAGAATGAATGAATGAATAGAGTTTTATGGCCCGTCGACAACCAAGGTCATGTTGGGCGCATAACAAGTAAATGAAAAGGTGCCTATGAGTAAAAACGGAAATGGGTTCAAACAGTAAAATGTAGAGTCAAACAATTATAGTAGAATTATACCTAACAATCAATTACTGAAACCGATCTTTACGAACCATAAAAATCTAGACAATCATGAACAGATCTATTAATTGCTTACAAGAACCTAAAATCATATTTTGTTGTACAAATTGATAGCTTTCAGGAAATCAAAAATAAGTTCGATTCTGACGCTTTCAAAAAGCTGCCTCATACTGTCAGCCTTGAAATATTGATCTCTGTACATAGAAAAATCAATACAATCTATAAAAATATGTTTGACAGTAAGAGGAGCGTCGCATGAAATACACATTGGAGGTTCGTCTCCTTTAAGAAGAAATGAATGCTTCAAGTAAGTGTGACCAATGCGTAAACGGGCCAAAATGATTTCTTCTCGGCGATTTGATTTATAGCCAGGTAGCCATTCACCAAGACTCTGTTTAATAGAATAAAGTTTATTATCTTGGTTTGCGGGATTGTCCCAACAATTCTGCCAGACATCCCGGATAAAATGATGATTTAAAGGTTTAAAATCACTAAAAGGAACATCGAAGGGTAAAATGTCTAGTGATAATGCCTCTTTGGCAGCCTTATCTGCCTCCTCATTATCACGAATACCAATGTGGCTAGGGAGCCAACAGAAAACAAGATCAACATCACTATCAAGATTTGAAACCTTATTCAGTAATTTAACTATAAGAGGATTGTCTGTTTTCTTGTGTTCAAGCGCTTGCATACTAGACATTGAATCAGTGAAAACAATATAGCGCCAATAACCATCTTCGATCATGTGATCGAGCGCAAGATCAATCGCCTTTAGTTCTGCTGAAAATACGGAGGAGTTGTTTGCTAAACGAAACTGATATTTTTCGCCATCTAGAACAGTGGCTGAAGCAACTTTCTCTCCGTCCTTCGAACCATCTGTATAAATCTCTTCATGCAATATGTACCTTTCTTTAATCTCTAAAAATTTTGTTTTAAAGACAACAGGGTCTGTAGAACCCTTTTTGCTTGAAGCTAGGTCATAAAGATAAGTGGGACTTTTGCACGTCCATAGAGGAACATCGGAAATGTATATTCGGCAACATCCTCTAGATCGAAATCGAATTTATATCTGTTTCGCAACGTAAACTAAAAGGTGGTATAGCCATTGCCTTCTTTTCAAATTCCACCCTGTATTTAGGTTCAAATACAACTTTGTAGATTGGGTTGTCAGGATTAGACTTTAACTTAAGATAATATTGCATGGAGAGTTTCTTTCGACGTAAGTTTAAAGATGGTTCATTGGCTTCAGTGTACAGACTATTAACTGGTGATGTTCTAAAAGCACCCAACGCTAAGCGCAAGCCTTGATTATGAATAGAATCTAGTTTGCGAAGGTATGAAGGGCGCGCTGAGCCGTAAACAGCACAGTCATAATCTAACTTAGATCTGACAAGCGACCTGTAAAGTCGCAATAAAACTTTTTTATCGGCTCCCCAGTCCATATGGGACACAACACGTAAAAGATTTAGAGCTTTTTGGCACTTATTGCTCAAATAATCAATATGCGGACGAAACGAGAGTTTAGAGTCAAAGAGAAGCCCTAAAAATTTGAACCCTGGAACAACTTCAATGGGCACTCCGTCAACTTTAAGTTCGTGGTCAGGGTGCAGTTTTCTTGACTGACTAAAGTGCATACATTTGGTTTTAGTCTTGGAAAACTTAAAGCCGTTTTCGTTTGACCATTTGGTAAGGTTGTTCAAGACTTGCTGCAACTGCCTTTCAATTGTATACATATGTTTTGATCTGTAACAGATACAAAAGTCATTCTACGCCAGGATAAACAGTTTTGACAATATTATTGATTTTGACACAGAATAATGTCACAGATAAAATACTTCCCTGGGGGACTCCCATTTCTTGTTCATGGGGATCTGAAAAGGTATCTCCCACTCTGACTCTAAATAGACGTTCGTCTAAAAATGCAGAAATGAAATAAGCAAGGCGACCTCGAATACCGAAATCAAAGAGGTCATTCATAATTCCATACTTCCAAGTGGTATCATAAGCACTTTCAAGATCGAAAAAAACAGAAACAACATGTTCTTTCTTTATAAAAGCTTCTCGAATAAACGTCTCGAAGCGGACAAGATGATCAAGAGTGCTTCTCTGTTTACGAAAGCCACTTTGGACTGACGTAATCAGTTTATTTTTTTTCTAAAAACCAAACAAGACGATCATTTACCATTCTTTCCATGGTTTTGCAAATACAACTTGTTAAGGCTATAGGACGATAGTTTGAAGGATTTGTAGAATCTTTACCTGGTTAAGGTAAAGGAATCACAATAGCTTCCCGCCAAGAGGCTGGAATTATTCCCGTTTTCCAAACCTGATTATGAATTTCAAGTAAACAGTGAAGGGAACGAGATGGTAAACGTTTAAGGAACTGATAATGGATATTATCAGATCCAACAGCAGTGTCATGACACTTCTTTAAAGCTTTCTTCAACTCTTTCACAGAAAAGTCTCTCTTGTGGTGTTCAAGGTTCCTGGAACTAAAATTAAGCTTGGACTTTTCTCTTTCACCTTGAAATTTTTGAAAGGTGGTGAATAATTAGAAGAGGAGGACTTCTTGGCAAATGTATCTGCCAATACATTGGCAATGTCATGTTTGGAAGAAACTGTATTATCATCATCAGTTTTAAGATGACCAACACTAAGGGACGTGTTCTTCCCACTGATTTTACGTATCATGTCCCAAGTCTTTTTGACAGATGATCTTGAATTTAATCTTGAAACATACTGCCACCAAGACGAACGTTTACTTTGTTTGATAGTTCTACGAGCTTTCGCAAGTGAAATTTTAAACTTGTAAAGATTTTCCTTCGTGGGCCTAAGGCCAAATGCTCTGAGAGCAGATTTTCTCTCACTTATAGCCTTTTTACAGTCGTCATTAAACCATGGCTTGTTTGGATTTTTAGGATTAGGCGATGTTCGAGGAATTGCTTTTTCTGCAGCAGAATGAAGTAAAGATGTAAATAGTTCTGCAGAGTTTTCACATTCATCAAAGGCTTCTGGATTTATTGACTGCTCACATGTTGTTTTAAAAAGTTCCCAATTAGCTTTATGGAGTTTCCAACGCATAGGGCGCTCCTGGACAGATGGTCCTAATTCAAATATATGAATAGTAAAATGGTCACTACCATGAAGATCAGAGTCAACTTTCCAGCTAAAAGTCGGAAAAATGTCTGGAGTGCAAATAGTTAAATCCAGTGAAGAATATGAACCAGTTGCTGGATGATGATAAGTGGAAGATTTATCATTTAATAAAACAAGATCACGATCTGATATGAAATCTTCAGTAATACGACCTTTGTTGTCTGTATGGGAACATCCCCAAAGCGTGTGGTGAGAATTGAAATCTCCCATTAATATATAAGTCTTGGGTAATTGTTCGACAAGATCGTCTAGTTTCCTACGACTGATAGGTGAACTAGGTGGAAGATAGATTGAACACAGTGTTATTGTTTTATTAAAAGATACGCTAACGGCAACAGCTTGTAGCGTAGTATTAATAGGAATAGTGCGGTGAGGAACACCGTTGTTAACAATGTTTCCGACACCGCCCGAAGCTTTATCAATACCTTCAAAATTTTTAAGATAGCAAGAGTGATACTTTAAAGAGAATTTGTCAGTATCTTTTAAAAAGGTCTCTTGCAAACAGATTGCAACTGGCTTTCCATTAGAAACTAATAGATTCATTTATTCAAAATTCGCTTTGATGCTGCGACAATTCCATTGAATGATTTTGTTCGCCATAGTTAAATTAAGGGGGAGAAATATACTAATTAGTATTGGAAGTATGAAAATTATTTGTTTATGTGTGAAAGATCTATAATATTTTTACCTCGCTTATTCTCTTTGGAAGAATCTGCATCCTCTGTGTCTTCCGTTACCATGTCTTCTTCAAGACAGTAGTAGCGGTTGTACTGTTTAACAGGATCCTCAGATCCCTTTGGCTGGCGATTAGATGATTTCGCCCTAGGAGATGAAGTTCTGCTCCTAGGGGGTTTGACAAACGAGCTTGTATCATTATCTTCGGATACTTTACTAGCTGGACGATTTATTTTCTCTTGCTGCATTTGGGCCTTTTTATGTTTTACCATCTCAACTTTATCTAAGAGTTCTATTCTATCCATTTCAGAAAGAGATGTAGTTTTTGTGTCTTGAGGTCTAGACTTTGAAACGGTAGATACAGATGAAGTTTTATTGCTGGAAGGATCTTTCGAGGCTGAAGGCGGAGTTTCATTTTCAGAAAAGGAAGATAGATTAACAGTGTTTGATTCCAATATAGTTTCAGGAGTTTTGTTTGTTTGGAGGGAAAGAGACTGTGTTTTAAATTTACTTCCACTAATAGATTACCGTCTTTTAAACTTTTTACTGATTTAGGAGTACCTAGGATTGACTTCAATTGTTTTTCAATAACAAACGGAGAGAGTTTTGAAATTTGAAAATTTGGTTCTTTTGATTTTATCACCAGAAATTTATTAAAATGTCCAGAAGAGCTAACAAATTTTTCGCCAATATCGGAGTCCATTTGAGCATCGCCTTTTCGTTTTTTGTTTAGGGGATCCATATTATAGTTTTAAATTTTTCGTCATCTGTGGGCCCCACCCTCCTTGGAGTCCTACAAGGGGGCTAAACAGGAACGGCGATCCAGCTCCCTAAGCCAAGGCTACCCAGATGATATACTCGGGCAGTCCAAGTTCCAAGGCCCGATTAAGGAGAACATGGACACTTCCCTAAATGAGAGTCACGCCATGCAAACCCGTACCCGACCAAAAAACCCGAACCACCAAATTAGCCCATAAGCCTATATAGACTAGAAATAAAATACAATTAAAATACGAAAAATGGTACGACATGGGCAAAGTAACACTTGTACAACAGAAGGGTACAATGCATGACATAGCATTTGCAATAGTATCAGTTATACTTTAACTTAGTAAAGATAGATGCGTTAAAACACAAAAATAACTATAAATACATTGATAGCTAAATATCATATTATAAAAGTAGTCAATACCCTAGTCTAAAACGACTAGCCGATTGCCTAGACCGGGCCCATCCAGGCTCCCGTTTTACCGAAGCCGAGGCCAAAGCAGCGTGTTGAGAAGCTGGAGTTCGATTCCCGACGGCGGCACTCATTATTTCCGACTATTTGTCTCTCACCAATGGGTCGATAATCGTAGACCTATGTGGGATAGCAGCTGGAGGCTAGGAAAGGATGTAATGGTAGTACTGGTGTGAGAAATACCAGGAATCCATTGTTAGGTGCTCCAGCCGCCGTGATATGACTGAAAGATTGTTAAAAGCGGCGTAAAACCCCATACAAACAAACAAAATGAGAAGCTGGAGATCCCTGGGCTTCTCTCAACCACCAGGACCCTCTTTTCCGGCTTTACGAGTCTCCACCCACGGCAAACAGGCGGGCCCATTCGGTGGGGTCTTACCACTCTACAGGACGGCAGCCAGCGATTTCTATCCCCCCGCCGGCTGGGGGCCTGATTTAAAAGACTTTTGCCATACAATATGTTATGATATCCACTAACCAACCGTCCTGACAGATTTGTACAAAATATTAACTAATGTGTGATGCCCTACTTGTGACAGAACATAAAAAGATAGAGTCTCACATATGTCAGTCTCTTTATTCTACAGAAAATACATAAATCCACAGGGCAAGATTATCATTAGGATCATTTGTCGGCACGTCTTGCAACATATACTGAAAGCATTCAATCACATTATCCATAGCTTACTTACAAAAGATAGAACAGAACAGAATACTTATTTAACATTGTGAACACATATGGTTCATCGTCAAAATATAAACATAATAATAAACACGCATGATTAATGAGAGATTTTATCAAATAACTAAAAAACAAGTCGAAAATAATGAAGAAAAAAGAGTCCTTATAGATAGGGTAAATCAAAAAGTCTGAAAATTCACTATAGATAGGATTAAATTAGGATTGTCAGTTGCTAATATATTCAATTCATTTCTGTTCTGCATTGCATTGCTTTCAATTTTAACATATTCGGCTTATTATGATAATGATTTTAAAATATTATTTCTTTATATGCTGGAAATTCATCTTTTTACTGTTTCAAGCTACATAGTTCACATAATCTCTCTTTTCTGGCGATGTTTCTATGGCGTTCTGTTTAATAGATAGACCAAGCCCATGATGCATTCAGGTACTTCACAAATCAATTTGAAAAAGTTTACACATTTCCAAAGAAAAGACCTAAAGCTAATTACTCATACATGCCATATGACGATTATTTTATCTATATGTATAAAAAAATTATGTATGAGATATATGAATCTATCATTAAATAACTTCTAAATATTTTCAAAAACACATTTTCCCCTGATTATCCCCTAGTTTGTGTTAATCTTTTTTCATGGAGACCACAGTCTTATAAAAATCCGCCACATTCTGCCAAGGTGCTGTTGGCGCGTAGATTTAGAAACAGAAAACTTTTGTTTGATCGATTATGCTCAACCAAATGGATTTAAAGTACCGAGAAAACATGTTGGATATCATTTTTCCATCTTTTTTTTTTTTTGTGTATTTCGCAGTTCCCGAATCTGTTTAAACCTTGTTTTATAAGTCCAAATATAGCTTACAAGGCCAAACAGAGTAAAACACAATCAGGTATCGCTGTGTTTGCAAAATACTGTAAATCGGGTAATTTTCGCGTCGTCTTATTTTCGCGTGAGCAGGACCTCAGGACTTATCAGCGAGTTCATGAATTCGTGGGCGACCGTATTGTACTTCGGTAATTTCCGTAATTATCTCCGAGAATGCACTGGCGAAGAAAAAATCGATATACGTTTACATCCCGATTTGATACCGGCATATGAATAGAATGATTACTAGTAATTCATTTTAAGAACATTTACCTATTCTCTTTCCTGGAAGCACACGATTTCTCTTCTAAAATGATTGTAAGGTCGCAACTTATGTATTCCAATTGTAATTTAATTTCGGAAAGATATCAAAAGGGGGTTAATGAATAATATTCATACCTTGAAGCACAGATCCATCGATGAATACAATAATAGTCTTACAAAACTGTCAGAGGCGAAATAATTATATAACGTATTAAAAACCGTTTTTAATTGAATAATTTCGTATCGTCTGTTTTCAAATTGTTGAAAGGTTCTAAGACTGTATGCAAAAAAGAATCAGTTACAAGTGTTTTGATCTTTGCTGTCTCATTGTCGTCGCCTGGAATTTTATCACCTCGTCTACTTTCCATTGTTTTGTTTGTATAGCTGTGTTCAATACAATGAGTGGACTAATTTGGCAGGTTATGAAAATTTGTGGATTGCTAAAGATTCGTTTCTCAAAACCGATTTTTTTTTATTTTTTTCCCGCCAAGAAGGTCATAATCCCCATTTGAATGAAATAAAGTGGGATGATGCCGAAAAAGTGAAGTACTTGGTTATTTGATATTCGTCGGTCCCCGGCTTACTTCGGTCCTCTCCGTATTTTCTGGACAAATTGGTCGAATTTAAGCGAAAATAAAACCCTCGCTAATAAAACCCGATTTATAGGAGATAAAAATTGTGATTTGCGTTACAAGTATGTTTAGTTGGAGCACAGAACAAGATACGTTGGCTTACATCGCCAGTTCTTCTTGGCTTCATTAAAGTATATAATTGCAACATGACCTTGTAATAAAATTTTCTTAATGCTTCTTTCTAGTGAAACAAATCAGACACAATTTACAAAGAAATATAAGCCACTTCCCCGTGTTTCTTGACGGATCTGAACCAATTTCGAAAGGAACGGTTACTACCCCACTTAGATTTACGAGATAGAGCTTGAGGAAACAAAACTACTTTTTCTACTATTTGCTGAATATACTGTTCTATCTACTCATACACCGGAAGCGCTTCAATCGTTATCAAATGATCTGTCCACATACTGTAATACTTGGGGATTAAATGTCAACACTAATAAGACAACATGAAAATTATCAAAAAACTATATCATTTAATGGAATACTATGCCGATTTAATCATAACTTACAAGAACAGAAACTGGACTAACCAAATTAAATCATATCTCAATGAAATCATATTTGGCAGCTTTAAAAATGTCATCATTGAAGATACGATTAAACATAGAATTCTAGATATTTTCAAACACATGTGGTAATCAAATATGAATAATTCAAGCAAAGTCTCGTTTATTTAAACACGAATTTGAACTAGAACTATATTTTCACAAAATTAGAATAATCAAAAACAGAATATCATTTACAAATTTCACAATCTCGGGTCACAATTTTAAAACTGAAATATGAATATACGACAAACTGATAGAGAAAATAGAAACATCAAAATTGTAATATGGAGTAAAATGGAGTAATGGAAAATGAAACCACTTTTCACTTGTTTGCCCAAAATATAAAAGCAAGAGACAAATCTATATACTAATTTTGTTGGCCAACCATACAAACATTTGAGAAACTTCTGAGTACGAAAAATTCATGAATAAAAAATGTGTTTATCAAAATGTCTTTTTATTGCTTTCAGAGAACACAAAGACCATAAAAAAGATGTATTAAGAAAAAAGTGTATTTTTTCCCTCTTTTTTGTTTGTTAATATTTTCTCTTAAATGTATATTAAATATTTATAGGAACTGTATTGATAATAATTCATTCTCCCATTCAAACTTTATAGAAAAAAACTTAACTGTAGTCGCCCTAAATGTCGTTGGGAAATTTTATTGATGTTGCGGTTACGATATTTTGACAGGCAATGGTTGTCATAACTAAACATCTGACGATCAACACCGAAACATTTTGCTTTAGTCAGCATTTTCTTAAACACTATAGAGTGATGCCTGAAATACAATCGATTGTCTTCATGCTTCTGAGTTATAATGCATAATTTAAGCGAAAATAAAACCCTCGCTAATAAAACCCGATTTATAGGAGATAAAAATTGTGATTTGCGTTACAAGTATGTTTAGTTGGAGCGCAGAACAAGATACGTTGGCTTACATCGCCAGTTCTTCTTGGCTTCATTAAAGTATATAATTGCAACATGAACAAAACAGCCAAATTGTGACAGCCCAATCGCAAAAAATGTTTCTACAGCTATTTTTTTTATAGCAGCGCAGTCGGTAGCGCGCCAGACTCCTTATCTTCAAGCATGGGTGTCATGGGTTCGATCCCCGGCGGCGGCAAATATTCTTTCCGACAATTGTCTCCCACCAATGGGTGGATAATCGTAAACCTAAGTGGGATAGCAGCTGGATGCTAGGAAAGGATGTAGTGGTAGTACTGGTGTGAGAAATACCAGGAATCCACTGTTAGGTGCTCCAGCCGCCGCGATATGACTGGAATACTGTTAAAAGCGGCGTTAAACCCCATTCAATCAATCAATCAATTTTTTTATAGCAATCATTGTTTTCACTATATATAATAACATAATGTAATGGAGTCGCTTTCAAATAACAACATAATACAGGTCATCGAAAAGGTTGACGAAACAACACCGATAGTGAACTTTGAACTCCAAATTTGGTCGACAATTATGTAAAGTATTTCCTTTGGTTGTGCAACGTCGCTTACCAGTCACTTTCCTTTCTGTTACATGGAAATGTACTTTTTTTAAAAAAAAATAACGCCATTTAATAACTAAGTCCACCGGAAATCAGCTGGCGGGGCCAGCGATCCGTCAACTAAGAAACTTGATGTATTTAAAAAATACTCACAAGCGTTCGCTACCACGTTACATGACTCGCATATCTGTTCCGAGATTGAGGTTTGCCCAAAATGCGCTGTCCTATAACATCGAATAGCACCTGCATCAAAACAAATAAACTGCAATAAATTTATTTTACAAAATGAAAGCAGCACCATTGGATTATTTATCAGAACGTACTTTATTATTTACTTCAGCCAATTAAAAGTATCAATATAAGTATCTCTATGAAACGTTTTTTTCTGCACGCGTCTATTTTCGATGCTTCCGCACAAAACTGGTCCATTAAAGATGCACAAATTCTAAAGAACATATGTTTTTAATGTACTTAAATCATAAGAAATGAAAAGAATACGAAAAAACTTCATAAAATTTATGTATGAATCCGCATGTGATTATTATCAGAATTAGTATTTTCCTTTCATATATCCATTAAATCAAAGCTTTTCCACTCATCTCTTAAAACATTTTACTAAACAAGTCTATGCAGTGAGAACATCACGTATCTTAGTACACTTGTGTATGCTAACTTCCACCGTCTTTTTTGATATAACGTTAATGAAGTGGTTTCGTAATTCGTATTATTCATTTTTCTGATAGATTAGCGACTTTTTAAAATATATTATCACTCGTTCATTTCTCTGAATAAACTGAAATTATCAAAATTATAAACTCAATGTGTTGGTTTCTGTAATTGCGTGCTACTGGAAGTCGTCTAGGAGGGACAAAAGATACTAGTGGCGTCTTCATGTTGCCATGTTACTTTCGTTCGATATGAAGCGTTTTCAGATTTCCGCACCAATAACATATTTTTCTTTAAAATTAAAGAAATAGAATAATTATTCAATTCGTAGTATAAGATCGGTCTGTATTCATTTTCTTAACAAAAAAGAGCATATTTCCACTCTCCACCGAATATATAACTTTAGTTGTTTAAGAAATGAAAGATAAATCGATTGAGTTCAATAATAGGTCCAATATCTGCTGTATTGACACAGGGGTGAGGGCCAATACAGCCTATCGAGAATCTGTAACTGAAGCAAATACCAAATCATTTTAGTTTTTTTATTAATTTACTTTCGGCCATCAGTGATAAGCAGATTGTAACCCTATACAGTTACAATAAATACATAAATATTTTCAATTGTCTTTCTTCTGCATACATTAAACTACCTTTGTACACATTAAAGGGCAAAAATTCATAATTCTGATGAATGAACTAGTGTCATTTACATGGAAATGCATTATTTAACAAACGTCGTTATAGGTTAGCGCTTTTATTATAATTATTTAGTCGAAGACGATGTATCCACGCAACTTTAACTTAATCAACAAGAACGGCAACACTTATAATATTCAATCGTAGGCAAACTTTAATATGGCTGAATCAAAACAATCGATATTATTTTTTAAAAATGCAAACTCGGTGAGCAAAAATTGTAAGAATCTTCAGTTACGTCGTATTTGACTGTTATTATGTGAGTAATTGATAATATTGGTGTCTCTTTTACTCTTTTATTCCCGTTGTATAACGTTATATCGTTAACAAATTTCAATAATTTGCAAGAAATGATTAAAAACGCCATAGTGAATTTTTCCTTTTATTCCCTCGCGTATATGACCGCAATCTTTCCTTCAATCGCATTACAATTCTTTACAAAACTACTACGTTTTCTCAGCGTTTGAAGTTTAGAAAGAATGGAATAACGCAGAAATGTTCACACTATGTTTGAGCTTCAAAGGTGTAAAGTGATATTTAAGGCAACTGAAGATTTTCTTGCACATTTTACTTCAAATTTCCAATCAGCATAGCTTCTACGGTCATGACTACTGAACCATGTAAATAGTGTATATACATCAATTGTCGAAGAGTGTTTCAGGAAAAATTGTCTCATTCTGCCTTTTTTTATAATTTTTGATTAAGTGTTCTTCAATGTCTGGCCTATGCGCTTCATAGATGTTGTGTATACATTCGTGTATTTTAACATTCCACTTCTTTTAGTGGGTATAGACTTTGTTTTTGTATAGACATACAGGTTCTGGTGAGTGATTTTATATAAGGTCAATCGTGTATACACAGGTATAGACAAAATTGACCCTTGATCACTAACTATAACTTATATCCAAAGCACATACAGTTTCGGGGTTTGTGCATAACTTTTTTATTTAATAACGATCGCAGATCGTGTCTTGCGAAGCAAGACACGATCGAAGATCGTTTCGCGGTAGTACCGTCTTTTGTTATTTTTTTAAAGACGATTGTGAATATAAGTGAATTAGACCAGCCCCGCATTTTTACTATGAGAATTTTTTTGTGTAACTTTTCGGCGTAAGGGCGCCGCAGCAAATGATTTGATTGGTCAAAATTGCCAGGGTCAAAGGTAAAGAAGAAGAAATAAAATCTAAAATAAATTCTGGATACAAAATAACTAATTCTGAAATAAGATCACACCGAAACGGTATTGGCTTTGAAAAAAATCTTTGTATTTTTACTGAAGGTTATTCACTCCGACGGAACTATCTGTCATAGTCCGTTTCGCGCGATTTGGTAAGTCAAATTTAAATCTACTGTTTAACTCAAAGCTCAAGATAATTTGAATGAATTTTTGTCCATTTAGATTGTACAATTTTTTTTTATTCTTAAAAGATTGAATAAACACTGCATTAGTTTGTACTTGTTCCATAACCGCAATTGATATAGGGCAGGCTGTACGGGTGGGTGGGGTGACTGGACCTGGGAATAAATTTACGGTAAGCCCTTTCTCAGCTCTTGTCAGTTTCAGACCTGATTTTTAACCAACATTGGGTTTGGTGCTTTTGACCCTCAAAAGTCAGGATAGAAATATCATTGAGATAAGGGGAAGTTGCTTTTCATAATCGATTTCTTCTTTGCCAGAAAAGATCTCCATGATTGTACTTCTTCAGGGCGTCAGACAGGGTCATTATGTGGTAATGAGTTAACCCATAATCAATCCCACCCAATGCTGCTTTTGTACCCCCCCCCTCGCACAAAAAGGCTTTGTTAGTCATAATGAAATAATAGAGAAAAGGCTTGTTTCAAGCAATTTCCTTCATCATCATAAATGTTTTCTTCCCAAAAAGACCAGGAATTTAGAGATTTTATTGACCAAATATCACTGTCAGTGTCAGCAGCTTCTTGACCCCTTTTCCCACAAACAAATTTTCTTTTTCACACAATATTTTCTACCTCATAGGATGTTTTCATATCAAATTGCATCCAATTTTAAATGCCATCCGCAACCTCTTTCATTTTGAACCATCTGAGATTTTAAAAACAGGAAAAGGGTTTAACTTGAAACTTCCAATTTCTGTGGTCTGGTGACAGGTTAATTTGTTTGCTAATATTTGAAACCTATTCAGACTGCTAGCTTATTTTGTTGTGAAGGTCCGTTACTGTGAATGAATACATTGTTGTGTCATTGTTCATGAAAGAGATGGATAATCAAGAAATAAATAATTTCTTTATTATTAATCGTTTTAACCCATTTCCACTCAGTGACGCTTTTAGACGCCCCCAAAGAAAAAAGCTTTGGAAAACATTGTTGAAAATGAAGAAATTGCTTATAACTAGCAATTTCTTCATTTTCCACAATGAATTCTATCAAAAAATTTGAAAATTCAAAATTTCATTTATCTTAGATTGTCATCATGATCTGCAACTTCTTTCAATTTAGGTCAGTCTAGAATTTCGCCATCTGGTAATGGGTTAAAGCTTAATCGGTGACAAGGGTTTTAATTTTTATCTTAATTTTTTGTCTTTTAACCCCCATTTTTGTAAAGCAGAGGGTACAAAATTCCAATCAAAAATCTGAGTGGGACAATGATGGCAGGAATTATAAGAAGTTAAGGACACAGGTTTTAAGAGCTTGAAACTCACAAATTTGCCAGGGCTCTCAAACTTTTTGATGTAAGTCCAATGAATCCTCTTGGACTCACCCTCAACTTCAGGAAGGAACTGTATAAGGTTTTTATGGCCATAGCGGTCAATTGGTTTTCAACATTTAACCTCAGGGCTTTGAAGTGAATGGTTCAAATCCGGGCTGTGCCACAAGCAATTGGTTTTCAACATTTAACCTCAGGGCTTTGAACTGAATGTTTCAGATTTAGGCTGTGCCGTACCACAGTTGGTCGGGTGTAGGTCGTGTATTTTTACATTCCACTTCTTTAAGTGCGTATAGACTTTGTTTTTGTATAGACATACAGGTTCTGGTGAGTGATTTTATATAAGGTCAATTGTGTATACACAGGTATAGACAAAATTGACCCTTGATCACTAACTATAACTTATATCGAAAGCATTTACAGTTTCGGGGGTTGTGCATAACTTTTTTATTTAAAATCGCAGATCGTGTGAATAAAAATAAGTTTGTCAGAGAGTATGACTACTCGATGCGTTTTGCATGAACACGGTTTAAAAACGTATAAAGAATATTTGAATAAAGGTCCCATGCCTCATGATTACAGAATGTCATTCTCATCAAAGTGTAATAAATCGTGATTTTTTTTCTTTCTAATGTCTTTCCACAATAGTGTTCCAAATACACTTAAAAAGGAATATACATCAATAAATATTTTTCCCGAAATAAACCAAATGTTGTACTGTCACACGAAGCGAAAAGTTTCTTTATCATTGAGCGTGTTTCGGACATTAAAATATAAAATATTGAGTGAGTACAAATGTTACAACAATTCCAAGCATAAATAAGTATCTGCAAGTTCTAAATATATATTTAAGATGTACCTGACGCAAGTCCAATTGTTGCAATAAAAACCGAGACCAAAAAGTACGTGCGAATAGCCATGGCTGTGCAGATTTATTTGGTTATTACTCCTGTTGCAAGTCAAAACAGTTTACTTTCCAGTAAAACAGCAAAGTGTTTGATATTCTTCTTACAAGAGGGTTAAAAATGCAACACGTTTTAGAAAGTCAAGTGTCATTTTACAATTCTTTCCCTTTTTTCCTTCTTTGCCTGTAGAAGCTTATGTTTACTTAATTTTATCCAACGGCGATATCATTTCACCTGATGAAAACCGACCTTCGCTTACACTCTCATCATTGCAGCTTAAAAATAAAGTTTTCTAGCATGATCACACTTGATAATTGGCCGATACACGCTATTTATTTGGAACAACACACTCAAAATTGTTGTTATTTTAAAGATTTTTGTCCTTAAACATGTGGCATTCTATCATCGGCCGAGTGTACTTGAATTTACATAACATTTCGTGATGTAAGCGCGCTAAATGACCTAAGCTGTCAAGGTACAGAAAAAAATATTTCATTATATCTAAATGGTCAGTAGGTTTTCTCTGTGAGCAAACAGGGAGAGGTATAATTCTTGTAAGAAAATCACAAAAGAAACGAGTTTTAGACGTTTAAAAACCGATATTTTAACGCCTAAGTCTGAGAGAGATTGTTTACAGAAACAATGTCAGTTTGTTGTTCTATTTTTCAACTTCCAACTATTTTTCTACCCTTTTAAATTTATTTGTCGTTTTTTGTTTGTTGTTGGTGTTGCTTGTTCCCCTTCATTTTTTTCTTCTTTTTTTATCTCCTCATTTTTTCCCCAATATTTATCGGTCTCCTCGGGAATCGTGATTACTGAAATACAAATGATTCAAAATGTCTTCTTGGGGCTTAATAGGCTTTTCAGAGTAGCCGAGGTTGTACGGGTGATCCTAATAAAGAAGCAAAACCGTTTTGAGATACTTTGAGGTATGGAGATTTAGATACGAAATAATTTTGGGAAACGTTTATTGATACTAAGGACATCGGCCTTGTCTTTGATCTAAAGGCATCAGTGTAACTCCTTTATCTATTAATAAGATATATATTTACGACGTTTAGGTCGCCAACCATCGACATCTGCCTTTTTTGTTATGTCCGTGGCAGTATATTATACAACAGAACGCCGTTAATACTATATCAATGACAAACTTCCTGTCGGAGCACATTTGGCGTGGTAGACGATCCGTCATTAAATGAATAGTCTGTCAACAATAAGTCAGGCCCATTAAGTTTGTTGGTAGAGCACTCACCTTCGAAACTTCGATATCGCGGGTGCGACCCCCGGCTTTATCAAACGAACAAACTAAGTGTCTATCATTTGAGACGTTAAACCGTGGTTCCTCAGGTGTGGCGTGTCTATGGCCAAGTGCTACGGTTGCGGCGATAAATAAATGGAAACACATACAGTCCCTTGACTTGAGGTCGTCTTGAGGCACTTGGACATTACAACACCTGTGAGTGTTTGTAATTGTACGATTTAGAACCTGGCAAATCTCGTTCATTGCGTATATTTAGGAAAAGATTAAAGAGACATCATTGTGCAATATTGCCTTAATCATTTGTCAACAGATCATTGCAAAGTACATAGACATGAGAACCTTTTTATATCCCCCCTCTCCCACATGGACACCTATGTCTGTGCAGGGACATCCGTCTCTTAGATGAATGGTGTGCACAATTGATTTTTTTCCTTTATTATACCCTTTAAACAATATGAATGTTTAAGTAGAAAATATCATAGACATTAAAAATGATAACATTTGTCTATGTTCTCATGTCTTTCCAGAAGGAATAAGTCACGAATTAGTTTCTTTTAATGAAATAAATGGATCACTAGCCACGACAACTAAACTACGGCATGACAAATAAATTGAGACCGTAATCTGTTTGAACAAAACAAGCTAATTCATCTGTTACTAATCCTTGCATGAAATATGTGTTATTTTCTTTCCCCTAAAATATAAAGTCTTTTTGGGAAAGGTTTATCAAGGATAATTCGGTATTTGAAAACAGATAGTGGTTCGGCATTCTTTACGTTAATTGTCATGAATTCTCGTGCTTTAATAGAATATGAAGAAAATGTCCGTATTTTATTTCTTATTTTCACAAAAAATAAAATAATCTTTTATTTTTCGTGACAATGTTGGTTTGTTGTTGTTTGTTTGCTTTTTGTTGTTTGTTTCCTGCCGTGAGATTGGTTCATCTATCATAAATGAACAATATAAGCCATATTTTCACGAGAAGCAAATATTTCATGATTTATACTGCGTTTCTCAGTAGATGAGCACTTGATATATCAACGAGAATAGTATTAATATTTGGTTAATTTTGCCTTTCTTTGATTCATTTCGCACTTTTGATCATCAACTCAGACAGTGGTGACATCATAACGTTTCGATGTAAGTCGTGTGCTACAGGCGATTTCGCAGCTCGTGAAAATATAAATTTTGTTGGTCACTCGATGAGATATAGACCGATCTTACACAGTAACAAACAATGATCCTCTATATCTTTCACATAGTGTACTACAAAAAATAAATAAACAAAACACTCGTTTCTTTTTTCAAGGTATAAAGGAGGTGTCCGTCTTACACTCAAACATTTGTTTTATGTATTTAGAAAGACGTAAAGTGACAAATTATGACTGTTTTTTTCAAATCTCTTTTTACGTTAATTTCATGGCAACATAATAACGTCATCAATGTCTGATGCCGCTGGGGTGACGTTCAGTTGCTTTGAATTAACATAAAATGTCTTCATCGGTAAAAACAGTGACTTAAACATGTTGGTACTGTTAACAGTTAATTACCGTATCGAAAAGCCATGTAACAAAATCAGGACAATTTCTTGAACAAGAGTCAATAACCCTTGTTTGTTTTATTATTTTTTAGATTAAAATCCGCCGAATCCAAATATGTAATAAGATATTCGTTATATATATATATATATATATATATATAATACGTTTGTAAGATCATTGCTCCCTTTGAATCTGAGTTTTATACATTCACAGAGATAGAATATATCTTAACACGATATTTCTATTTGGATTAAACACTATGAGATTGAAATCCAATAAAATAAAGTGAACTCCCTCACGGGTATTGTATCGTTATTATAAAAAATTTCACACGATTTTTTATTTTATTTAAACCCAAAAACCGTCATTCATTCATTCATTCATTCATTTAGACAGGAAGTACACTTTGTTGGTTTGTTGACTTAAAGTCGCCATTATATCAGAGGCCCAAGTCCATATGTCTTTTTTAATTTCAATATATGTTACAGCTTGCCATATCGTTGTGTTGTAGATCACTTTTCAAGGATATTCTCCACTTTTTTTTATGCCAAAGTAAATAGCCCTTGAGTGTTTCAGGCGATAACTCGTATATTGGGTTACATTATTATGCTCCCCGAACGGCGAGCATATAGCCGTCATTTCGTCTGTCCGTTCGTCAATCCGCCCCTTTTTAGCTCACCTGAGCACAACGCGCTCAAGGCGAGCTATTGTGATCGGTAATTGTCCGGCGTCCGTCTGTCCGTCTGTTCGTCCGTAAATAATTATTGAAAAATCTTCTTCTCCTAAACCATAAGGCCTAGAGCTTTGATATTTGGTAAGTATCATCACCTATTGACTCTCTATAAAAAAAACCTTCAAAGAATTACCGTATTCTGTAATTAGCCCTTTTCTGTGGATCCCTGATTTTTCAAAGGAAATCTTTTTAAGTCTTCTTCTCCCAAACGAGTATACCTAGAGCTTTGATATTTGGTACATATCATCACCTATTGATTCTCTACCAAAGTACTTCAAAGAATTGCCGTATTCTCAATATTAGCCCTTTTCTGTGAGATCCCTGATTTTTCAAATGAATAAAGAAGGAAATCTTTGAAATCTTCTCCTTCTATACCATTGATAGAGCATTGATATTTGGTATGTATTGATGTCTATACTTATTAGCATTACCATAGAGATGAAATTAGTACTATGGTGGGATTATCAATATACCTAAGATTTAAAGAGAAAACCCTTAAATTTCTTCTCCTAATTAATTAGATAGATGGCTTTGCTATTTTGTATATATCATAAAGCCAAGAACCATCATACTAAGTGGAGCGATTTAGGACCATCATGGTTCTCTTATTTCCACAACCCTAGGACCAAATTCGACCAAAATTCTTATGTAAATTCCTTATGATATTACTCCGATTTTTCCCGGTATTTGGATAGCTCCAAGGTCAAGATCACAAGCCAAGTTTTAATGTGAAGTTTAACTTTGTCAAAAGCATAGCTCCTTCAATTATGGATCGATTTCAAATAACTTGGCACAATTGTTCT